>JARFJB010000350.1:0-212500 GCA_036346205.1 Vesta saturnalis | reverse complement strand
ATACCAACAACAAAAATTTTGGAATGACTGTTCATTCATAAATTAAATTGAGTTTATATACAGGGTGTCCCACAGTTACCGAAAATGATTTAAACAGTGCATTCTACGGTTCAAAATAAATAAAAAATTCAATAAATATATGTCTACAAATTCTTCCTAAGGGAGCTACAGCACCCCAAAAGTGGAACTTTAAGGAAGGTTTATTATTTATTATTCTTAGTATTTTCCCTATCGTTGAGAGTAAAAGTCTAAAATTTGGTATAGTATATACACTAAACTTTCTGATCAAAAATACGGTTACTCGATTAGAAGCGTCTCTAGTTTTGAGGAGGCAAAGTAAAAAATAACTAGTTCATGTGCAGTTTTTTTTAATATCACGACCGTAAATTACCTCAAGATAAAAGGTATTCTCGTTTCACTCTGCTAGTATGCACAGTTTACAAGTGAAGTCGATTAAAACACTACGTTACCTACATTTATTAGAAAATGAATTTCCTGACTTATTAGACGATGTACTGTTAGATGTATGTCAAAGGCACTATTCTCAGGATGATGGAGCATCATTCATTCTAGTCAACTAGTAATGAAATTAGTTAGATGAAAGATGGATAGGCAGGTATGGACGGACCGACAGCCTGGCTGGCGCAATCATCGAACCATTGGATTATTACTTATGGGACCATGTGAAGGCCTGTCTATTCAACTAAGGTTAATAATTTAGAACAATTGCATCAGAGAATAAACGTAGCTAGTAATGCGATACACCAAAATTATTCTAAAATCCTTCGTGCCTCCCACGCTATACACCGTCGCGATGGAATGTGTACATAACAAAATGTATTTGAGCAACTATTGTCATGGGTGCATTATTAAGTAATGACTAATAAAATACAAAATTGTGTATTCAGCGTTTTCTTATTACATACGTACTTTACTTTGTACCTCATTAAATTTCTATTCTTAAAGTACGATTCCGATCCACGTGGCAGACGGCAGCGGCAGATGGCAACAGCATGTGCCGCGACGGCATTACTTTGCAGTATTAATTTGTATGAGACCGATCTCGACATACGATTGCAACTGCCGCACGACAGGTGGTGATTTGTTTTGATGCGTAGCTTGAGACGGCACTCCCGCACAAACACAGTACTGCGGTTGAAATTCGACATTATGGACGTGTTGACCAACAAAGAAAGCAAAAACGTTATTAATTCAGTGTCTAAATATCCGTGTTTATTTGATTGCAAAAATCCTAATTATAAAGATGCACGTATTAAAGAAAATATTTGGAAAGAGATCGCTCAAGAACTCACTAAAACCAGTAAGTATTATATTATTTATTAAAAACTAATTACTATTCTGTACGGTTTACGATACTTATTTGCCAAGATACTTCACCTACTTGGGAACAAAAAAAATCTTTTAATTTGTCTCGAATCACTAAACCTACGGCATTAGCAAAACCACTAGTACTCGCCATTCTGATCATATTATGAGATGGTATTTCTTCTTCATAGCGATGATATCTTGGAATCTGCTGGTTTTCAAGATAACCATCTCGTAATATGTTCTGCAAGCAACAGGCAGACATTATTAAGTCGTCACAAGTTTCAGGTAAAATTGGTATCGGTATGTAAAATACTCGAAAAACTTGAGATAATAAGCCAAAAGCGTTTTCAACTACTCATCGAGCACGACTTAGCCTGTAGTTAAAAATATCTTTATGGTTGTTATGTCTTGCAATTCTCTGAGAATATGGCTTCATCATAAATGTATCAAGAGCAAAAGCTTAGTCTGCAACTACGAAATATGGTATAAGTATGGTTCTGTATTTTCTTTCCCATTTCTGACTTTTTCAATATATTGCTGTCATCTTCTTTTCCATATGACCCCACATCAATTGCAATAAATTTGTAGTTTGAATCAACTATTGCTAGTAACACTATAGAGAAGTACTTTTTATAGTTGAAGAAAAGAGATCCACTGTGCTGTGGTGAGTTTATACGAATGTACTTGCGATCGATACTACCGACGCAATTTGATATGTTGCATTTTTCCCAAAATTCTCTTTCAATTCTTTGAAAATCATTTTTAGTAGGAAGAGACCTACAAATTGGAACAAGTTTTAGTCTAGGTAAATGTAATACTTGTTTTACTATTCTTGATATACACGACCTTGATATACGATAGTGAAATGCTAAGGAAGCAAAACTTTCTCTTGTTGCCATGAACATGAAACAAAATAACTACATTAAAATTTTGAATTATATACAAAAATACAAAAAGATTTAATATTTACATTGCAGGTGAAAACTGCAAAAAGCAATTGCACGAAATGGAACTTATAAGGATTATTGTCTTTCTTAGATAACGTTCCGGAGGAAAGGTTTTCTATTAGTAGTGTAGATGATGAATCAGTGTCATCACAAAACAAGGCTGAAGAGTCCGCAGAGTCGGAAAAGAATAATATCCTGCAAAGGACTGATGCCACGCTTTCTGAAGCTTATACCCAGCAAGGGAATGCTAGCATGAATACTAAACGTAATATACCTGCTCCTTCTACTGCAATTAGCTAACAAAAAAGAATCAAAAAAGTCCTCCAAGTAGTAGAAGTAATATTTGATCATATATGAGTGAGAGAGAGAAAGAAAATTCACGTCTATCGCTCATGAAAAATATGCCTGGAATTGATGATGAGTTCAAATCATTTGCTAATCATATTGAACATGTTTTAAAGAACTTGTCAACAAGATTACTTCAAATCAAAGCAAAACAGAAAATCTTTGAAGTTTCCACCAAGTACGAGATTCTGGTGGCACACAATAATACTATATCTAGTTCTTCAACACCATCTACTTCAAGAGCTGATTCAGTCATGACAAGTGTTTCTGATGACAGTCAGTACAAAATTTTAAAAGCTTATTCTCTAATTAGCAGTTATTCGGAACCAACCGATTTGACATATACACGTAATGCAGAATTTCGTTCAATATGTTCGGAAACAAATGATTTAACACATCAAACAGAAAATGAAGAATTTCCTTCAATCTCAGAATTATTAAATAATTAGTTTACTTAGTTAACGGACCTTCTCCACTATTATTATTAAGAAATAATTTTAATTAGCTTACCTTAATGTTAAGAATAATTTCTCTTCGGGCGATATTGTCTCCCGCAATGTTTTTGGAGCAAGAGCATTATAAATTAAAGAGAATACAAAATTAAACTGGTTTTTATTTAAACAGTAATAACTTCTGAAAATGTGTTCACTATCATTCAAGTGTCTTTTTATCAAAGCTGCATCATTTGATCATTCATAACTGTATATTGAAGACACAACCGCAATTTAATAATGCTGCGACGTAACTGCACTCTGCAGTGCCTACTGCCGGCTTCGGAATCTATACGACTGCAACTCAAGCCCGACAGCATTTGCTGTCGGCCGTCTGCCGCGTGGATCGGAATCGTAACTTTTATGTATAATTTAAAATGTTACATATTGTTTGTAGCTACTAGCACTATTCCTTTATTAAACAATTACTATGTATGCATCTACATACTTACTACCTATGGTTGCTATGTATGAGGGATGTCTGGTTGCTATGTATGAGGGATGTCTGGTTCCTAAGGTACATTTGTGTATTTAAGACAGACTACTTTATTTATAAACATACACTATGTATATCTATTTGTTTTCCAGGCCAGGTTAAAAATATTAATTATACAATGCTCACTTTGGTAACGTAATATATGAATTGATTTTACTCGAAAACGGCGCATACTAGCAAAGTGAAACAAGAATACCCATTTCTCTTGAGAAAAATCAAAACTTTATTAATTTGAGATCGTGATAGTAAAAAACTGCACATAAAATAGTTAGATTAATTTTTAGTTTGCCCCTCACGGTTTGAGACGATAGTGATCAAAAAACCATGGTTTTGATTAGAAAATCTACCACTTCAAGTTTAGTGTGTATATCAAATTTTAGACTTTTACTCCAAACGATTGAGAAAATACTAAGAATAAACTACCTTTAAAGTTCCACCTTTGGGGTGCTGCAGCTCCCTAAGGAAAAATTTGTAGACATATGTTTATTGAACATTTTTGATATATTTTAAGCCCTAGAATACTTTACGCTAATTATGGGACACCCTGTATCAAATGTGATGGCTAGTGCATTCCCACATTGCTACATTATTTACATTGCATTTGTAATAAAATACGATATATAATAAACTGTTCTAATGTTATGATAGTGTGGTCTTGTATTACTATGTTAAAATTTTAAAACCATTAGCTTGCATTTATGCATGATACTTAATGTTTATCCTATTTGTAGTAATTAAGTTTATTTTTATTTTAATCTAAAGTAGGTGGAAATGTTTAATCAATATTATTTTTACTCCAAAACACTATCTTTCAAGGTAATAGCTACAAAATTCTACAATACATAATTGTGAATTCAATATTAATATACAGTGTGACAAAGTAAACAAAAACCCCAGAAAATATGTAAACTAAAAGAAATTTCTTTGAAATATTCGAAGCGGCAAGATTTTTAGCCTATCACACAAAAATATTTATTTTAGTACATTCACAAATCAAATTTATATTTGACAATCTTGTGTTTGCAGTTGTGTGTTAATTTCTTTCTTATTCTGCGTCACTTGTTAGTAAAATTTGTTCTTTTCAAGGCAATAATGCTAGTTGTATTTGTAAAAATAGGTATGTATAAATATTTTAGCTAAAATCTTATTTTTAATAAATTGTCTTTTAGGTTAGAAATATGGAAATTTAAAATCGAAAGTTTAGTGAAAAATGCCTTTGCAGAGATAAGTGTATCTGATTGGGAAAAGTGTTGTGCACATGTTGAATGTATGTAACCAATGAAATGTGGGAATGTAATGGATTACTCGATGAAACAGTAGAAATGTTGTCATTACAAGTAAATTCTTCCTCTTCATCAAGCGAAGAGGAAGAAAGTTCTGAAGAAGAAGAGGAGGAGCATTTTCTCTAGTTCAATTATTTATTTTAAAATTAATTTTCTTATTAACGCTAAATCATTGTAATTTATTAGTAACTTTATATTCAAATGTGGGACACTGCTTTTCTTGATTATTTGTTCTTAACCTTTAAAAGTGTGATCAGAATGATATTTTCAAGTATTTTACAAATGTTGACAAAACTATAAAATGTACATTTTTTTGTAGAAAATGTTATAACTGCACATCCATCTTATTTGTACTTAAACAATAAATACGTACAAATTTTTTGGTAATTAATTCAATAAAATTTTATGTACCTAACTTAAAATAAATTTGTTGAAAATTTTTTGAATAAACGTTCCATAAATTTGATTTCAATTTGCCGCCCTAATACTTTTTGTATGGAATGTACCTGTCGGAAAACAGCTCCATCCGGTACGCCCTCTCAGGGCTTTTGTTTACTTGGTTGAGCTTTACAAATACTGAACAATTGTACGTCATAATTAATTTTTTTGATCGTAATAAATGAAATCTATTGCTAATTATGCAATTGAATGTTTTGGTGGCTCGTAATAACATTAAAAATGCAACTTTTAACTAGACAGTTAAGAGGGCATAAGTTGTTACTTTGCAAGATAAAGGAATCCTAAAGACAAAAAAGAAACAGATAGTTACACCATTTAACTTAATAATTATTTTTTGAATTTGTGTTTAAGAAAACATGATATGTTAATAGTGTAATCACCAATGCTGAACATGTGTACATAGCTAGCTTATTGCCACAAATATAAGCATCATACAGGCATAACACATGCCTATGAAAATTTGTTTTAGTAGCCTTCCACTTTTTGTCAGAAATCTCATTTTGCACCGTAAACAAAACAAGCAACAAAAGAGAAAGAATACTAAAAAATGGATGACTGCAGCAAAAAAATTTATTTATTCTTGTATAATATAATAAATATTGAAAGAAGTCATTAGTAAGGGAAAGGCCAATAGCTGATAAAATAATTTATTAAAGTTTGAAGTGTCTGCAACATTGGAAAGAGAGACCAAAAGGCAAATACAAATTTTAAAAAAATGTAAGTTTCATAAAAAAATAACCACACGCTTTCAAAATATCCCGTTTCATCAAATATATTTTCTCAAAGTGGGCTATTGCACGTAGTTAAGGCCTAGGTTTACCCGAATTTTATATCTGACACAATACAAAACCTGCAAAAGATCACTACACCACTGAACTACCCTGTGTATGTGCAACAATTGTAAAAAGTTTTGAATTACAAAGGCCATAGTTTTTCAAGTTCCGATAAGCTGAAAAAAATAAATACACGAAATAAGAAAAGTTTTATTATACACAGGAGTTACTCATACATGTGAACTATTTCTCAACATAGTCGTCACTGAGATTAAGGTGTTTGTTGAAACGGGGCACCAGCTTTTGTATACTCTCCTCATACCATGTTGCTACCTGAGTTCTCAGCCAATCTGTCACACTGGTTTTCAATTCCTCATTAGTGTTACTGCTTTTCCAACCATACTTTCATCTTGGTGAATAAATGGAAGTCGTTTGGAGCCAAGTTCTGGCTGTAGGGCGGGTGGCTGAACAACTCCAATCCTTGAGCAATTCCTTTGTTACTCTTACCATATGAGAGTGTGCATTGTTATGAAGCCATTTGTTTTGTATTGCTCTCCATAAACGTTCAAGGGTGTTGCAGTATGTTGCTGCAATAATTGTTGTTCTAGGGACCAAAACTCCACAAGTAAGAGTCAATCCCAAAACACAGTAGCCATAAGTGTTTTATTAGATAAGGCTTGTTTAAACATCTTTGGTTTATTAGGCGAGTTCGTATGCGTCCATTTCCTCGATTCCTCTTTTGCCTCAATGTTCACAAACTAAACCCATGTTTCATCTCCCGTTACGATTGTTCCAAAAACGCTTCTCCTTTATCATGATAGCGCTGTAAAAACGTTAGTGCAGAATCCATTTGCTGCAGTTTGTGAACACTTGTAAGCTGTTTCAGGACCCATTGTGCACAAAATTTGTGGTAACTGAGCCGTCCTGTAACAGTCATATAGTGCTGATCGAGAAATTTCGGGAAATTCAGCACAGTCCAGAAATTGTGAACCGGCGGTCATCTGGAACCACAGTGTTCACTTTTTCGACGGTGTCGTATGATGGTACGGACTTCTTCTCTTGACCCTTTTCATCATGGATCAGTTTGTACACAACATAAATCTTCGATAAATTTCAGCCGCAGTATTGTCTGAAAACTGATCACCGAGCAAATCTCACAATTGACGCTCACAATTGACCGGAGCTGCAATGATAGCAATGACAAAACAGCGCTCACATCAAAATTAAGCTACGTCATGGCCGACCAAGTTAGGAGGTACTGACAGATAGACTACCAATACTACCGCACCACATTAACATCACAGATGAGGATCCATTGGCAACCTAACGGAACTTGAAAAAAAATGGCCATTGTATTTTGTATTACATCCTAATTAATCACATAAAGTTTTATTTTTTAAAATGTCTTACCAGTTGCCATTTCAACAACAGTACATCCTAATGACCAAATATCTGCAGGTGCTCCATACCCTCTTTGTCCTTTATCTATTACCTCAGGAGCCATGTACTGTAAAGTTCCAGCAAAAGTTTCAGTACTGGTACAAAGACCCGCTAATCTTTTTGAAGTACCAAAGTCAGATATCTTAACAACTCCACTGTATGTATTGACTAATACATTATCACCTTTAATATCACGATGTACAATTTTTTGATCATGCAAATATTTTAAACCCTCTAAAATTTGACGTGTATAATATGCAATTGTGTGCTCATTTTCTTTAAGAGGGCCCCATTTAGAACGTAAAAGTGCACTAAGCGAACCTCCAGGTACTTGTTCCATAAAAATTTTAAAATAATTATTTTCAGAAAGCGATCCTAAATACTGAACTATATTGCGATGACGTAATTGTGAATGTAAACGAATTTCTTCATGAAGGGGTTGCACAGCACCCAAATTTTTCTCAGGTAATTCTTTGACAGCAATTCTTACTTGTGTATTTAAATCACGTGCTGCGTATACAACTCCGTAAGTTCCTTTGCCCAGAATTACCTTTTTACCTAGTTCGTCTAATTCATACTCATAACGAATTTCACGAGGTGGTTCCATTTCCAGTAAACCCTCTTGATCAACAGTTAGTTCTAAAATTAAACTATGGATACGTTCCCTGTTAACGGATACGTATTAATCGTTAAAATATAACGTTTGTTAGGCATACCTGCAAGCTTCAGATGGAAAATAAATTTGGAAGTCATCAGAATTCTGATTTACATATAAAAATAAACAACGATCATCTCGTTTATACAAACTGACGCTACGTATCATAGGAGCAGTGAATTCAAAATCATGCATTTGTGTGCATGTACCACGTAAGCTTTTCACACATAAATTTGTGACCTAGGTAAATATATTAATAATGGTTATAAATTAAATATGAAATCAATACTTGAAGAGATTGCTGCTCCGTTTCTAAATTAACACAAACATATGTAGGCATTAATTCTTTGCTTGGTTCAAGAACTAATGCAGGAAACCTAATACTGTCTTCAGCAGGAGCCCTTGTTGCTTCTAAAAAAAACTCCATCCAAAAATGAAAGATCTGAGAAAATATATTTAATCATAATTATTTGATATGTTTATTTACACAAACTTGTTCTTCTGGTGTTCTTTCATCATCTTTTCTCCGACGAAAAAGATCAATAAGTTCAATATTTCCAATAGTAGATTTGAGATACCAATCGGGAGGTTTTAGTTTAAACATGCATTCAGCTGCCTGCACTGCATTTGTGTAATGTTGAACTAAGACTGAGATTTCAAAAAATGTAGCAACATCCCAGTAATCTTGTAAAGATTCCAAGCTACCCTTTTTACCAATTAAATTATTTAAAACCATTCCAATATGTTGTAATTCTTCTGATTTTCCTATTTCAGCTCCGACAATAACTAAGAGAGTAGCTAGATTAATTCCTGTAAAATGGTAAATATAAACTAATGTTCAATAAGTACAATGCTTTTTGCAAACCTGCATATTCATTAGGTTGCACTTCAAAACCTTTTCTATACCAATGAATTGCTTGGTTTAAACTCTCTACATCTGAATGGTTTGATTCTATAAATTTATCTTTATAAATACGACCACAAAGACATAACATATCTGGAAAATGATTTTCTTTCTGAAAAAATTAAAAAAATTAACATGTAGAAACAAAATGCAAAAAAGAGGCATATACAAGGTGCTATTTACTGAGGCTGTGTCGTGTTTTTTTGCCTATTTTCTACAGTGGTCGTAGGTAAAATTATTTACGTACAAGTTGTAAATTAGCGGGGTTTTCCTTATAAAAAGTTGACCAGCATTGATTTTACTAGGTCTTTCGGCAACGGGAAATATGCATAGGATGGGTTATTGAATTTACGGGACTGGTGCCTTCAAAGGCGGATTTTTCATGTTTACGGAAACACTGTAAGTATTAAACAACGAGTCTTGATTAAGACAAACAGAAGACCTTTGTTTAATTAAATAAAGTCTAATAGGTTGGATAGGTATTTCAACCTTGAGGAAATGAGAAATTACCTTATGTAAATACACACGGGTTACTTCAGCACTGGTGGCTACAATAACTTTGGAGTTAATATATTCAGATGATAGAAAATTAATTATCAAACAGGAATAGCTTTTAGCAAATACTTGTAGTATTTACTTCTGGGGTAGCGGTTAGCCCGTTCACGTGTTAGAACAGCTTGGTGTTGTTAGACGAGGAAGCATCCTGCCTAGCCGAAGACACCGATCCACTGTCCAGATATTAGAAGACTTGCCTCTGGACGGTGACCTTGCGTTCGCCATCGTCTACAGGTAGAAGAATGCGACATTGGGCGCCTACCCTTCTTCATCCGGTGTATTGTATGTATGTAAGGCAATTTAGGTGTGACATCGTATTAGGCATTTTCAAGTGATGTTGGACAACTTTAACACACGTTCTTATGGGATGTGATTGTTTTCTTACAATTTTATCGAAAATCGTAGGCGGTGAAAGTGTTTCTTTGGTAATACTTGTAGATCAGGATTGTATTGATACAATTACGAGAATAAAGTGAACAATTATCCAGTGGCGGTTTGTCCATTAGGTCATTTGGTCAATGACCTCCCAAAAGTAAGACATGACTATGACAATTGAACATATATTGAGTAAGATTAATTTAACATTGTTAGTATTATTATCCATCTCACCAAATATCTAAAATATAGGTAGGTTTATTTTAAATCAATACGCGACTGTATAGTGTATACTATGAATTTTATTATACTTGAATTCACCGCGGTCACAGTTTCAAATTGTCCTCGATGCTTAGACTGCCTTCCCCGAGAAAAGGACGGATAGAATGGCAACTTCGTATGTATTAAACAAGAGCCAAAGCTCGGCCGCATCTCGCCTTACGGTCACAAGCCGTGATTTCGAATGTCGACCAGTCAGTACCGTTTCACTTGTACTGCGATGCGTGCACCCACACAGTGAACAGTTTACAGTACTTACGTTATTATATATAATATTCGCTGCCTATTTTATCATGTCGGTGGTTCAAATATTAAAAGAACTAAAAAACAATAACGGTTTAAATTCCGATAAACGTCTAGAGTTTAAAGCAAAAGGTCGCCCTCAACCAAAGCTACAAATTAAACAGTCAAGTAGAGATAAAAGCAGAGAAGTGAATCGTTACTTCCGTGAAAATATGTATGATTTGTGCGAGTGGATTTGCGGATGTGAAATTACAAATGCGTTCTATTGTTACGTATGTTTATTATTTTCAAATTCTAGTGACTCCTGGTGTAGTAATGGTATAACAGATTTGAAACATCTGAAAGATAAAATTAAAAAACATTCTCTGTCGGCAGATCACATGAAAAGTTCTATGAATTACGGTACCTTCGGTCGTGTTGATATTCGATCACAATTGGATAGTGCATAGAGAAAATCTATAAAAGACTATAATGAAAATGTAGCAAAAAAATCGATATTTCTTAGGTAAACTTATCGATTGCGTTAAATTTTGTGGTGCATTTGAGTTGGCATTGCGAGGGCACGATGAGACACAGTCATCTGAGAATCCAGGTGTGTTTCGAGGACTGATCAACTTCGTATCAGAGTTGGACTCTATATTTAAAGAATATATGGAGAGAAATACCATTTTTAAGGGCACCTCTAACATCGTGCAAAATGATTTGCTAGAGTCAATGTTATCAGTTGCTCAAAACAAAATTAAATCAGAAATTAAACTAGCTAACTTTGTTGCAGTACAAGTAGATGAAACTACCGATAGTTCTAATAAAACGCAAATGGTCTTCATCATACGTTACGTTTTAAATGGAATTATTCACGAAAGGTTTCTGAAATTCATTAAACCGACAGGCACCACTGCAGGGATACTAACAAATGTAATACTTGAAGAATTAGAAAATTTGGATATTAGTAAATCCCCCGAAAAATTAATTGCTCAAAGCTACGATGGAGCCTCTACTATGAGTGGAAAATTAGGTGGTGTTCAAACCAAAATTAGAGAAAAATATACGACGGCGATTTTCATTCATTGTTACGCCCATCAGTTGAATTTAATTTTACAAAAAGCAGCGAGTCAGGATAAAAGTGTAAAAAATTTTTTTGCTAATTTGCAAGGGTTTTCAACGTTTTTCAGCAGATCACCGAAACGCACATCAGTTCTAGATGAATTTGTGAAAGTTCGTCTACCTAAGCTGCACCTACAAGATGGAATTTCACCACCCGTTGTGTAGAGACTGTATTTTTACATCAAGCCAACATTCTAGCTTGTTTAGAGAAAATTATCGACTCTGAGGAAGATTCTAAAACCCTAAATCAAGCTATTGGGTTAAAAACATTTCTAAAAAGCGAAGATTTTTTATACTGGTTGAATTTTTTTCATCTGATAATGCCAAATAGTGAAATTCTGTTTAGCCAGCTTCAAAAACGTTCTACTGATGTCATAACGGTTAAAAACAACGTAGCATCTTTCAAGGCGTCTATAAAAAAAGTGAGAAATGATATTGCAAACAATTCAAACAGCTTGTTTTCGCAAATTCCTTCATTCTCCTGTGCCAAAAGATCCAGAAATGAAGACTCCAAACGTCGTATATCTCTAGAGGTCTATGACATAATAATTTCTGAAATTGACGAACGATTCAGTTTTAGTGACCACTTAATAATTGCACAATTATTCTACAGCGATATGTTTGAAGAGTATCAGAAGAGTTTTCCGAACCATATTTTAAAATTAGTTAAAAAGACTTTCCGTCATCAATCATTTAAAATTGAAAACTGAATTAGAAGTCATTTATGAGCGAAATGATTTTCATATTTCTGACGGAAATGCAGGAGCCATAGCAATTCTCCAGTTATTCATAAATAATAACCTTTGTGACACATTCTCGGAAAGTGTAAAATTGTTAAATATGTTGTGTACATTACCTATGACTACTGTTGAGAGCGAGCGTTGTTTCTCTACGTTGAAGAGAATAAAAACTTTTCTACGTAATACTATGGGGCAGGATAGGTTGTCAGCTTTGGCTATGCTCAGTATAGAGAAGTCTCTCATAAAAAATATGCCAAATTTTAACGAACTTGTGATTGACCATTTTGCCAATAGTAAAGTGCGGAGGATAGACTTAAAGTTCAAAACTATTTAAACAAATTGAAGACAGTACCCGTGCACCGGGGCAAATTTCTTCAAAACAATCTTAGTGTTAGTTATATTAATATTCATCTGTATAGGTGTATCAAAACCCTCACGTGTGTTAAGAAGAGTTCTTACATTGTCTTACATAGAAAATGATTATGGATTTAGACTTAGGGCAGATCAGAATTATAACCTGTGCAATGTACAATGCTGTCGCGCCTATTTCAGTAACTACTGCGGAAAGTGAAATGTGTTTCGTATATCTCTACTTTGGAACTAGTAGATACGTTTTGGGCATTACAATGAGTCGAGATAGGCTTACTGTCTTACTTTATTGGCAATGTTATCTACTGAGAGGAAAGTGATTGTGCAAATTCTTGACTTTAATAACACGGTGATCGACATTTTTCCAAATACCAAGACTAGAAGAGCTGATTTCCTCTACAAGTATCAGAGTAAGGCATTCTAATTTATTCCGCAATTGTTTACATATATTGTGTCCAAATTCTAAACACATACATTATTTTCATTATCAAAAAACTGTTCCCCAGTGGCGCGTTTTCGAGAGGTTTCTACCTCCGGGCTACTCACAGCGAATCCGTTGCCATACTTTGACTATCCTCCCTCCAGTGGCGGCATATATTCATTGGAAGCGTAGATAATAATTAGAGATGGAAAGTTTCCATATACTCGTATAAATGCTATAAAGTAGTTCCTTTTGGTTTGACGTTGCGCATATCGACTTTCAATCAGTTTCAAAGTTAAAAAAAACTACATTCGGTTTATGAACATTTTTCGTCATAAATATCTTGAGGTTCAAGAAAGTTCAATGACTTGGAATTTCAAAAAAATATCTGCAGTGCTTACACGAATACCCCGCAGCCACGTTAACTTACAGTCAAGACAAGTGCCCTGCCGATACAAATAGTCACGAACCGCCACTGCAATTATCCTACATAATATTGAAAAGTTCGTGTGATTTTTAGGTTAGTTATCATCAAACTCAGCCAATTAAAGAATTACATTCAAAATAAGGCTCTTTTGGCTATATGTTAAAATGTGTATGTTATAGATTCGTTACTACACTGGAATACCAAGTTATAAGGCTTCCAATATAATATTTACAAAATTAGTTGAACCTTGAACAAATAAGTTCAATCATTTTTGAAAGTGTTAATAAAACTCAGGTTAAATTTAGATCTTACTTTATTTTCTTATGAATTTCAAGTTAGTATCCCAACTATTTCTAGAATTTTCTATTTGAAACTAAATGTAATGTACTTTCGACTATGTGAATTTATTCTATGGCCTTAAGATACAAATTAATAAAAGCAATGCCACCTTGTTATAAACAGGCAATAGAATCACCACAATTATAGATTGCTTTGAAATTAAATTGCAAAAGACAAAAAAAAAATGGGAATACATCGCACAACTTGATCTACCTATAAACATCATAACACTATCAAAGTTTTCATAGGAATAACACCAGCAGGCTTGATATCTTATATTTCACAATCAGATTGTGGAGTCACTTACAGCCATTTGTCTGGAATTTATCAAACTTCGCATGGGCTTTACTTTATTAAAGCAAGTAACAAAATACTTACAAATTTCTATCGCAATGTCGTAAAGGCACGAATACGTGTTCACAAAATCTAAGCCAACTATAATATGTATACACTAATAATGTTCACTAATTAACTATGAAATATCTTTTTTTCTATTTATGTTTTTTATAAATTTATACGTTTCGATAATAATTACAGTTATCGTCCTCAGTAAATGGTAATGGAATTTACTTAGGTAGGTAATGACAAGTGTACAAGAAGTTTGGCATTGGCTGAAAAAACCTGCAAACGTTGCAAGAAGAAAGTTGTAACTTCAATTTTCCTTTTCAAGCAAAAGTAGCAGATAAAAATGAATAGGTTTTGTGCTGCAGAGCACAATGTGAAAGTAGGTTAGCTAAGTAAAAGTCAGAGGAAGAAATAGATGAAATGGGTGAGAAGAATCATGCAGAATACATTACAGAAATTCTTAGGCCCTTTTGAACAAAAAATAAAAAAAAAAGTTGAAGCGGTTTCTTCAGCACGTCGGACACATTTGATGCACAGAAAAACATTTGAAGAAGTTCTGCAGGAAGTCGAGATGTTTAGGTAGGAGAATACTAATATAAAAATGAGGCTAATTGCTAATACTCTACAAATACTATTAGTTGATAAGGCATAAAGGAACAAATTCTGGTGAAATTTTCTAGCAGTGAAATAAATCATGAAATACTTAAAAAAAATCAAGGAGCTAAAAAAACAACTGTAAGAAAATGTAATCTATAAGGAACAGATAGGTAAATCTACTTAAACAAGGACTTGTCAATCCCTGATGAAAAAAGCTAAGGACATAAAAAAGGCTACAAAGGCTATAAAGCGGTGTACATTTTATGTGGAACAATCTTTCTCCATTAACCCTACATCAATAATTATATCTGAAAGCGATTTAGAGTAACAGCAATCATAATAAAATACTTATCTTTTTTGGGTTTTTTTAATGGTGTATTTTAAATTATACAATCTAAACGTTTCGATAAAACTTACAGTTATCTTCGTCAGTAGTAATATTTGTTAAAAATTGTTAAAGATGTTGTAAACAATTTTGTGAAAGTTATCGAAACGTTTAGATTGTATAATTTAAAATACACCATTAAAAAACCCAAAAAAGATAAGTGTTTTATTATGTGTGATAATGGTGAATGTTTATATTTTCATATACAGTACTTATTTTCACTCAGAGATGAAAACGTACAATTATTAACTAAATCCAGAAGAAAAACGTTAGTCATTGGTTTTGCAACTGCTGTAAAATCTATAATTCGCTTAGCTAAAGAACTTTCAGAAAATAAAAAATAAAGCATTTGCTAACTTTCAGATTTAGTCAAGACCACTTGCAATTACTGTTTTCAAGAATTCGAAGACGTTATTGAATGAAACATTAATCAAAATGTTCTTCAATTAAGGAGATTGGTCATGGCTTCATTTTGACTATAATTCTCTGCACAACTTTCCTAAACGTCATATCAACTCATTCTTTTGTCGCGTAACTAGACATGGGTAAGAAAAAGTAGATAGTCCAAAACATTGTTTGGTTTTGGCTTTATTTAATCTGTAATAAACCTTTAATACTTGTATAATGATCAATACTAAATAGGAAACCCTTCAATAATTAATATATATATATATATATATATATATATATATATATATATATATATATATATAACACACACACTAGTAGTACCCGGCGCGTTTTGCCGCGCTCAAATATAACACATTTTCTCTCTCCCTCACCATTTAATGGCGATCGGATGAATGGTGAAGTATGCATGTTACCTACTCGATCCTAGTGCGTTCGCGGTGAGACAGATAGCCGGTGTGTGAGAGAGAAAGCATTCGAGGGCTTAGGCGCGCGCCGAGTTACATTAATTAAAAAGAAAAATGAGGTTATCTCGTTTTGCCTGGAGATTTTCCCTTCATAAGAACCTTCCTCAGACTCCAACTATTATTTGAAAAAAAATTAGCAGAATAGGTCCAGCCGTTCTCGAGTTTTGCGCTTAGCAACACATTCGGCGATTCATTTTTATTTATATAGACAAATATTTAACAGGTTGAAATGTTGAATACTTAATGAAAACACGAAAATCACCCAAAATGTAAAAAGTTCAGTCACGAAATTAACATTCCTATGATTATAAAACCAAATCCCTAAATAATTATTGAAATAATCGAATGGTTTCTTTTTATTCCAAAATTCGTCTTCGGATGCAAATTTTGTCTCCGTCGTACATAACTTTAAGATGCAATTGTGTTCTCTCTTGTCATTGCAAATAGAAACATGTAGGCTTGAACAGAGCGTTAATGAGAACAACGTCAGGTCTTCATAGTAAAAACTTCTCAGGACCACAATGGTATTCGCGGAGCACTACAGAACTGGTTTGTGATATTTTCTTACAGTAAAATAAATTCCAACTGTCCCACAATAATGACAATAATTAATTAATTGTAATACACTACTTCCCTATACACTAAAGTGAGGGAAGTAAAAATGAGAAGACAAGTTTTTTGCAATAATCGACACTATTCTGTTTCGAACGGTATGAAGTTCTTGATTGGCTTAGTCTATAAAAACCAACATTGTTATGCAGTAACAATGTTTTAGTTTAAAAAGAGAATAGTCCGGATTTACACTGTTTGACCCAAGCACGTCCCTATCGATTGCACAACTCTGTTCCTTGGTCAGTCAGTGATTTCCGAATGATATCTTTGCTGATTCAGGGAAACAACTTGAGTTGGCGGACTGCACTGCGGTAATTTCTCTCATATAGCTGTATAGCAATGCGTAAAGGTGAAAAAACCAATGTAGAAAAGCCAACATGTGGAATAGATTTCGCGTAAAATTTTACGTGCGCACAATTCACTGTGATATGAAGCCACGACCAATTCCTTCAAAAGCTGCAATGAAGCAGGTTTTATAAAAAAAATTCCATAACTGTTTCTACAATTACTAACTGTATGTTATTAGATGGCAGTGAAATTGGTTCTGTTTCTGAAATTAAGTAGAACCATCCACATTCATCAAATTTCAGTTGACACTCACAATGATGTAAATTTAAAAAATATTAATTTATAAATGTTAATTAATATTCCAATAAATAACCAAGAACTATCAGACAATGTTGTTGATTATATATGAGGATTTGTGGTCAGGAAGATACAAAAGAACATTGATTGCAAAAGACTGAGGTGGTTTGATATTTCCTTCCGACAATGTTTTTAGTATAATTTAGGAATTAGAATTACAATTTTTTGTATACACTAGCAGTTTTCAAAAAATACCTAATTTTAACCCAGTAAGCAAGACATTAATTCAGCATGCTTGTACTTTTCACCTTCCAACCTACATATACATATGTAGGTATAGAAGGTTATGCAATCAACTTTTTTTTCACTATTACCAAATCGAGTTATTAGCGCATTTTACGTTTGGCCAAGATCCACGATAACTCCTGAACGAAAACAATTACATACTTAAAATTTTGTATTTAAGCTTGTTTTCATTTCGCTTGGAGCTTATTAGACTTTGGGAGTTCAGCGGCGGCGAGGGGGGTTATCTGGAGCTGTTTTTTATTTTTATCAAATATTTCTGAAACAGCTGTATATTTCAAAACCGCTGCCCAATTAACTGTCATAATGCTTTCTCATATACGTAAACAAACATAATACAGGTTTTTAAAATTCGAAGCAATGAATTTTTTTAATTTTCTAAAAAATCCTCGCCACTGGTTGGATTTTGCTCATTAACGAACTTGACCTAGATTTTATGGCAAAGAATTTTTGTACCAAATTTCATATTGATAGCTTTAATGGTTCAAAAGACATCATGTACGTGCCACACACACACCAAATTTTTTCCCAAAAATGTGTTTTTCATGCAAAAAAATTTATACCAATTACATTTTTGTACGTAAGTATATGAGAAAGCAAAATATAAAAATACCAATATGTAGACCTTAATCATATAGATTAATTATGTTCTATGCAATTTTTTGATAAGACGAGTAATTTAGAGGCAAAAAAATTGCTAAGGTAGAATTTAAGTGTTGGTTCAAATTTGTTCAATATCTGAATAATGATTAATTTTTTTTACATAACTTTTAGTAGTGTTTTAATGTAAAGCGAAATAAATGTAAAAATGAAATAAATATGATTAAAAATGCTTTAGCTGTATTATCGATATTTTTATAGAAGCGGGCGGCTTTGGAATTTTTTATAAGTTTGAATCTAAATGTATATTAACCTTTATCTGACATGGAGTTTTAAACGTCTGTTTGACGTAGATTATTGTTTTTATTTTTACAATGTTGCCTGTTTTTCTATTTAACTTATAAAAGAGGTTGCATAATTATCCTAAAAAATATCATTAAAATTATTTCATTTCTTTTAATTTTCATTTTGTAGGTTGGAAGGTCGTGTGGTGTTCCACATCAGATATTTCATAACATGTAAAAACATTATAACTGTAGCTTATTTTATTAGAGCTGAGATTTAACATTCACATTTATAATTTTTGTACAAAGTTTGCCAATTTTGGGAATAAACATGTTAAAATCGAAGAGGTTGTTTTTAAAATTTATTTGCTCAATACCCCACATGTAGTATTTAATTATATAATTTCAACCCCGAGAAAGGATTTTTTCTTTTTTTACAATTTTTTTTAATATTGTAGTTAAAAACATATTTCATTTTTTTTTCAAAAAACTAACTCAAAAATTGATGTTCCCACTTAGACTCTTTAGGTGCAACCTCACAACATATACATGTTTATGTTTTTTTATTAATATAATCCGACTTATTTAAATGAAAACAAATCCAAAAAGGCTTTATTACAATATTTTATTGTATTGCATGAAAATTTTTAAAGCAATCAATGCAAAGCCTAGTATTGCATTTACAACACATTGTTCTTCCTCTACTTATTACAGTTACTACTGCCACATCTTTTTTGTTTTCCATCAGACACTGTAGTAATATAGCGATGTAAACCATCCAAGCGCATGTCAATGATAATCCTGAAATCACTACCAGCCGCTTTGGACACTCGACCTGTAGCTTTAGCAGACCTTTTAAACCTTGTCAGGTACACCTAAAAATGAAAAATACGCTTTGATTATGCAGAACGAGCATCTTATCGTAATTTACATGGGAAATGTTCCTTCTAAATTCAAGTTGACTAATATTGCGTCCTCTTTTCCTGTAAAGGATCCACATATTTTGTGTTGATGTGTCAATCAGGTAAGTAAATATTGGCTAATACCACTTCTTTGACTTAATTCCAATATGATAGCTAAAAAAATATTTAAAAAACAATAATTTAGAACATAAAATCTTACCATGAAATATTATTAGCAGTACCAGTCATATTTTTATTGTATTGTTACCAAATTTGGTCGTGGTATAGGGACAATTTTTCTTTCTTTTCTAGAAAACCTGTCGACAGATGTAATTCACTCCAAAACAAGTACTGGCCGTCATCACGATGCTATTGTCCATACAGCTGATGTATAAAGTGCCACTTTCTTTGTCTAAAGTTGAACAGAAACTGCGTCTTTTTTGATTCTCTAGTTGTTTTTTTTTAAGTAAGAGGGCAATCCTTTACAAGACTATATTTTCCTTATAGGCTCCTTAGCCAATTTCTTTCAGGGTACATAAAAGATACGCCCAGTCCCGTAAACAAATTATCAAAAGTAACGATAATATCTTTTTTTACCCAATGCTTCTTGAAGTGTTATACCCATGAATCAAATAATTTTATATTACACGAATGTCAATGTCAACATACCCATATGGGAACACTAAAGTTTTCATCAGTGTTCCTGAAAATACAAATACAGTTTTGAGTTGTTTATGTTGTAGCAAACAATTATAAGTAGTAATTTAAATATTAAATGATAAAAAGAATTCATCAATGAATAAACAGTAACATACTTACTCAAGCTTGAAGTCTATATTTTCATTAAAACTTACATTACACCTTTTTCAACCACTAACTATTCACGACTGTTAAAATAAATATGCATAAAACCGCTACTGATATGATTACCAATCTTTTCTGAAGATTGATTTGAAGAATTCTTTGTAAGGTGCATATTAGATAAAATAAGACGCTTTTGTTGCGACTGCTTTACTTGGATTCACACGGTGCCCCTAGGCGCTAATGGGTTAAAATGACAAACATTTTTAATTTAATTATGTCTTTTTTTGACTTGTAATCATGTATTATGACTGAAATCAATCCAATAGCTTTAAATCATTTAAAAAGACTTAAAACTCAAACTACATTATTTTACAGTAAACAAACACTGACTTACAAGTTAATTCATTGAATTTAGAATTGACTTAAGATTTCAGTCTTTTTACAGCTCTGTTGATTATAGTAGATTTACCTTTAATTAACCCATTATGTATCGGTGTCATATATATATATATATATATATATATATATATATATATATATATATATATATATATATATATATATATATATATATATATATATATATATATATATATATATATATATATATATATATATATATATATATATATATATATATAGGACAGCAAAATAGCAATTTTATTTCTTGGTTGTAATTCAAAAGTCTATTTTTTTTTAATTTTATATTACTTTGTTATCTTTTAGGAGCAAGATTGTACCCTTACATTTATAAGAAATTAGTAATAATAAACAGAAAAATAATTTACAAGAAAGGTTGTTTATTCTTCGCTTGTCACACATTTAGTTTTCCCTAGTTTTTTTGAAAATTAAATAAATTATGTAACTTTTCTGTTCAGAATTCATAAATAGAAAGTTTGCTTGCTAAAACTGCATAATTTTTTCAAACGTTGATCTTATCATAAACAGGAATAACAAAGTACAAAATATGATGTCATATTTATAGGACACTGGTCCAATTCGTATACGTTTATACCTTGAATTTACACGTCCAGACTAGATGATTCTTGCAGAGATAGTGGGTATATAAATTAGAGGCGATGCTCCCTTATTAATTTAGTGCATTTGTTGTGGTGTAAAACATGGCAAGTAAGCGGTTTTTAAGTGTTATGAAGCGTTACTCGAAGATGAGGAATTTTATAAACATTTGGAAAATGCGGATAGTGTAGATATAGCTGTTTTGCCACCGAATCCGGACATTTTAAGTGATTGTGATGAAGGCGACGAAGACATAACAGGTGAAAATGAAATCAATGATATTCCTGGAAATATAGAAATTCAATTACAAGGAGCTAATGTGTCTAATCGTGATGATAATCCTGATATGCAATGTACTTGTAAGAAAGCCGATAAAACCCCTTCAACAAGTACGGGTAAAAAGAAATTAACTAATATTACTTCGTGTTGGCATAAATCTCAGCCATCCTATATACAAATACAATAAGAGAGTCACAGTCTGAAAATGAGAAAATTAAAATTATTAGTGCTGAAATACATTATTTATCTCCTGTACAATTGTTTGAATAATTTTTCTCCGACGATGTTTATAATTTAATGCAAGAAGAAACGGGAAGATATGGTAAATCTGTAAAAAATTTTACTGATTTTACTGTGACTGTTCAGGAATTAAAAACGTTTATTGGATTTTTAATATTTTCTGGTTACCATATTTTACCTTCTGAAAAGCTATATTGGAGTACAGATGAAGACACCAGAATACAATTTGTGGCGAATGCAATGTCTCAAAATAGATACTTGAAATTGAAATCAGTTTTTCACTGTTGTAATAACGATGAAATTGATTTGACTGATAGGTAAATAAAATAACGTATAATAACAATGTCAGAATTCTAACATTATGTGTTTCATTGTAGATGCTGTAAAATTCGTCCACTAATAAATAAAATAAACCAAGAATTTCAACAATGGGGTACATTTTCTACTCATTTATCAATCGATGAAATGATTATGAAATACTATGAGCACAATCGTATGATGAAATTTATACAAGCAAAACCAATTCGATTTAGATATAAATTATTAAACGCTATGTAGTTCAGATGGATATTGCTACAAACTTTCTGTTTCTACTGGCAAAGATAAAAATGCAACTCCGGGTTTACTGCAAGGTTCGCAAGTGATTACAGATCTTTTAGTAATCGTTGAAAATCCTAATGACCATTTGATATATTTTGATAACTTTTTACAAACCGTGACATACTGATTCATCTAAAATCAATTGGATTTCTTGCAACAGGTATATACTGCAATAATCTATACTTTTCTTATCCTACTTGTTACAGAAACAATGCATGAAAACAGAACAGATAAATGACCACTTTTAAATTTAAAAGAACTTTCAAAGAAAGAGTGTGGCACAAATTTTGACACCATTGAACCACTAGGTGGTGTGTACATCTAAACAAAAAAAAATAATTGTCCCCCAATCTAATGCTATCAAAATGTACAATCAATATATGGGAGGTATTGATCATCATGACTGGATAGTTGGCAAATATGCTATTAGGATTAGAGGCAAAAAATGGAACTGATCGTTAATTACAAGAATGATCGACAAGTCCATAACAAATGCATGGATTTTGTATAGAAAAATTCAAACCAGGTTCTTTATCTTGTTTAGATTTCCGAAAAAGTGTTGCCACATTTTATTTAAAACAAGGCCATTCTAGCCATTGGAAACACAACGTGCATGGCGTAGTGCCTGATGTTCGGTATGATGGAAACAGCCATTGGATAAGACGGAGGGAAAAACAACGTAAATGCCAATTTCCAAATTGCCAGAAAAAACCTTTGACTTTCTGTTCAAACTGCGATGTAACCCTGTGTGTACAATAATTTGAACCCTACCATAAATGAAAATAATTTTTTGTTTCATAAGTTGTTATACCCATACTATTGCAGATCGCACGTAGTACGTTAATTGTTATAGGAAGTGCAATCTTACTCACATTGTACCAGTATCATATATATAGGACACTTCATTTCTTGTAAACCAAAAGCGACAAAAAAATCTGATTATTTTTATCTAATGAAAATAGGATTATAATTGATAATTAGTAACAATTTTTAAATTGCATTATTATTTTTGGTACTGGTACTTAATGGGTTAATATTCTTCTGCAAAAGTATAAAAATAAAGTTTAATTGTCTGTAAAAATAGATAGTCAAGTATTATTTTATGTTTAATTACATACAGATTACATAAATATCTATAAAAGCATAAATATTAAATTGGGAATAATTAGTTCATTTCTTATTTAAAATGCACATAAATAGGTTTTTTGTCAATACTAAAAATGGCTTCCGGGTGCCGACACTTAAGGCTGTGCATGAATTTGGAAGTTAGCTATCTAGGGGTAGGGATAGAAATCAATATGTGCTGTTTATTACATCCGACGACTATCTGACTGGGTAACCAACATGAAATGCTGGCAAACCCAAGTAATAACAGCTATGAAAAATTAGAATATGTATATGAATGTCTATAAAACATACAGAACTCAAAGTTTAAATCATCAACAATGTATATGCTTTGACAAAGCAGAGCCAAATACAGCTTTAAAAACATGTGCAACATGTTTATAACCCATAAGAAAAGTATTAAGTGTGTTTTACATTTCTTTTCAAAAACCAAATTTTTTGACCCTCAGAATGACATATTCTCCTTAAAAAAATTTGTATTGTCTCAGCAGTGAAATACTTTTTAACCAAAGTTATAAAGCCTTTACCTTTTTTAGAGCTCTAACACACACTTGTAATGCTTTCTCTCGATCCCCATCTTGTTTTCGTCTATTTAAAGCAAAGGCATACCAATACCAAATATATGAATTCAAATAATTTCGTGAAGCTGGCAAAGTTCTTAAATCGTCTACTAGTTGAACCATAGAATCATAATCTTGAATGTCACGAAAGCAAAACAACATATTTAACACCACTTCACCAGAAAGTACATGTGGATCATCTAATCGTTTTCGTATATTTTGAAAAGCATCACGTAACTCAGGTCCAGTCGATTGTTCTCTTAGTTTCTTTAAATCGGCAAGAAATTTTTCTTTCATATGAGCCCTAATATTTGAATATGTAATTTTCTAAATCCTCACTGGGCATAAAAAATAAACTCACTTGCTTTGAATTTCAACATCCTGTAACAATTTTCTTAATCGGTGATGTAAGGATTCACCAATTTCTTCGCTACGCACACCTGCTGATGTTGTAAAACATGATAAGCCAGTTTCTGATAAAGTGTATGAAATGAAAGAATAATTTCCACAGGATAACTATAATAAGTAATATTTACAATTGTTAAGAAATTTCAATGATTACCTTAAGTCTCACAGTAGCTTCTGGATCAGTATCATTAAAAAGTAATATATTTTGTTTCATATTAAAGCTTTCACGTACTCCTAAATGATAAAATAAGGTACTTTGTTGTACTGGAATTGATAAATCAACAATGGCAACATCGGCATTATAAAAACTGCTAACTACATTAGATTCTCCAAAATCAAGCTTTTCAAACTGTAATAAATAACATATTTAAAGTATAATGTTTATCAGCTTAAGTACCTGTATGTGATTCATGTTAGCACCCACATGAAGACAAGCTTGGCGAACATCTTCAAGTCCTTTTTTTCGATGTGCTAAATTAGTTGATTGACAAATATCCAGAACACAAACAACATCCATGTGAGTTCGTATACTAATACTACTATTTGAGCTTCCACCTTGAATAGTTCCTGATAAATCTGAATGTGATCCTAAACTGTCAGTCATGCTGCGACATTCTAAAATTTATCTTGAATTACAAAGTTAAAATTAGTAAATTTATACCTGTGTCTGGTTCTACAACAACAGTTAATGGAGCAGGCATAGCTTCCAGTATAGAATCAATGAAAGTACAATAACATTTGTACTATGAAGCAAACTTATGGTTTGCACTGTTTATAAGGTTTATATTTACATGTCACTAACAACTAATAACTACAACATAATCAGGATGCGAGATTATTGCAGTTAATAAATTAATCTCCCATATTATTATTATTTAAAGTAAGAATTTACAAAAAAAAATTGTTTTTCAAACATAGTTTGACAATTTCTACTTTTTGACATAATTTTATTATTTGCGCACATTCTATCACATGACACTCTGACCTTGACAACTTTCAAAAATATACTTTTATTTATATTTCAAGAACCTATAAATTTAATTTCAAAATAAACATATATTTATTTTGTTTCAATGTATAAAATAAAGGATATTAAAAAAATTGTGATCTTTCCCACTTAATATACAGAATGTTTCAATAATTTAAGCTTGAACATTTAATGAAAATAGTATTTTATAATGAAGTATATTTAAAAATGGTGGGTGCTATTTTGCATAATACAAACAATATAGAAATTTAATTGCAAAAAACTAAAACTAAAAAAAGTATTTCCTTCAAACGTATTAAAGTATGCGAATTATGCTACTTAATACACAAAGTAGAAAGACGGCATTGTTTTATAGTGATATAGTACAATAATGGAGCATATTGCATTTGATAATAGTGTTAGTACCTAATTACGACACGGCGACACTACCATAACTATTTGGCGAATTATACTTTACAAAGCAAATTATTCCTTACTTGATCTGCGCAATAAGCAAAGTATTCCAATAAAAAAGAGTAAAAAAAATGGAAATTAAGTCTACGGTAAACTAGGCTAACGTAGATTTATTTCCATTTTTTTATTTGATTATATAAATCTACGGTAACCTAGGTTACCGTAGATTTAATTTCGATTTTGTTACTCTTTTTTACCTTGACATGCGCAATACTGAAATAGTTAGATAAATACCCTTACCAACTGAAGTGTTATTTTGAAGCAGGGCAATGTGTGTAAATCATTTTGATGTAATTACACAAATATTACTGTACATTTTAATTTTCGCTTAAAATATACCGCCGGCGCAGCAGCCTGTGAATACTGTCTACGGTATATAATTTGATATGAAACATCAGCCAGCACGGAAAGCCAATATAAACACGTTCCTATTGTATTTCGGGCTGACGCTGACCCTAGTAAATACAAAAAGCACACATCATATTATTTATGGCTTTCTGATAACATAATTGGTAATACTGAGAATTTTGCTGCACTTGCAAATATACTCTGTTCCATCTTATTTTGCATTACAGCAAACCATGGAAATCTAGGGAGAGTACTGTCAAAAGAAGAAAGTTATTACCGTAACTTGAGTTTTGAAAATTGTAGGTTATATTTTTAAAGTGAAACTAATGCAGTTTTTCACGCTATTTACGCTTTGTTTCCACGAAAATCGTTGAATCTCGAGTGACCCTTTTCAAAGAAAGTAAATTTTAATCTTCTTGAACGTCCTACATAAAGCGAAAATTGTACATTCATTACATTGGTTTGGTCATAACATAAATGACAGCATCGTATCTTATGTAATACAATGAAATGTTTTATTAACCAAACCTACGTAAAAACTAACAAGAATGCCTTGCACTGTTCTAACATAAAAAACGGAGGAGAGATATGCAGGAAATCCAGAGCACAATTTCATAAGTAATCCAATGGGAAGACTTGCTTTCGTGATAAAATTTACCTACTGCGTCTTTCTCTTTCTTTTCTTGGCTATTAAATATGATGTAGATGTACGTTTACATGTAAACTTAGTTCTTTGGTCGAAAAGTCAATAAGTAAACAAGTATCCATTTAACTTAACCTATACACGAAATCCACAACCCTTTTCCATAAGTAATCCAAGGTGAAGATTTTATTTCAGGCTGCGTTGTTCTTTTCTTGACTGTTACGTACATGTGACAGTAAATAACCAGAAATGTATCCTTTGAAGTGGTAGCTAAATGGATTTGACCATAATATTGCTGCTTTTGTATCCACGGACAAGTTCTGATGCAAATCAAATATTTAAATGTATTTGTACTAAAATTTGATACCAAACAGTGCGGTCCTATTTCAACTGCATTATATCACCAGAAGAATTTGAATCCATATCACTATCTGTATCTGAATCGGATTCTCCTAGTGCTAATAACAGGTGGATATTTTCAATAGAAACATTTCCCATATATTTCTCCCAATCATTTGAAATCATTTTTTCCGTGTACGAACAAACATTTTTCCACATTGTAGAACATTTGGATAAAGTCTCAAGCCGTAATTTCTGAACGCTGTCTTTCGATGGAGGTTCAGAACTTATTTGCTTTTTGTAATAACTTTTACAAAAAACCCACGCCATTTCAATAGGGTTATATAGGGCTGTTTTTCTCGCGTGACTTGCGCATTGGTGGGTACAGATTTGACGCGTGATCGGTCTGTCAGTTATCAATTTCAGTTAACCTAAACCAGAAACTTAAAACACATTAGAAGTGATTAGAGGTTTTATGGCCTAAATAATATTAAGGTAAGTTTAGTTACACTTTAAAAGATGTTTCGCTGAGATAAACAGATTGTTAAATCGCAAATAGATTTAAGATTAAAACACGTTTTTTCTATATTTCGAACTATTTATTATTTTGTAAACAATTATTCTATAACTACTACGGCTATTTCAATTCTCAACACAGACATTCATCTAATTTTTTTTCATTACTTGTAACAAAAGTACAACTGCTGGAAACAGATGTACCAGGTGCGTCCTTTTCCTTTAAAGGATGTATTTTTCTTATTTTCAGCACTCATTTTCACAAATCTTAACACTAATACGACTTTTGAAGTGTGTTCTCAAAAAATAACCTTAACAAATTATAAAAATTTTACTTTCAACTGACAGCTCTGTTTAACATTCTGTACCCGCTTCTGAGCATGCGCCAATGAAATTCGCCGAGAAAGACACTGCTATTGACAACGGAAAGGAGACAATCCTAAAACTTCATGCCCATGTTTTAACTAGCGCTATGATCATCGATTATAGTCCTGCCAAGAAAACAAAGTCCCAGAAGGTGGCGCTTTGATGTCGCCCTTGTCTGAAAGGTACATTCGGGTTAAAAAGTATCAAGGCGGTAAATTTAAATGTGACGTGCTGGTGATATTTGCATTAACTAGGATTTAATTGACTATTTTCGTTAATTTTCTCACATTTGGGGTAATTACATGAAATACAAAACTCAAGTCTCCTCAAAAAACAATTTCTCTTAAAGTCACGCTTAGATTGAAATAATTGTAGAGTGAATTTAAGAAAAAACAACTTTTTGGAGAGACTTTTACTTTATTAAGTTCAAAACATTAAATAAATCGAACAGTAAGGCCAGTTGAATACTCAATATTCGAATTACTATTAACGAAAATAATTATAAACCATTTAGCTCATTTAATTTTATGAAAAATATTAATAGATTTACAAATAAACATCGAAATTAAATTGTTTAAAAGTTATTAATTAGAGATAGAAAGCTAACAATAATTAAAAACCGGCAAATAACTATAAAACTGCTTAGCTTATAATTAATTTTATGAAAAACGTACAGAGATTTACAAATAAACAGCGAAATTAAGTTATTTAAAAAAGTTATTAATAAAATATACTTAGAAATTGTATGCAAACCTAACAGAAATTAATAACCGGCAAATAATTAGCAAACCGCTTAGTTCATAATTCAAAACATTCAAGAGAATTTACAAATAAACATTGAAACTAAGTTATTTAAAAGTTATTAATAAAATATACTTAGAAATTTTAAGAAAGCTAACAAAAATTAATAACAGGCAAGTTCATAATTAATTTTATGAAAAGGATTGGAAGAACCTGTGTTTACGTTGAAAGGCAAACTTTCCACTGCTTCATCCAGCAATGCATCACGTTCCCACATTTCTTGTGCTATATTGTCAACGTGAGCACAATTCTTTTGCCAGTCCGATACGCTGATATCGGCAAAAGCGTTTCGAACTAAATTTTCAATTTCATTGCCACGTTGACCAACATTGTTCATCGCAACCTTGTGTTTTGCTAAACTCCAAATTAATTCTATCGGCTTAAGCTCACAATGGTACGGTGGCAAGCGGTACACTGTGGCCGTGTTGCTTTAATAACTCGTCAACATAGAAAGTTTTGTTGTAATTAAATTTCTTCATTAATTCTACCAATTCTGCTTTTTGCATTTCGCATGTTGTGGAAACCCCATTATTTTCCAGTCACTCACGAATAGTTGCCTTCCGGGCAGATTGCGTTGGTGGTTTATTAATTTGAACGCTGTGGTAAGCAGCGTAGTCCATGACGTTAATACCATTCGGTGGTAGACTTGGAATTAGTTGTTTTTGTAACCAAGTCATGAAGTTAGTATTGTTCATGTCGTGACAGTAGTCTACTGACTTACTATTTGACTTAAAGATCAACAATCCATTATTTACAAATCCATACGATCCACTAGCATGAATTATAATGTGCCTCTGCCTGCTCGATTAGTTTGATAAACTCCTGCTTCCTATTCTGATTGCCAGCATTTGCTGACTCCATAGGATGGATGAATGAAAGTTTGATCTAAATAAGTAACTGGTTTCTTATTATCCCCTAAAGAATTATTCCCCCTTAATTTCCGCAGGTAACGAGAGCACCATGCAACAATGTCATTTCTTTCCATGAAGATTTTTTTTTTATTATGACATTTCTTAAATTTAAAGCCGATTTGATGGAGATAGTTGCGCAGCGGTTCGCGGCCATCTATAACAGCTAAAAAAATTGTTAAAAACATGGCTTTTCTTTAAAATATAAAATGATTGATTAATTTTTACTGCGAGGATTTAAAGTAGGTAATTGTTTAAAGGCAGAGTCAAAAAGAGCGCCATGTTCGCTATATTGACTAAAAATTTATCGCAACTGTTGTGTTATGACCTTTAATAATGAATAATAGCTGGTCTAAAATTGATTACACTCAATAGAAAATATTCTTTAAATTTTTATTTATTTTTTCTTAATTGTTGTGTCAAATGTTGAAATTCGTCTACAAATTTTTGTATAATATGGCTATCGGTGTGGCCACATGGTATAGCATAGATAGTGAGCATAACATAAGCAGCAAACGTAGCGTACATAGCTAGCTCTCGGTTTGACCGAGCCTAAAACTGAGGGGCCACTGAGAGTGAAGCGAAGGGAAGTTAAACGATACTAACTTGAGATAAACTAAACTAAGTGAAATAAAGCTACCCCGGCAATTAAACGCAAAAGTACAAGAAAGACGTAGGTAACATTCTTCTCGTTTGTTCATATCCACACCCTTTGTATTCATTTTAGTTCGTCAGAGTATGACATACGATTGAACTTACTCCAGCAAAGAATTCGCTCGAATCAAAACAGAGCTAAACCGAGCGAAGAAAAATATTGTTTTTAAGCTTCGCTAGATTAATATTGCCTCGCGCGGCTTTTACATTTACGAGTACTCGAATTTACTAGGATCCAAAGTCCTTCTCTCGAGAATTCAGTTTCGGTCATATTTGAATATAAAAAACACATACTCGAATACGAGTAGGTACTCGGAAATGTAAATGACGCTTTAGCGTTATTTGCCGTGATCGCATACGTTTATAATAAAGCTAATTTTTACAAAACTTCAATTATAATTTAATTTTCTCCGCTTTGATTAATTTGAACATTAAAATAAGTTATTTTGTCTAAAACATACCAGAATAGCCAATTTTCTCTTGCATCTTATTGACCAAAATGTTTAACGTGGGAACTTTGTTATCGACGGTGTAGGTTTCATGTACTGTTCTCTTCAATATTTCCAAGTCTAACACGATTATTTTAGAACTGCCACTTTTTTTTTCGATGGAAAATTCAGAATGCCCTCGTCGTTTGACTTAACTTCATTTCTAATAATAATGATCGTTATTCACAGATTTAGTTGGGCAATTCAAAAAATTACCTGATTTTTTTTATAGCCGATTTCCCTGTTGCGGCAGCTGCTAATCCGTTGCCTTTTTCAAAGGAAATGACCACACACCTGCGGCTTTCTGCCCATAACGTTTTTAATAATATTTCTGGCCTCGGAATGAACCGATTTTCTCGAAATCGTAGCCATGTGTTTAATAGAATATTGACAATGACAATAACAATTTAGTGATTTTGTACATGATTGTACATCTAAGAGTTCTAACGTGTGATTGGGCAAATTGAATTCGCTCCACTTTGGTAATATTTAGTTCGCATATTTTCCGGGGACTTTGTTTTTCTAGTAGAGCTTTATTAATAATAACACGTGTTATATTTGGTAAGAGAATGAACGTTAATAGAAAATATGTTTTTTTGAAGTCTACAATTTTAAACGATTTGTCACTTTGACAGTAAATTTTATTCATTGAAATCATGTGACAGTCAACATGCGGTGATAAAATTATTAGCGATTTGATAGCCTAAGCTGCGATTTTGATTTTTGTATTTTAACCAATGGTAATCAAAAATGTACCATGTGACATGTGAATTATATTCTCAACTGCATAATTTTTCTCTCTGGGACTAAAAGGTTGAATTTTTTCTACAGTTGCTTTTTTGTAATTCGGCCCTCAATTTCGACCCCGTGCGTAATCAACTACTCCTGCAGCTGACGGTTTCTTACTAGACACCGTCCTCATTCATAGTTTTATAATAATCCCAATCATCGTTCCCTGAATCGAGTAAATAGTCGCAGTTTTCCTAAAGCCCAAAAATTACACCCAGTGTGTTACTGTCGGAATCACGATGGATATTAGAACAATTTTGATAAATCCAAGTTTCGTCTAGATACACAAATATGGCATCTTTATCTGAACTTTGCAACTGCACAACGACGTGTTTCATTTTACATACAATTTTCTGTCCATTGCCACGATTGTGTTTGTGATTGTGATTTCAAAATTCTAAATAATGTCGTTCGACCCCCATCAAAATTGATATCTGTTTTAATGTAATGATACAATTTGTCCAAAGTAAAATATTCATTTTCGAATTAAATTGCCAAATTAGTCGTTGAAAGGTGAAATCCCAAAACTCAGATTTTCCGCGTTTACCATAATATGTCGAATTTTGAGGTCTTGCCGTTATGATGTCTTGGACAGTTCACTGTGAAACGTTATAACACCTTAAAATTTGCGACTTTGTACTCTTTGTAATGACTTTTGGCATTTTCTCAATACATTATTATTAGTTCAATACGAGACTTATTATCACATGCATTACATAATTTTCAAAAAATTGTATTAGCGTCTTTAACAATAACAGATAGTAGTACTACTGAAGAAGACAACTGTAAGTGTTATCGAAATGTTTAGATTGTATCACTTAAATATACGAATACGCCATATAAAAACTCAAAAAAAATATAAGTATTTTAATATCTGTAATAATGAAAGTTTACATTTTCATAAAATAGTAGTCTGTTGTTATCGATTCTACTTTTGACTCTAGTCTATTAAACAGATATCACTAGTTGTTAGACTTGTTTCAATGGATGATGACCAAAATGTTGATGCGAAAATTTCTAAGCACTTTTTAGGTTTGTATCCTATTTAGTATGTAAGACGGGAAGAGTCGTACGATTTCGTCACTAAGATTTTCATAACATGCGAAGCCAAGGTTATGATAATGGCGCAGAAATGTGAGTGAAAAATATTGGAATTCAAAGAAAAATTCTTGGCATAAATGTCAGAGCTATGTTTGTGCCACTGCACATACTTTGAATTTGGTGATGCAGCGAATATTACTTTAGACCCAGTTGAGTTTTTCAATACTATGCAACAATTATATACATTCTTCTCTTCTTCGCTTTATCGTTGGAAAACAGAAAATTTGAAATTTTACTTTTAAATGCGTTAGAGCCGAATAAATGCGATTGAAGGGTTGGTGCAATAACCAGGAAGCTCCACTTGTTTGCAAACTCCATTTTTTTACCAAAATACACGTGAAAAAACAGACCCATCGTTTCGTGCAAAAATCAGGCATGTCCGGCTAATAATGTGTAGCTCCTGGAGCTGCCTGATTTTTGTACTTAACTGTTGTTACTTTTGTTAATATTATTATGATTATTTTAACAATACAGATTCCTATGAAAATTTCCTTATTTTGTATACAAAATAAGCCTAAACAAACACAAGTAGAATGGGCCCACCAGCGCATAGCTTCAAAGGACCTCCAGGTGGGTCCACTGAGTATCCGAGTTGATCCTGAAGTTAGCAACATGTAGGCCCCCTGAGAAGTCGGCGTATGCGCCCGCCCGGTGTATTTTTTTACTCTGGCCCCTGGAAGGTAGGCAACCGCAGACACGTTCAATGTATCTTAGTTGCCGGCTTCTTTTCAGGCGCTATTTTCAATTCTTCAGCACGTATTTATGGTCCTCGCCCCGTAATTAAGGCCCTTTTGTCAGTATTAAGTCTTTTTGGCAGTCCAGTAACAAACTCAATCAAATCAATCAATCCGATCAATTACAATCAAATCTAATCAATCAATCTAACTCAAATCAATCAATCTCAATCAAATAAATCAAGAAGCTGAGCTAATAATTCTTCATAACCTTCAGGTAACGATTCTTCCACAGTATATACCTAACTCCTGAGAGCGGCCGGTTACTTTGCGCGAATGCGAACACGAACGCGAACGCGAACGAGAACGCGAGCCACTTCTCGCCTAATGCTTACATTTCTAATAGTTCTTTTCATGTTGCTGGTTTTTGCTAAATGACTTGTTACAGCCTCCAGCAAACGCGTTTGATATATTGACATGGGGTGCATTTTGAGTATTTTCTGCGACTCGTCAAATATTCTCCATTATTTTGGTGATTGTCACATGAGCAGAATTTCCAATATGATTATGGCTTTCTTTAGTTTCAAGTATATCATTCCCAATAGTAGTAATTGGTGCTGGATACTTGAATTTTTAATAACATTCATACTTCCAATAAATCTTGTCATCTACTTGTTTCTGCTTAAAGTAGCGATGCTCCTTTATCAAAAGCTTTTGTTTTTCTTTTTCTCTATCGACAACCTGAAATTCGTAGCGTATTTTCATAAATATCATTTTGTAAACCGTTTAATAGACATTTTCCGAAAGCTTATATAAACTTTGTAAAGTGACGGGGCCAAAATAAGTTTCACATGGCCTTAGTCATAATGGGAATTACATAGGATTGGGCCTAATTAACGAACTTATGTTATATATAATATTTTTTCAATATCTGAATAACGGTCAATTTTACAGGAAAATTTGTAAAAGATATTTCAATATCCCCTCGTCCATCCTCCTAGGTGTTCCTGAGTGGGTTAGCACGGTAGACTTGTCCCGGGCCTAAGCAGTAAAACAACACTTTTTTGGAAAATTCTTCTTTATTCATCAATATACTCTCCTTTCGCGGTGATTCAATTCCAACGCTTTTGTAACTTTTCGATACCGGCCTTGTAGAACAATTTATCTTTATCTTAGGATTCAGTTTCTACGATGACTTCCTCGTTTGAGCCAAATCTCTTGCAACGGAGCATCTTCTTGAGTTCGGAAAAGAGGTGGTAATCGCTGGGGTCTAGATCTGGACTATACAGTGGGTGCGGAAGCAATTCAAAGCCCAATTCATGAATTTTTGCCATCGTTTTTAGTAACATGTGACACGGTGCATTGTCATGGTGAAATAAGATTTTTTTTCTTCTTCAAATGTGGTCTCTTTTTGCGATTTCGGTCTTCAAACGCTCCAATAACCCAATATAATAGTTTTTTCATGCTCCAAGTAGTCAATAAGAATTATACCTTGCGCATCCCAAAATACGGGAGTCATAACCTTGCCGGCTGACTGTTGCGTTTTTGGCCGCTTCGGACGGCTCTCACCGGCTTCTCGCCACTCGGGTGACTGTCGATTTGATTCTGTAGTGAAATGGCGGAGCCATGTTTCATCCATTGTGATGCACCGACGCTAAAACGCCTGTTCCGCTTGAACGTGACCAAACGGCGCTCTGAATCATCAATAACTATTATTTACTAGCCGTACCCGTCGCTCGTTGCTGCAATCTCAGATATTACAATTTTGTGATAATATGTTTACCAATTTTCGAACCAATCAACCTATAGACTAAAGTTTCCCAAAAAACTCAACACCACATTTCACCCTCTTAGGGGTGGAATTTCGAAAAACCCTTCCTTAGTGGATACCTATACTTCACAAAGAACACACTATCGATCGATAAATCCCAACCGATGCAGCTTTTAAATGACATTTGCGGCGCGCGAACTATCAAACGCGCGAAGTGTAAATAGTCGTTAAGTTTTCTTAAATTTTCCAATCTTCTACGCAATTTTCTTAATTTTTCTTTCCATAAGAACCTTCTACAAAGTATTATAAAACTTAAAAAAAGAATCAATGAAACCTGTAAAGTCGTTCTCAAGTTATGGCGTGACCAAGGAAAATAGGCATTCATTATATATATAAAAAAGTAAGTGGGTAATCTTGACTGATAATGAATATAAGATAAGTTTATTGGGGAATGCAGTCAATTATGAAGGCCAAAAGTAAAAAACCCTTTGTTAATGTGCCAAGATTTCTTGATAAAGGAATAAAGCATTCCGAAAGCTTGGCACATTAACAAAGTTTTATTGCTTCAATGACATTCTATCATATATTATATATATATATATATATATATATATATATATATATATATATATATATATATATATATATATAAGGTTTCTTAATACATAACGGCCGACCTTGGAATTTTTTTTTCAAGGCAGCATCTGTATGTTTATTGACTTCTACCTGACTTCTGACATAGATTATTGTTATTGTTTTTACAATGTTGTCTATTTTCATTATGTGACGTCTACCAAAAGAGGTTGTATAATTATTGACCTAAACAATGTATTATTTCATTTCTTCTAATTTTCACGTTGTATTGAAAATAAGTAGTAGTAAGACAGTTGCGAAAAAATGGTTTTTTTAAACGAATTTTAAAAAGTGAAACAATGCCAAAACTGGCCATGCCTTCAGCATATGACAACTGCATTAGTTCATTTTGTTTTTGTTTCAGGCAGATAATTCTTTAGTTTTCAGAAGAAACTTCTTTGTAGGATCATTTGGTAATTCAATTCAACATTTGTTGAATTTTACGTTTATAATAATTGGAATTTAAAATAACAGTTGCATTACCTTGATCTGATAATTATGCAATTACCTTCTCATTACGTTTAAGATGTAGTAAATGTCGACGGAAGAATACATGACTCTTGGGAGATTTTAGTTTACTTAGTATCTTAAGAGTTTCTTATCTAACTTTATTTGCAGCGTCCCCTTTATCATGTGCTTCATTAGTGTCATCTGAAAAAACTTGATTATCTACATATGTTTATAACGATTCCTTCATTAACTAAGATTTAACATTTTGTTGTTTAGACAATCTATAAAATTTCGCTTTCTGACCTTTTGTAGAAATGTCCAAACGTAATTTCCATCTAAAGGTATGTATCATAATAGTTCGTCTTGAAATAGTAACGAAAATCATTTCTTTGTAAGATTTGTTATCATTTAACTAGATCTGTAGTTGGTATGTCAAGTGTTTAGTGGTAAATTCTTTTACCATTTCTTAAATTAAAATACTTTGTACTGATACATAATGTATATGCTGAAATTCGGTAATTAATAATGGTTGTCTATTGCCTTATTTGGTCATGGTTTAATTTATGTGTAAAGCTGACTATTAAGTTTGAAATCTGTAATGCACATATGTGCGATTATACATTTTGTTAAGAAGTAGAATTGAGTAACAGAAATTACATTTTTATATTATTACAAAGTTAAAGTTTTAACGATTAAGAAAGGTCCTAATTACATAAAAATCAAAATAGTAATTGTGAATGTAGAATACTAAATTATAAATTGTGTAAAGTGTGACAAGTTGCATTTTAATGTATTTTTAGATAAATACGGCTGCTTTTAACTTGCATAAATGTAAATTAATACCATTTAGATTATATTGTTTAAGTTACATAAGTAATGTAAAGTAAATAACTGACGAACTGTTTAAAACTAGTATAAAATCATAAAATCCCCATTAGATTAGATAAACAAAACTGCTGTAACCTAATAGAATTAGATTAGAAAAAAACTACTCTAACCTAAAGAAAAAAGTTACTTTGCCGGGAATCGAACCCGCAGCCGAGGCGATGCAGGCCACCATTTTCCACTAGTCCAAACCTGCTCTGCCAGTTTGACTTTGAAAATGCTATTTGGTTATCTAATCAATCGAAAATAGTAGATGACTCATTAGTCAGAGCCACTACTCCCTATACCGGTTATACGGCGGTGGTACATAAAAAATACCACCTAAAAACATATTTTTGCCAGCTGTATTTGTGGTCTATTCTATGAGCCGCGTGATTGGAGACATCAGTCAGTAGTAAAAGTTCCTTTCTAAACTATTTAGTGCACGAGGCATTTAACAGCTGTTTATCACAATTTTAGCGAATTTCATTAAGTTAAACGTTGTTTTGGTTAGAACATTATTGTTTTGAGTTTTTGTTGATAAATTAGTATCATTTTTTGCAAAAAATAGTTGTAATACATCGTGTTAGGTAAAGCAATACAATACATTATGATTTTTTTAATAGTTTGTAAAATATTGCAATAAAATGGATGGTATGATTTTCGTACCATCGAGCTAGTTACAAAATATAGAAAAATATATTTTTTTAAAATTATTAATTTTATTAAATACATAAATAAAAAGTTTACCTCGAGTAGGATACTTTATTATTAGTCAAGTTGCTTTGGTATGTTTGAATCCTTGCGATATTGCAGGATCACATTTCATTAATATAAGTAATTTGATTGTTATCTCATTAAATTTAGAATTTACATCAGTTCTACATACATAAAGACAAAATTTACATCGATTGGGGCAAAGTACAGGTCGTAAGTTCAAATCCTACTCGAGGTAAACTGTTTATTTATGTATTTAATAAAATTAATAATAATTTTTAATTACATGTTTACTCTTGAATTTATTCGTTCATAACAAAAACTTATAATAAATACATTTTTTTTTTAGAAAATGGCAGAAGATGACCTAACATTTCATCTGTTTTCAGAGGTACCACTCCATCATAATATGGTACTATTTATTCGTTTTCCAGTTTAAGTGTACATTTTCTTTTATTAAAATAAATGCTTCGAAAAATATATATTATTATGTAATTTTATATTTTTAGAACTGGCGTGGTGGTAGAGACAGATTACCTCCAGTTTTTTTGAAAATTTTAAGAAAAATTTTTATAAAATAGCTTTTTAGATTGCTTTTAGTCATAAACAACAAGTTTTATCATTGTAAACAAAAATTTGGACTAAAAATTTGGCCCCACCTGGGGCCATTTCTTCCTGAAATTTTGGCTCCGGTTAGAGTTAAAAACACTGTATTGTTTTTAAAAATGTTCGGAGATAATTGATGTCCATATTAACATTAAGTGAACTGTATATTTAAAAATAGAATTTAATTCTTTTAGGTCGCCACTGTGGGAATTGTACTTTTTTGTTCTTTTGAAGTATTAAATTGTACACCAAATCTAATACATCGAATTGTAGTTGCTTGAGGATGACTATGTTAATTTTGTAGTTGAAGCATGTAAATAATTGAATCTTTTTAATAGATCTGCTTATTCAGATGAGAATTTTATCAATTTTCATTAACAATCATGGCTGTGGCACTCAGACTTGTGTGCCTGGAGTGTAGCACATGTAACATATGTTAATAAAACTTGATATTTAGAATTACTACTGAAATACTTCGGTTCTATCAAATTTTAGTTAAAACCTGCTTAAAAATAAAAGCACTTGGGTGGGGTTACTTGTCTCACACGATTAGCTAGATAACGAAGAAAGCTACAAAGGAGTTTTAAACAAATGTTTTATTGATTGGAGTGACCTAGTTGGCGATGACCTTTATTTTAGCTTTGCTTTTTTTAAATCGAACTACATCCTTTTTGTTATTGTATCTTGTTAACTAGGCCAACTAACTCATACAACGTATAGTTTTGAGAAATTTCTATATTTCATCGCTAGCGTTAGGATTCCCGATGTACACCACTAGGATGTTACTAGTCGGACTTTGTACATATTGTATTAATTAAAGCTTGAGTGCCACCAAAATTTCAAGCGGGTTCGGGTAATATTCCTTACTCGAATGACCTTGTCTTTACTGATTAAATTTTAGGTATTCTGGATTCTTTGAACCATGTGATCCCTGATCGTAGGACGATTTCTGCAGACGATGTCTTTTAGCCTTTCTCAAAAATAGAAACCCGTAGGTGTCAAGTCTGGTGATCTAGGTGGCTATGCAACAGGACTTCTTTTTCCAATCCACCTATTAAGACAAACACGATCATCTGCTTGATGTGCCACAGAAGCATAATGATCTGGACAACCATCTTGCTAAAGCACATATCTACTCAGGTTTGTAGAAAATCGTCTTCTAGACTTTAAACATTTTGTTTAAAGTCCATTAACATTATAAAGGTCATACCAAGCGTTAACACTCCAAACTTGTTTGTTATCGACCTGCTATAGTGTGCATTTTGAAGATTCACTTTTCCACAAGACAATACGTTTGATTGTTCCGAAGAATCTTATTGCAAGTTATGGTTTCTATAGAACAAACACAGTAGAGTGACCCCTTCCAGATTCCGCCGCAATTATTTTGGCGAGGACTAACACCTAACTGCGGCGACTAATAGTTAACCTATTATACATTATAAAATAACTCCATCTAGGGATAATCACAGGAAAATAAATGTATTAGCCTACCCATTGTTAAGATAAATCCAATTAGCCCTATGGCCCAAACATTTCTTTTCTAAGTAACAGTTACATTCGACCTTTCAAACCACAAAGTGGAAATTAAAAGAAATGAAATAATTTTAATAAGAATTTTTTTAGGATAATTATAAATTCCCCTTTTTACCTTCCAACCTACATATACATATGTAGGTATAGAAGGTTATGCAATAGACTATTTTTTCATTATCGCTATATCGGCTCATTTTTCAACACGTTTACCACGTTTCGCCAGGATCGGCCATGATGTGTGTGTGTGTGTGTGTGTGTGTGTGTGTGTGTGTGCGTGTGCGTGTGTGCGTGTGTGTGTGTGTGTGTGTGCGTGTGCGTGTGCGTGCGCGTGTGCGCGTGCGTGTGCGTGTGTGTGTGTCGTGTGCTGTCGTGTGCGTGTGGTGTGCGTGCGCGTGCTGTGCGTGTCTGTGCGTGTGCGTGTGTGCGTGTGCGTTGTGTGCGTTGCGTATTGTGCTGTTGCGTGTTGCGCTTGTTGCCGATGGTTTGGCTTCGTGCGCTGCTATGCGTACTTGTTTGTTTGTTTGCGTGTTTGTGTGTTAGCTATTATGCATGTTTGCGTGTGTATCAGCTAATTTTTTTGTGTTTTGGAGGATTGTGTTAACTACCTTGTTTAGTTTTTGTTGTAAAATAGCTCGTTAAACAATAAACGGTATGTAATTTTAAGAGTGTTTAAAGTTAACTTCATCATTAACAATTTTACGTCATCTTTTTATTACGATTGCCGAGACCAAAAGATTATCCCAAAGTTTATCTATATTAAAAGAAATTTTAATACACAAGCGAGATTTAATATTTACAGAGGAACTGAAAATGCTCTTCTACGTAATCAAATACATATTACTAGGAAGTTATTGGATAACACCGATAAAAATCTTTTATATTTATTTCATCTATTTTGAATAAAGAAGATTGGGATAAAATTGATTCTATAACGTTTAAATCTATGAAAATAAATTTTGACATCTCATGTCAACGTCAGAAAGAAAAATTTAATAAATTATACAAACAAAATAATAGACCATCTATTGATTGTAAAAAAAACAGTTATAAACCTTTCTGATAATGTTGTTTCAGAGTATGGTATTGAAGCGCTTTCTAAAGGAGGAAATTTTGCGATAACACCAAGATATAATTTCCAAAATCGAAAACTCCGTTTGATTATTACCTTTTGATGCTGCTAATGAAGTTAGATATAACACCGTTAACATATTACGTAAAACAAAACCTCCAAAGAGCAACTTATACTTTCGTCAACGACATGCTTTACTTGATCTTAAACGCAATGAAAGTATTATAATATTAAAATCAGATAAAGGTAATGCAACTGTTATATTAAATAACGATTATAACACTAAGATAGAACAATTGTTGGGACCAGAAACTTATCGTGAAATACCAAAAGATCCAACAAAAAAATTTCTTTTAAAAACTAAAGAGCTGATTAAATTATCATCTATTCCCGAAGAAATAAAAAAGAAACTATCTAACTCTGAAGCTATTTCACCAAAACTATATGGTTTACCAAAAATTCATAAACCTAATATTCCTTTAAGGCCTATTGTTAGTGCAATTGGTTCTCCTACATATAACCTTGCAAAACATCTTACATTGTTATTACAACCTCATATAGGAAAAACACCCCATTACATTAAAAATTCTGCCGACTTTGTTGAAAAATGCATAGTTTCAAAATTGAAGAGGGTGATATAATGGTTAGTTTTGATGTTATTTCACTTTTACAAAAGTACCTCTAAAAGAAACTATTGAATACATTGATCATCTTTTTCCAAAGGACATAACCATTCTTTTCAGCACTGTCTTACTACAACTTATTTTCAGTGGAATAGTAAATTTTATGAACAGATTGAAGGTGTAGCAATGGGTAGTCCCCTTAGTCCTGTTATAGCTAATTTTTACATGGAAAAATTTGAAACATTAACGTTACAAAATACACCTAAAAACCTTCAGTTTGGTATAGATATGTAGATGACACATTTGTTATTTGGAGACATGGAGAAGAAGCACTGCATGAGTTTTTGGTTTTATAAATGGTATACATCCTAGTATTCAGTTTACCATGGAAAAAGAAACTAATGGAAGTTTACCATTTCTTGACATATTAATATCTAAAATAATAATTCACTATCTTTTAAGGTTTACAGAAAGCCGACACACACTGATAGATACCTTCATAAATTATCCAACCACCATCCACGTCAAAAATAGTGTAATTAAATCTTTAGTAGATCGAGCAAAACGAATTTGTGACCCTGAATTTTGAATGATGAATATAAATATTTAAGAAAATCCTTACAAGATAATGGATATTCACTTACAGATATTAATAATGTTATTACACCTTCTAGGCGTAACCTTAAAGAAAACCAGTTCTTAATGTTGGTACTGCTTTTCTTCTTTTATAGCTAATGTTACAAATAGAATTGAAAAAATCCTAATCAAATATGGCATTAGGACTATTTTAAACCTACAAGAAAAATTAAAGAACATTTAAGATCACCTAAAGATGTGTCAAACCCTTTATCATCTTCCGGAGTGTATAAGTTATCTTGTTCATGTGGAAAAGTATACATCGGGACCACAAAACGTAGCTTTGATACAAGACGCAAAGAACATATGAGATTTTGTAGATTGGGTCAACCAGAGAGGTCTGCTGTGGCTGACCATGCCCTGAATAATCTAAATCATGACATTCAATTTGACAATATGGAAATATTGTCAAGACAAACCCATTATTATGTTCGTTTGCAACGTGAAGCTATTGAAATATATAAACACCCGAATAATTTTAATAGACAAGAAGAAAATCTCCGTTTAAATAGGTTTTGGCATCTTATAATTAAAAAGAGCATAATGATACGCCTTGATTTTAATTTGTTTTCAACTTTTGGTATATCTAGGTTTTTTGCTGTGTTTTTCCTAGACCTTGAAGCAAATGCTTTACCAATTATATGTTAAATTACCACAGCACTATAATTTAACATAAGTAGTTGAAATTAAATTAAAATTAAAAATTACAAAGAACGTTCTGCATTGTGCTTTTCATTGTTAATAACACTTCCAATTATTGATAAAGATATCTCTTTGTTAGATTTAACTGGGTTATTTTATTTGATGTAATGTTTGGATTTGTAAATGCTTCTATCATTTTAAAATTGAAGTTTTCACAACTTTACACTTACATCATAACTCGATTAAATTTTGTTAAATGTGTTTTTTGGCTGGCAAATTTCATTGTTAGCTTTCGTCGTAGAGAGTGTTCTGGTTTGTCATCTTTGAAGCAGTTTAACAATATTTAATTTTAATGACCTAGTTATTCTTTACTACAATTTTATAGTTGGCTTATACGTTTCTCAAACTGTTATATTAATAGCAGGCTTATGTTTATGTTTTAATTTTTCAAATTTGACAAAATTGTTTACTACATCTTTAACAATTTTTAACAAACATTACTACTGACGAAGATAACTGTAAGTGTTATCGAAACGTTTAGATTGTATAATTTAAAGTACACCATTAAAAAATTCCAAAAAAGATAAGTATTTTAATATAAATTAAAGGTTTTGAAAAGTATGCAGCCTTTAATATACTAGATGGAAGATGTTGATTTATCTAAAAAATATATAGCTTGTGTTTTGCAGAACATGCTATTTTTGGTTCTAATACGTAATCGGTTTGCATACGTTTTAAAATGGCTTGTTAAAAAATAAGCTTTGCAAGCTGTGTTGTCTCATAGTATGTACCATACGACAGCGCTGCGAACTGTACGCTAACTTTTAATTATACCAGATGGCGCTATTAGGTTAGTTAGATTTCAAATGATACCGTGAGATAACGGTCCAAATTGAGGGTTATCCTCTTGCTGAATCACAATTACGTGATGAGTCATGGGTTTTTGCAAGTACCAAAACGCAGAATCTGGTAAAAAGAGCTGACTATTTTCAAAATGTAGATGATAAACCTTACGCGACAGGATTGTTATTTATTTGTTTATTTACGTTTAATTAAGCTTAAAACAATCATTCAAAAAAAACGTATATTTCCAAAAATGACACATCTAAGTTAAAATAAACTTGTTAATGCCTTATCACATTATGAAAGAAACAACCATTAACCATATCCATAAATACCTATAACCACTAAAATTTTGATGCATCCTCAACCAAATTGTACAATTTTTAAATTTTTCTAAGTAATTCTTCAAATAACAACTTATTTTGTATTAGGTATCTTTGACGTAATATTTCAAAATGAGGAATCCTCCAAAAGACGTTCATGTAAGATGTTAAACTGCTTCCGTACAATAGGGGCGTTTTTCAAAATGCTGATGATGGTGTACCAGGATTTTGACATAGAATCTGGATCGTGATGGAAAACCACGATCGTAATGCTGGGCGTGAACAACGCCAGGAAAGAATTTCTTAAAGGAAACTTTAAAAAACCAAATCGATAAAAAACCCAAATTTCGAGATGCTGGACCAAAAACTCACTCCAATGTCATATAGGTAAAAAACTGACAATGCTGTGCTTTCAAGGATGCGGTTTCAACTCCTACCACTCCCTCTGATAGCGTCACGCAAAACAGAATTTACTGAAGTAGTGGTTATTAGTTTTAGTACACATCACCCTTGCATATTTCAAAGGTTATTATTGCATTTAAATAGAACACGATTATTGGTTTAAAATCATTTTTATTTGCAGGAACATACTACTGTATAGGACTTACAGTAGTTTCTTGATTTAATTAGAATACCTCCTGCGCGATCAAAAAGTGAAAGAGAGCTGGTTAGTGTATGCCAAATCTGTTTTTAACATTGACGAAGTAATGCGATGTGTTTTTAACCTTGATGTAATTGAAAGTGAAAGTTATAATTAAGTAAATTAAATACGTAAAAACATACGTAGAATTTGTATTTTGTTCTTGTTTAACTTTAAAGTGGAAATATCCAGCCATAGGGTTTCTCAACTTTTTATTATTTAGAAAAAATTTTGAGGGCTTAAGATGATGATAAAAGGGCCTAAGATCGTTGGTTGCCCTACGATCGCAGAATATCAACAAAAAAGTCTTTATTTTCAAAAATAGGGATGAAAACCTTGAAATTATGAATGATGTAGATGTCTGTTGTATCCTAAGGTTAAAATTAATGTAAAGTGTATCCTTCGACTCCATTTTGGAGAAAAACAAAGTGTTGTTTATCTAAAGATCAGCAGTCCACGCACTGTAGTTTCAAATAAAATAAATGGTTATTTTGAAGAGATCTTCAAATTTACTTAGTAATAAAGTATCAAACTATTGAGCATTACTAGAAAATGTGTATTGCGCTAAAAAGAATATATTAAAAATTCATAATGATAAGTATTTATTTAGAAAAATGTTTATTATTAGCTTGATCCACTTGTAACCATTCTCATAAGCAGTAACTATGAGCGCGTTTATTAAGCAATTGTAAAACAAAGCTGTTCAACTCGCTCCTCTTATAACACTATTGACCGTGTAATTTGTTTTTAACGAAGTGGTAGGAATAAATGCAAACTTTCACGATTATACTTATAATTACGATACTTAGTTTTTGGGTATTGATTTTTAAAATTCAAACGTTTCTGTAAAGGTTAGTTATCTTCTTCAGTAAATGAAAATAGTTTTGAAAATGATTTAAGATCATTAATCGATTAAATATTATTAAATTGCCGTGAAAATAACAAATCTCGTCTAACGACGAAGGCTAACAATGAAAATGAAAACAAACTTAATAAATATAATCAAATTATTTCCTAAATTCAGAGTTGTGATAAACTTTAATTTTAAAGTAGTAAAATATTCACATTTAAAACTTATACACAGTTAAATATCTAGTCAAATCACAAATCCAACAAAGAAATAAATTTCCGACTGTAATTCTTATTATACAATGAAAAATAACCTATAAAATCATCATCCTCGTCAAAAAATTAATGTAGGTAATCAAAGCTCTAGTGGATCGAACTAAACCAATTTGTGATCCAGAATTTTTAGAAGATGGATTTACTCATTTAAAAACATCACTGCAAGCTAATGGCTATTTCATTAATAATATAATTAAACCTGTTAGACGTACACGTAAAGAACAATTATCATTTAATCTTGGTAGAGCTTTTTTACTTTCATAACTAACGTTATGGATAAAATTGTAAAATATGAATTAACCATGGAATTAGAACTATTTTTAAACCTACAAGAAAGGTTAAAGAATATATCAACTAAAGATGCTTCAAATCCATTATTAGATTTTGAAGTATATAAGTTATCTGGTGCTTGTGAAAGTATACATTGAAACCACAAAACATAGTTTTGACACTAGACAGCATAAATCATAACATTCAATTTGATAATATGGACATTTTATCAAGACAAAGCAATTATTATGCTCGTCTACAGCGAGATGCTATTGAAATGTAAAAACACCGTAATTACTTAAATAAACAAGAAGGAATTCTCAGATTAAATAGTTCTTGGAATCTTGTAATTAAAAAAGACACAATGGTGTGCTTTAATTTTAATTTTAACTGTGGTATGTCTAGGTTATTTACCAGATCTCGAAGTAAATGCTTTACTAATGAAGAAGCTTGCCACAGCATTGCATTGATTCAACTTATATAGTTAAATATTAATATTAAATATACACATGTTTACAATGTATAATAACGATTACAGTCCTTAAATATTAACGGAAAGTAATTTCTTTGTTGGATTTGTGATTTAACTAGATATTTAATTCGTATGTTAAATTTTTACCACTTTCAAAACTAAAGTTTTTCATAATTTTGGACTTACATTATAATTTGATTAAATTTTGTTAAATTCCTTTTTTGATTGTGATATCTTTCGATGTTAGCCTTTATCCGTTAGAGGGTGTTTTGATTTCTCATCTTCAAGGCGGGGTAGCAATATTCCATTATCGATCTAGCTAATCTTTACTAAAATAAAATAAAATTATATGACGTAGATATATAAGAAACAACCATTAACCATATCCATAAATACCTATAACCACTAAAATTTTGATGCATCCTCAACCAAATTGTACAATTTTCATAATTTTTCTAGTAATTCTTCTAAATAACAACTTACATTTTTGTATTAGGTATCTTTGACGTAATATTTCAAAATGAGGAATCCTCCAAAAAGACGTTCATGTAAGATGTTAAACTGCTTCCGTACAATAGGGGCGTTTTTCAAAATGCTGATGATGGTGTACCAGGATTTTGACATAGAATCTGGATCGTGATGGAAAACCACGATTGCAATGCTGGGCGGTGAACAACGCCAGGAAAGAATTTCTTAAAGGAAACTTTAAAAAACCAAATCGATAAAAAACCCAAATTTCGAGATGCTGGACCAAAAACTCACTCCAATGTCATATAGGTAAAAAACTGACAATGCTGTGCTTTCAAGGATGCGGTTTCAACTCCTACCACTCCCTCTGATAGCGTCACGCAAAACAGAATTTACTGAAGTAGTGGTTATTAGTTTTAGTACACATCACCCTTGCATATTTCAAAGGTTATTATTGCATTTAAATAGAACACGAGTATTGGTTTAAAATCATTTTTATTTGCAGGAACATACTACTGTATAGGACTTACAGTAGTTTCTTGATTTAATTAGAATACCTCCTGCGCGATCAAAAAGTGAAAGAGCTGGTTAGTGTATGCCAAATCTGTTTTTAACATTGACGAAGTAATGCGATGTGTTTTTAACCTTGATGTAATTGAAAGTGAAAGTTATAATTAAGTAAATTAAATACGTAAAAACATACGTAGAATTTGTATTTTGTTCTTGTTTAACTTTAAAGTGGAAATATCCAGCCATAGGGTTTCTCAACTTTTTATTATTTAGAAAAAATTTTGAGGGCTTAAGATGATGATAAAAGGGCCTAAGATCGTTGGTTGCCCTACGATCGCAGAATATCAACAAAAAAAGTCTTTATTTTCAAAAATAGGGATGAAAACCTTGTAAATAAGATGTTTGTATCGCCTATGGTAGAAAAATGTAAAGTGTATCCCTTCGACTCCCGTATTTGGAGAAAAACAAAGTGTTGTTTATACTAAAGATGCCAGCAGTCCACGCACGGCTAAAATAAATGGTTATTTTGAAGAGATCCTCAAATGTTACTTTAGTAGATAAAGGTATCAAACTATTGAGCATTACTAGAAAATGTGTATTGCGCTAAAAAAAGAATATATTAAAAAATAATGAGGTATTTTAGAAAAATGTTTATTATTAGGCTGGATCCACTTGTAACCATTCTCATAAGCAGTAACTATGAGCGCGTTTATTAAGCAATTCGAAAACAAAGCTGTTCAACTCGCTCCTCTTATAACACTATTGACCGTGTAATTTGTTTTGTAACGAAGTGGAGGATACGAAAATGCAAACTTTCACGATTATTACTTATAATTACGATACTTAGTTTTTGGGTATTGATTTTTTAAAATTCAAACGTTTCTGTAACAGTTATCTTCTTCAGTAAATGAAAATAGTTTTTGAAAATGATTTAAGATCATTAATCGATTAAATATTATTAAATTGCCGTGAAAATAACAAATCTCCGTCTAACGGACGAAGGCTAACAATGAAAAATGAGGAAACAAACTTAATAAAATATAATCAAATTATTTCCTAAATTCAGAGTTGTGAAAAACTTTAATTTTAAAGTAGTAAAAATATTCACATTTAAAAACTTAACACCCAGTTAAATATCTAGTCAAATCACAAATCCAACAAAGAAATAAATTTCCGACTGTAATTCTTATTATACAATGAAAAATAACCTATAAAATCATCATCCTCGTCAAAAAATTAATGTAGGTAATCAAAGCTCTAGTGGATCGAACTAAACCAATTTGTGATCCAGAATTTTTAGAAGATGGATTTACTCATTTAAAAACATCACTGCAAGCTAATGGCTATTTCATTAATAATATAATTAAACCTGTTAGACGTACACGTAAAGAACAATTATCATTTAATCTTGGTAGAGCTTTTTTACTTTCATAACTAACGTTATGGATAAAATTGTAAAATATGAATTAACCATGGAATTAGAACTATTTTTAAACCTACAAGAAAGGTTAAAGAATATATCAACTAAAGATGCTTCAAATCCATTATTAGATTTTGAAGTATATAAGTTATCTGGTGCTTGTGTAAAAGTATACATTGAAACCACAAAACATAGTTTTGACACTAGACAGCATAAATCATAACATTCAATTTGATAATATGGACATTTTATCAAGACAAAGCAATTATTATGCTCGTCTACAGCGAGATGCTATTGAAATGTAAAAACACCGTAATTACTTAAATAAACAAGAAGGAATTCTCAGATTAAATAGTTCTTGGAATCTTGTAATTAAAAAAGACACAATGGTGTGCTTTAATTTTAATTTTAACTGTGGTATGTCTAGGTTATTTACCAGATCTCGAAGTAAATGCTTTACTAATGAAGAAGCTTGCCACAGCATTGCATTGATTCAACTTATATAGTTAAATATTAATATTAAATATACACATGTTTACAATGTATAATAACGATTACAGTCCTTAAATATTAACGGAAAGTAATTTCTTTGTTGGATTTGTGATTTAACTAGATATTTAATTCGTATGTTAAATTTTTACCACTTTCAAAACTAAAGTTTTTCATAATTTTGGACTTACATTATAATTTGATTAAATTTTGTTAAATTCCTTTTTTGATTGTGATATCTTTCGATGTTAGCCTTTATCCGTTAGAGGGTGTTTTGATTTCTCATCTTCAAGGCGGGGTAGCAATATTCCATTATCGATCTAGCTAATCTTTACTAAAATAAAATAAAATTATATGCCGTAGATATATTTCACATCTTAAATAATTTTCAAAAACTATTTTCATTTACTGAAGAAGATCACTGTAGTTGTTATCGATACGTTTCATGATTTCATACTCAAAAGCTAAGCATCTTAATTAGAAGTATTGAAAGATTTCATCAAAATTTAAATTGATCAAGGAAGGTTGACGCGAAGTAAATGCACTTCAAAAACAATATCACTCATTTTTAAAACACAATATAATTTCACAATTTATTTTTATAATTATTTATTTCTCTACGCGTTTCCATACAACATGTATCATTATCAAGAGGACATATAAGTAATATAACAAATAAGTAGTTATGGTAACAAAACATTAAGGTAAAAGAGCAAACCTGATGTAAATTATAATTCTATATTTAAAATATTTGTTAAAGGTGAGTCTATAAGATCAACCTGTTCATTAAAGGCACTTACTGTTCATGATTATAAATTTCGAATGCTTCCAAAAGTGAGCTTGTAAGATCAACCTGTTCCTTCATTAAAGGCACTCATTGTTTATGTTTATAAATTTCGAATGTTTCTAAAACATCTAACCTGTCTTTTCATTACAAAATGTAAAAATTTAATGTTATTGTGTGAAGTCTTAAGGTGAATACTTTCCATTAAATGTCTGGCATAATTTGATTTGCCTGTGTGTTTATATTTGTCATCTAATCTGTAATTAGTATCTGATATCAAAGTTCCTAAGTGGTTGTCCCCAATACAAACAGAATTAGAGAATGTGCAGCTCAATTTATAAATACCTTACTTCAAAATGTCGGTAGTTGAATCTTTCGCGTTAAATAAACATTGGTAATAGTTTTGAAAGCTACTTTGTACTTCTTGTCCTTTCGTAATGTTTGAGCTACTTTTTCTGATACTTTTCCAAAATTTTAAATTGATATGTATTTATTTTCTTTCAGTTCTGTGTTAGCCTGGTAAATGTTTTTGGTACATAATTTGTAAATTGTTAACTAAAGTATCAATTACATGTAACCGTTTGCTTGTGCAATTTGTTTTATAATCGATATTTCTTTATTTGTTTGGTTTAATGGTAACGATATTGCTCTATGTATTAATGATTTAAATGCAGTTATGTGTTTTATGGATCTTTTGGAATTGTGCCCCCTGTATGTGTAGGTTTTCTGAAAATGGTGAACTAAAACGTGTTGTGTGTATCAATTTTTATGTTTAAATCTAGAAAATTAAATGCTCTATTTTGTGCTTTCGGTAGTCTAAACTTTAGGTTAGGATGTTAATGGTTAATATTAATTAAAAACTATCGTGCTAAAAGATTATGAACATAACGAGACCAAAATACAATTGTATCAGAATCATTCAATTAAAAAATTTGATCTTCTAAATTACCTATAAACATACTAGCTTAAATGGACGAAATGGGACTGCCCATAGGTAAATTATCTTTTTGTAGATAAATCTTGTTATTAAATGTGAAACAATTTTGTTTAACACAGAGATCAAATAATTGAATTAACTCTATTCTTGCAACTAATTCAACAGTATTATTAAATAAAAGATTATGTAATAAACGCATATTATGTAGTGGTAATTTTATGTTTTGCTGTTTATTAATTAGTTCTGAAGGATTCTTAATAGAATGTTTTGATTTGTACTTTAAATTGTTTATTATGTGGTTTAGTTTATTTGCTAAAATATGTTTAGGTGCTTGTATGTGAAAAAAAAACTAGTGGTGTAATGGGCATATTTGGTTTTTGGATTTTTATGAGACCATATGGTTTTGTCTGTTAGACAAACTGTCGGTTACATCAAACATAAATAATACGTAACGCAAAAAAAATAAAATTGTATAATTTATCAATAAACAACACTATCAACATAGAAAGAGTTATATTTTCTTAACAAAGGGTTCAAGTTTTGCCCTTTTTCTGTGTTCACTAGCAAAAGAGATTTTAGCAGTAGAATGCGAAATGCATCGTAGAAATGCACAATAATCATGCCAAATTCCAATTTTTTAATGTACTTAAGAAGTTTTCATTGAAAAAGGACAAAACTTACAACAATAAATCTTATAATTATTTACTAAAATGATTTAAAAACACAATTAACAGAAATAGGATAAAGGTACCTAACACTTCAGTAATTATTTCAAACGATCGTTGTATGCTGAACCGAGCTGGTAGCGTAGTGGTGACACAACCTGTTTAGCATTCGGGAGGTAATAGGTTCGATCCCCGTTATCGTCTACCTTGTATGAGGTTTTTTCAGGGGGTTTTCCTCATACACATGTACCGGCATGGTCACTGCGAATATGTACACCATGTGCGGCTACTTAGGCGAATGCTGGGGTAGTATTTTTCCCCTCAGAACCCTAACTGCGTTCCTTCCGATCCTATCCTGACCACACTCATCCTTAATCCCACCATTCATATATACGTAATGTATGTATGTATGCTGGGAATCCGTGTTTGCGGCTGAAGGGGCTAGGAAAGCTCGAGCAGCCCGCTCTCCCCCTTGGGGAGGGAATGAAATACGTGGTCTTTTCCTTTTTTTCTGTATACTGAAAGTTAACGATTTTATTATTAACGACATTTTAAATAACGATCCTACAACAAAGTTTGAAAAAAATGTGAAACAAAACTGCAGTATCTGTTGCGCAGATTTACATCCAAGCACCTAATCATTTTTTAGCAAGTAAACTAAATCACATAATAACAAACAATTTAAAGTATAACTCAAAACATTCTATTAAGAATCCTACTAATTAATAAAGTATACAACATAAAATTATCACTGCATAATATATTATATATTATAAACATAGGTTTTCATGTTACTAGTACGTTTTCTAAAATACTTCCTCAAGAATATACGCGTTTATTAAATAATTTCTTATTCAATAATAATGTTGAAATAGTTGCAAGAATGTAGTTAATTCAATTACTTAATCCCTGTGTTTTAATAATAAGATTTATCTACAAAAACATGGTTTTTAATTAATATTAAAACAGAGCCATTACTTTCTAGATTTAAACATAAAAATTAATACATAGAACAAGTTTGACTTCCCCATGTTAAGTAAACCTCCACATACAGACATTACAATGGATACATTTCAAATACAATCGACACTTCAGTTAAAAATCAAGAATATCCAAAACATTTACCCAGTTAATACATTTCACTTTCATATTTTGGAAAAAATGAGAAAAAGTACAAAGTAGCTTTCAAAACTAATACCAATGTTCTTAAATGTGTATTTAATTAAATTAAATAACGATATTTTGAAGTCGGGTATTTATAAATTGCACATTATGTAATTCTGTTTATATTGGTCAACAACTTAGGAACTTGGATGTTAGATACAAAAAACACATTAGATGTTACAAAAATAAACACACAAGCAGATCAAATTATGCCAGACATTTAATAGTAAATAATAAACTTCACAAAACAACATTAAATTTTTATATTTTTGTAATAAAAAAGACAAATTAGATGTTTTGGAAGCATTCGAAATTTATAAACATAAACTGAAAGTACTTTTAATCAACGAACAGGTTAATCTTATACACCCTCCTTTAACAGATATTTTAAATATAGAGTTATAATTTACATCAAGTTTGCAGTGTTACCGTAATGATTTGTTAGCATAACTACTTGTTTGTTAATTTACTTATACATTTTCTATTGATCATGATACATGTAGTGAAACGAGTACAGAAATAAATAATTATATAAAAGAAATTGTGGAAGTATATTGTAATTTGAACATTAATGCTATTAAAAATGGAATTCCAGAAGTAAGGTTACAGAATGTTATGCAAAAACGCGCATTTGTATTTCAATTCGGTTAGAAGCAATTACTGGAAGCAGGGACCGATGTAAATAAATACAGCGATTCCTAACACTGTGTTTTTTCTCAAGTATCTAAAATATTGACTTCTCTAGGTTTTTCTTTCTATTGGCTATTATCGTCCTTTTGTCTAGACAAGATACTGCTGTGACCGATTCTGTACCAATACCTGGTCAACGTTCTTCGGAATTATGGTATAACTTAGAAATGGTCATCCTCTCCCTAAGAAAAAAATCGGTTTATGTTCAGTAATACACTCGGGGTTAAGTAATTATAAACAAGCAACATCCTGGTGAGTTTCTTTCGCTATTTTCATGTATTATAACTTTACATTTTCACAAAAATTGTAGTGTATTTACACAGAGGCTACCTCCTGATTTAGGAAGTAAACGTCTGTTTATAATCTGAACTTTGACACTTACGTAATTCAACGGTTGCTATACAGAGTGCTTCACGATATATGTTAATATTTGTACGTTTATGAACTAAACTGCTTGTATAGGGTGACTCATAGCACCATTTTATAGATTTTTTATGTTAAATGGTTAATGCATGTTTATGTGTCTTACTTATCAGTGTTATTATCTACGCTATAACTATACGTGTCAACAAATGCTATCATAACAAAGAATCTATTCAATTTTTTTCTTATAACTATTCCGGCTCTCAGCCACTGGGGTATACATACTTGCTTAACACTTTTTTGTAATTGTAAAAGTTCTAGCGTACGCTTTTGATACATGCTTATAGAAATAGTAGTAAACTAACCCTTTCTGTTTGCTGTGTGAAAATTTATGCTTCATATTTTTTTGGAACTATTAATTAAACTTAAATTGATCTGTGTGTTTAAGAAAAACGCACTGGTAGACATCTGCCTAAAATATTTTGGTTATTTATATCGGGTATAAAATTACTATTCGTTTGAATTAAAACTGATACGCCAGTTTTAAGGAAGGCTCTTCCTAGAACTACTGTTTAATGCTAATTTGATTGTGATTATGTGTTGTGTCTTTGATTTCTAGGATCAACGCTCGATGTCGGACAGTGCATGACATTTTTGGGTTTTGGGTATTGCACAGTAAGAAAGGTGAGTGTGTAACTATTACAAGGTTTGATTAAATAGATATTTCCGACAAAGGATCTTCTAAATTTTGTTCACAAACACGATTACGATTGTGTTAGTATTTATTATTATTTATAAACTGCTCCAATTATTTATCCATACTATTGGGGCTGTACCAAGATTGTGTTATTAATTTTATTATATATAGCTTTAACGAAAGAACTGATTTGGGGGATGAAATCGCCAAAAATCTGATATAGGCAACCTCCTTAAATTTTGAAAAAATGGCCGCATCCTGATTTTTTTAAAAATGGCATTTCTCGGAAACGGACAGTCATAAAAAACACCCCGTTCATACTGAAATACGTGTTTCTTGCAGGAGAACCGGTTAGAACCATATACTTACAATAAAAGTCAGATTACATAAAAAAATAACAAAAACAGTTTTTTTTGAGGCATTAAATTTTGTTCTAAAGGAATGTCAAGCTAACGATGTGTGTAATGTTTTAGAAAAAAAAAACAAATTTTCTCATTAATAAATAGTTATTTTAAGTTGATGCGATTTAAATATAATTATTGGAAAGCCCCGTCTCGGCGACTGTTGTCGAGCCGCACCGGCCACAGTTTCTCGCTGGCGAGCTGCGAGACAAGTTGATACCTATCTGTCAACAGCGATCTCAGAACGTTCAGCATGTGTATTTTTGCACGATCTGAGAGTTGTCTCTGTTGTATTTAATGTGATTTATGAAGTGCAAACATTTCACAGGAGTGAAATATATTGTTAGTGAAGATTTACGTGTTCATCAACTCAACACTACGATTTGTGAAACTCTTTAGCGGTATAATAAAGTTTTATTTTCTAGAAAAGATGTGTAAGATTAGCAACCAATTGCCTGAAAATCCACCGTAGTTTTCGACGGGTATGAACCAAGTCTGAAAGACGCAGTGCATAAGAGGCGAGGTGCATGAAAGTCAGCTGCGAGGGTTGAAATCACTTCGTCGAACGCCGTCACTATTCCAAAAGAGCAATTTTTGTCGAACGTCGAGAACAAGAAAAGTTTCCTTAACCTCCTTTCGTCAGAATTCAAGAAAACATAGTTCCCTGTTTTTCAGGCAGTGACACGGATGCCTTGATTGTTGAAACGGCGAGAACTCAAGCGGAATCAAAACTAGTAACTGACGTCGTAGGCGCCGACTCCGACCTACTAGTACTCATCGCTGCACTGACACTACCCCACCACTGCTAGGAAATGTTACTGCTGCAGTGTCTTACATGATGGCCTAGGTACTATAACTAATCGTATGGCGAAGTGGTCTGTTTTGCAATTCAATGTGCGGTAGATGTGGTGGCGAATCGTAGTGAACCTATCAATGAGGAAGACGGCCCCGATGGTGATCTCGAAGACGGATGTGAACGCGAAAATATTGTAGATGTGAAACGAAGTGAGGCTTTCAGTATGGAAGCCTTAAATAGGAGGAAAGTTTAAGGAAAGCTTATTATTGTAATTACAATTCCTGTTTTTTTCCTATACCACGATATATTATATACAGGGTGTCCACAAACTCTTTTCACAAAAGAAAACTGCAGATTCTAGAGCTGATTTTATGTTGATTTAACGTAAATTATCTTAATACAAGAAAACTTCCTAAGAAAGCTGGAGCTCTAGGAAGATGGCGCCCTAACATTGGTTTAATTTAAATATCTTCAAAGTGGTTTCCTTTTAAATGATAGCGTTCTGTACATTTATTTAGTGGAATATACCCAATTGTATGGCGTGAATATGATTTTTTAGTTGTAATCATAAGCGGCTCGTTTGGGCGGGGCCGTTTTAACATAAAATTTAAAAAAATCTGATTTTTTCATAAAATAAGTCGCTACGATACATCGTTTTCAAAATAAATCGATTTGAACTTTTCATGTGTTAATCATACCTTTACAAAATTAACTAACGAATTCATTTACAATTATGAAAGATGACTATGGAAAATAAACAAACTAACAATTGCGTGAACGTCAAAATAACTAGTATTACAGATACTAGTTGAGGTTAAAGTGTCAAATAAGTTTTAAGTGAAAGATTTCTTTGTTGTTTAGTTACATTACTGTAAATACAAAAAGTTGAATATTGTTCCTGCTCCTGAATTATTTACGCTTCTTCATTAAAGAATTAGGGAAACAGGATCGGTAATTCCTAAAAATTATGAAACGGGAAGACATGCTGATGTAATGGAAGAATATAAGGATGATATTTTAATGGAAATTGAGTACAATCCAGAAATAAGCGTATGAAGATTGGCTGCAATGTACCCCAATGTGTCAAAAGCTTCTGTATGGAACATTCTACATAAGGAAGGCTTGTATCCTTTTCATTTCAAAAAAGTCCAGGCCTTGTAAGCAGGTGATTTTCCTGCTCGTGTCGCTGATTTTTCTAATTGGATGCAAAATAAAGATAATCATCACCAAGATTTTTTTCTAATTTGGTGATGAAGCCGCTTTTACAAAAGATGGAATTTTTAATATACACCATGCATACTATTACTACTATGTTAATAAAAACCCTCATGAATTAAGCGAAAGTAAACATCAGGAAAGGTTTAGAGTTAATGTATGGATAGATGTTTTTGGTGATAATTTGCGTGGACCTGTAGAATTACCTAGTCGTTTAAACGGCGAAGAATATCTCAACTTTCTAGAAAATACTTTACCGGATGGTTGTCCGGTTCACTATTGCAGAACTGTTCGTACTTTTTCAGATAACAATTACCGAGAGCGATGGATCGGAAGAGGCGGTCCGGTTCCTTGGTCAGCAAGGTCTCCTGATTTAAATCCTTGAGATTTTTGTGTTTGGGGATATATAAAATCAATGGTTTATTCCCAACCAATAGATACATGCGATCAGCTTTGTAGAAGAGTTCAGGATGCCTGCGACGAATTTAGGAACAATAGGGGAATTTTTGCAAAAATTCGCAATCTTTACATAAACGAATACATTTGTGCCTAGAAACGGATGGTTGTCATGTGGAGCATCTTTTGTAGATTCAGATTTGTGTTTCATGCTTTCAGTTGTTATTTTGAATCTTTTTATTATTAATTGTGTCAGCAACATTTGTTTATTTTGCATAGCCATCTTTCGTAATTATAAATGAATTCGTATGTTAATTTTATAAAAACATTTGAACATGAAAAGTTCAAATCGATTTATTTAGAAAACTGCATCGTAGCGACTTCAGACAAAAAACCTTATGAATAACAATATCCAATGTATTAAGGTCATTTACGTTAAATCGACATAAAATCACCTCTAGAATGTGCAGTTTTATTTTGTGAAAAAAGTTTGTGGACACCCTGTATATAAATTGTTTTTTAACACGTTTAACCTTAAAATATGATCTCATTTGAAAATAAAAACGAATGACGAAAATAGAATGTCTCTATGTATTTTCGATTAGAAAAAAAAATGTTTTAGTCGGTTCTCTAATGCAAATCTTAAATTGTAGTGCAAACAAGAATTTTATATGACTGTCCGTTCTGTAGTAATGGCCATTTTAGGGAATTCCAATATGGCGGCCGTTGTTCAGGGTGTTCTTTACTTTTATTGTAAAAATGTCATTGTAGTTTATTCTCCTACATGAGCAATGCATTTTAGTGCAAACGGCGTGATTCTATGAGAGCCCTTTCTCGAGAAATAGCCATTTCGAAAGAAATCGAGATGCGGTCATTTCCCCATGTTAGATTTTTGGCGAGTTTTCAGGAGAAGGTCAGTGGGACTCAAGGAACATAGTCAAAAGGGAATCAGCTTTCCGTCTCCGACTCTAATTTACCTAAATTACCAAGTGCCTAATCGACCGACTGAGCTTCCGGCCTAATCCCTATTTATTGTTACGGCACACCTTTTACTTTTGCTACGACCATACTTTTGTGCATGTAACAAAATCTATCTACAAAATTAAACGTATAGATTAAAAAGATATTACTTTGTAATTATGATTAAAAAAGTACCATCGTTGTTTATTACTTACATAAATAATTTATGATAAAGACTTGATTAAAATTGCAATGGATTAAACATCAAGGTTGATACTTTGTAACAGTAGTAGTTAATTGCAGTATCAATGTTTTTTTAAGGAAATGACGTTCAGGGAAAGCTTTCAACTGTTAAAGGTAAAAACAAAAATTACATGTTTAAAATTATATAGTTATTCAAAAAATTTACTATTTTTTAGATAAAAGTTATTGGTTTAAGTTACAACAATTGGAAAGTAAAATACCAAATTTCATCAGAATACCAATCTCCAATTAATTAGTTTTATCTGTAGTAATATACTTATAATAACTGTATAACAATCACTGCTTTTCTTCACTTTCGATTTATTACGATATTTTACATAAAATATGGGAAATACCTTTTTAGTTATAGAGATTAATGTATATAATTGTGAGAATTTTTTTCACATCTGAATTAAAGGTAGGTTTAATATAATTTTGAATTCTTTTGTAACCGGCAGTTTACGGGTAAAACAAAGATTAATTATATTCATATGTGCTTATATAATAGTTTATCGAAAAAAAGGCATTTGGTTTAAAGCTTTAGTAACTTCTCGGCCTTGAGATACTATACACGGTTGAATTAACCAGATGATTATTTTATGATTGAGGTTAAACTTCTTTAACGTTACAGTTTTGGTTACAAGGAATACTAATGACCAAATCCCAACATACATATTGTTATTAGGTTACGTTTTTGTCCCAATTAAGAAAATATTTGTAATTAAAATGTTATATCTTTTCAAATATAAGGAGAAACGGTCGGTAGGTACTCAAAATTAAACAAAAACATTACAAAAAGTTTATGTTTAAAAATAGTTATTAACGACGTAAGGCCGATACGTAGCTATTAACGGACGCGGTTGAAGTTTGTAATGTTTATGATCAACAAAGTCCGTTATTTCCGTATCCGGCCGTGTGTCGTTCAAGACCTTTCGTAATCCCGTCACCTGTAAATTATAGTTTGACTGCATAAAAATGCAAACTTTTAAGTTATATAATTTGGCATAGATACAATATAGTAATTATCTTGATAGTATGCTCATCATGTTAGGGATTGTTATAAAAAAGTTGTTTAAACATAAACAGTTGATTAAAAACCTTTTGAACAGCTTCACGACTCTTTTTTTTTAAATATGAACGAAATAGAAGAAAATTTCAATATTCCTTCAGATATATTAGAAGATTCTATGACTACAAGTGTTGATTTGCTACCAGAAAAAACCAGGCAGCGATATCGTAAAGAATACGAAGATTTCAAAGAACATCAATTTGGTTAATGAAGATGTGTTATTAGCGAACGTAAAGGGAAAATCGGAATTGCACTCACCCACTTCATTATGGACGATAGTTTCAATGTTGAAAATTACTTTGAATGTTGATGACAATATCGACATTTCAACGTTGGTATCATACTCGTGTACTGTAGTTATCGTGTATTCTGGATGTTTTTTTTATACATGGCAGATTCGGAAAATGATTCATGTTTTTGAGAAGAAGAGTTATACACGTGACATTCGTTTCGGAAGTCATCGGCTAGTATGCTTGCTGGAAATAGAGGCCATCTTCTAGCAGTGAAGGAACTTGGAGACTGGGAAAGCAGCTACGAGATCTCTAGCTGGCTTCTTCAAGTTCAATATCCACAGGTAGTGGACTATCATCAAGTTTCATATGATGGATTACAGATTTCTAAGAATACTGTCACTTTAATTTCCATGTTAATTAGTATAATAAATATTTGTTTATAGTTTAATAAATGATCGTTCCTTAAAGCGGAAATCCAGCAGAGGACAGTGTCACCGGTACCAGGAATTCCGTCACGCACAGCGTTGCTGTAGAGCGGTGGCATGCTATGTTAAGTGCCCAGGAAGTCACCACTCCAGTAAATGCACTGAACCCCGTACCGACCGCGCTAAGTGTGTGAACTGCGGTGGTCAACTTCCGAGGATGTTCGAAGTTCCCACGTCTCCCGCAGCCCCAGCGGAAGCAGACCGACGCACCACCATAACAGCTACAGAAGAGGACACCGCTAATAGCGGCACCCTTTCAACGCCGACCCGGCGTTAGGTATGCCAACGCGACGGCAAGCAGAAGCGAGATAGTAGAAGTATCGAAGACGGTTAGAGCCCCTGACGAGAAAATGCTCGCTCCTCCTGTTTTAGGGCTCGACGCCATTCTAGGTTTCCTCTTAGGCTTAGTTTTGGCGATGGTCTTACCTGTCAGCCGCAAGAGGTAGCAGCAGCCCTCCGAAGGTTCAAACTGCGACTGACCTATGGGGAGTGATCCTCACGCACGGTTAGGTGTGTGCCCTTTTTGGGTAAGCAATCTCGGGAACCTATCCTAAACCTCTTCCTATTTGTTCTACATCGCACCACGGTGTAGACATCCCATCCTGTTACTGCACAACAATAGCTATGCCGTGGTTGTGCAGGTTATGTCAAAGTCAAACTTATATGCGTTTTTCTATTTATTTCAGATATCCGAGACAGCATCATCAGCATCAACACTTAGCATCTGAGCGCCAACTGACCTTCACACACAGGACCAACGCAATATCACCACCCACAACAGGATGATTTTTTTTGGAACCACAAATACTACAACATGATGACATGGTATACAACTACATCACTCTACACATCAACCTGCAGCACACGTGCTGAAGAGGACTCATACACCTTAACTGTGCATACAGTGCATATCACATTCACTTAGACCAAACGTCCCAATACAAAGTAGTGTTGAACAATAATACATTCAGATGCCAGATGGTAGGCTGAACAAAACAACTTCATTAATGTGACATTTATAACTTAAATTGTTTAACTTGTATACAGTATACATAGGTCAAACTATAAGACATCTTTATATTAGATACACAGAACGCATATGCTGTTAGCTACCCCAATTTTAATTGTATGCTATACTTTATTTTCAATAGTGCAGAGTTCAACCAAAGAGTAGAGACGAATCAGTCGTCAATTCTTTAGATCCAGGAATCCTGATACCAAGACGGAATACAATCGCTACAACAAACACATCAACGATTCCTGGGCAGACTGATCAGAAGAAAAGCAACCTCAAAATAATGCGTGACTGAAACTCATGTTCTGTTTCCACCTACAATTCATCTTCCGATTCCAAAACCACCTCGAACAATTATATCCTACGATATCTACTTGATCTAGCCCTGAATTTATTGCCTAAAAATTAGACTCTTTTAATTTCCGACGCACTAAAAAACAGCTTCCAACCTCATGATACCTAAATCTCACTCCGACCCTACAACCATTCCCTCCTCTGCCTCTTGAGCTGTCTCGGAAAACGTTTTGAGTAGATACTATCCTGGTGACCCAGAGATCACCTATAGTTCGGCTTCTGAACTAACTGAACATATCACGATCCCTTGTTAAAGCTGCTTACAGATATCACGAAAGCATTCAATTATAAGCAACTCAATTTGGCCGTCTTTCTGGACATGAACATTTGACATGGTATCTCACGCCCAGATCACGTCTCCAAACTCCTGCTACTTGACTAATCGGTCAAAGTAGGAACTACCTTTCGCGATAAATTTCAACCCACAGCAAGCGTAAAGTAGAGCTCTACCCTATACGCTAATTTTTTTATGATATTCGACCAGTTACGCAACCCAGAGTCTCCGTGGCGCAGTTTACGTACTGCCTTGTGGGTAGTGCATCAAAACAGCGTAACAGTTGTTCGTATTATTTCAAAATCCTCCAGAACTTTTCCAACTGGGCAACCCAGTAGATAAGCAACTCACGAATCTGACGAATCGTAGCATTTTGATTTCCCTCAATAATAAATGGTTTATACTACAACAAGAAACGACATATCTTCCTGCGAAGGCCGAGTCCAAGACGAATACGCAGACTTCCATCTAGATACTCTAATCTCATTATGTAACATTCAGACATACCACCCAAAACAGGTAGAATGCAAACAAAGCAAAGACATTTTGGACACCGAAGAGCCTTCATAGACCACTATATACACGCAGAAAATCAAACGCAAGGTTCTCCATTCCCCATTTCCCATCCATTTTCGCGACCAATGGAAAAGCTCCGACAAAGGAATATGGAATAACACTCATTATACACCTTATACATACACATCTAAACTCGTAAATTTACTCTAGTTGACACTTGAAGATAAGATAATTGAATGAGTTTTGCTCAGTTTCTGCTGTCGATTGGACATTAATAAACACTTGAGTATGTGAAACTTCACATTTCGCTTCAAGTAAATTCCCGTTAACAAGACCGCAATCAAAATCCACATTTCACTACTACTTTGTTCCATTTTACCTTAATCTAAAAAAGTTGTAAATTTATCAGTAAGGAAGCAAGACTAATTTACTGACCTATACTTAAAAACACGAAATGGGCTAGTGTAATTCATTTTGCACAAAACGGAAAATGCGACAAAAAATTTGTAATAATAATACTGTTTTCTTTCATTCAAAAAACGAACACTCCCAGTAGATGGAGGCCACTTGGGACAATCCCTTCAGTGAGTGCAAGGAGATGGAAAATGGGTGGGTCTGAGATGGGTGGGAGTGAAATAGCGTTTAATCGGATGACATCACAGGCCACGCCCACCTTGACCACGTGCACAGCCCATTTCCCACCTCTTTTTTGACGACTTCATTTCCGGCGCGATTTTCAACACCTTGGTGGCATTTTTGACCCCATTTTCACAGATAATTAGGGCCCTTTTGGCTGTATTAAGAGCTTTTTTGGCAGTCGAGCCCCTGAAGGGTAGCCAACCGCAGTAGTCTTGTACGCTCATACAGGGTTATGATTGGAGGGTATAAAGATATGTCACGCCCCCTAGTTTCTGATTGGTGCATAGACTGGCCAGATACGCCCCCTGGTTTCTGATTGTCCGGCTATTCTGTGGGCGTGGCTTGTCGGCCATTTTGTTTCGTCGGCCATTTTGTCAAACATGGCAGGAAATTTAAAATAGTATTCTAATAAGGAGGCTCTCATATTAACTCATAAGGCGGAACTTATTCTCGGGGAAAACTTGAAATTTTAAACAGTATCGACTTTGTCCGCCGTTTTTGTAACTGGGACTGTAATAAGGGACCCTCATACTATACCATAAGACAGGTATAGGACACCGGAAGTTGTTCTAGGGTCTTAGACCCCTTGTCAATAGGCAGAAATTAATCAAACCAATCATTCGACCAATCAAATCAGCCAAAGCATATTAAAACAAATCAATCAATCACGAACAAATCAATTAATCAAATTAAATCATACAATCAGATCAATCTCAATCAAATCAATCTGAAGCAGATCAATCAATCTCAATCAGATTAATTAAGAAGCTAAGTTCGCAATTCTTCATAACCTCCAGGTGACGACTCTCTCTCTCTCTGTGTATACCTGACTCCTATGAGTGACCGTTTACTTTGTATATAAGGCTGACGGACACTCAAAGCTACCTTACGAGATGAAATCGGTGTCAGTTTCGAACTACATGTGTATTATTAAAATTGGAAATGAAAGTCGGCTTGTTTATTTGTCCCCAGGCATTCGTCGATTTTCAAAAACGAAATAGTGCGTTCAAGCTTGTTTATAAATCTAGCACCCTTTTTGCCAGAGGTTTTTCCGATGAGACATTCCTTGCATTTAAAATAATATAGTGGTCTGATTTCGAGTTTGGTTATATTTGTTATTGTATAAGAATTTCTACTAATTTAACTGTAAAACGTATTTTTATTAATGTATGCAAAACGCAGCAATGGTGTTACACGCTAATTTGATGGTCGTATACTGACAGCAATGCGAAGGCTCATAAGACAGGTATAGAAGCGTGTGTGCCTGCGTGCGTGAGTGAGTGCGTGCTTGTGCGTGTGTGTAAGCCAAACCGGTATTTTAGAATTGAAAGTTGGTTTTTGCAAGCTGTAAGTTAAAACAAATCAGTATTTTTTAATTGAAAGCTGGTTTTTTCAAGCTCAAACTTAAGTCAAATCGGTATGTTAGAATTGAAGGTGGAGTTTTTTTTGCAAGCTGCAAATTAAAGCTGACCAGTATTTTTGAATTAGAGATTGGTTTTTGCAAGCTGTAAATCAAATTGAACCGCTACTTAATTGAAATTTGGTTTTTGTAATCTGTAGTTTAAACCAAACTAGTATTTTTGAATTGTAAACTGGTTTTTGCAGGCTGTAAGTTAAACCAAACAGGTATTTTTGAATTGAGTTGGTTTTGCAAGTTGTAACTAAACCAATTTGGAATTTGCAATGAAAGTTAGTTTTAACAAGCTGTAAGTTAAACCAAGCCGATATTATTGAACTGTAAGCTGGTTTCTGCAAGCTGTAAGTTATGATTTGATTGAGATTGACTTCATTGAGATTGATTTGCGGATGATGGACTGTTTTTCCAGGCCTGTGCCCTCACGTTTAGGGCTAGTACCAGCTCCGAGTGTCTGTTAGCCTTATCTACAAAGTAAGTGGTCGCTCATAGGAGTTAGGTATCTACAGTGGGAGAATCGTTACCTGGAAGTTATGAAGAATTGCTAGCTCAGTTTTTTTATTGATCTGATTGAGATTGATTGATTTGACTGATATTGATTTGATTTGATGAATTGATTTGGTTTGATATGCTTTAGCTATTTTGATTGGTCAAATGATTGGTTTGATTAATTTCTGCCTTGACAAGGGGGCTAACGCCCTAGAACAACTTCTGGCGTCGTACACCTGTTCAATGAGATAGTATGAGGGCCCCTTATTAGAATGCCATTTTAAATTTCCCGCCAATTACAGAAATGGCCGACTGAGCCGATGCTATTTCAAATTTCAAGACTTCTCGCCAAGGGTCGAAGACCCGAGAGCAAGTTCCGGCGTCCTATAATATTTTCAGTGAAATAAAAACTTACCGTGTAGTTGTAATTAATATCCATTGGACTTTAACTTTATAAATTTGATTCAAGTGTGACAACTGTTGGTGAAATAACCTGAAGACACCGGCTACGACTAATGACATTAAAATTCTGTTCATGAAGTATAATCACTCAGAACATTTAAATAACCATACGCTTGCTTAAAACGAAAATAAAAATCAAAATTACATCGAACATCTATACTTATGACAGAAAACGTTTTTTGTAATCGTCATTCACACGAAGCTGATGTTTGGTCAAGGTCGAAAGTAAATTACTTTTTGTTCAGTTGCTATGGAGACACCGAAGAATCCTGAAACCAGGCACTTTTGGTGCGAAGCACTGTCACAAGATAACGTCGTATTCAGTATTTAATTCGAGAAAAAGTTTATTGCACGCTACGCATGCGTACTAACTTGATTTAAAAGGTACAACTGCAAACGCTTTATACAGGTGCTAACAATTATACCTAGATCATTACGCTTTTGATTCCATGTTTTCAAGTAATATTATCTAAATGGGCGAAACGTAATTAGGCCATTGTATAATTATTAAACCATTATAGTTAAATTTCAGGCAATAAACTTTTTCATTTCATTTTTTGCTTTAATAATTGTAATCCTAAATTGACTACTTTTAGCTAAAGCTAAAGCACTCAGGAGCACTTAGAAGGCTGGATAGAGAGATACTGCGTAGCCTATAAACAGCTACTTTAATTGTTTTCAGATCGTAAGTGAGAGGAAAACAGGAGCAAGGACTGAATGTTAAAAGTTAAGGACAGGCACGGGCCATACGCCTCATTTCTCTTCTATGAATATGATCAACGATATCGAAACCTTATTGGGGAGCACTAACCCAAGGGTGAAAATTGTATTTTAGATGATGCCGAATTTGGGCCTTATTCGAGGGACAAGCCATTATTATTGAGAATGAGGAAATTAAGCAGACCATGAAAAGCAACTCTTTACTTGACATTTTCCGCTTCATTTGCTAATTTATCTTAACCAGCATTTGAAAAAGATAGTTTTAAGTCTTGCTAGTGTAGTTAAAAAATAGAACTAACCTGAGAACAGTTTCGCATAAGGATTTATTATGAGAAAGGTTTAAGTGCGTATGACTGCGAAGAAAGTTTGAAATCGACGTTTGGCTATCAGGTCTCTTCCTTGGCAAGAATTTACAGATCGTAGATGAAATTCGAACGTGGCAGAACTACAGTTGATCACCAGAAAGACGTAGGCCCTCCCATTACCGCCGTGACAGAGGAAAACATTGCTGCTGCGAAGAAGATTTTCAAAAAGCAGAACGAGTACGAATTTTCCACGAAACTCTAACATTGCTTAAGAATAGTGGGCACCAAATTCTGTCGAAAATTATAACTGGGGATGAAACTTACATACCATTTCTCGACATGCCAATCCGACAAGAGAGCCGCGTATGGATCCAAGAAGACGAGGTGACACCAACAATAGTCAGAAAGCAGCTAGCAATGAAGAGGTACCGGTCTAGTGACCGCTATTAAGCTAGATGAATAGAAGACGGTCACAGATAAATGGCACGTAGAACACTGTTTGCGGAAGTATTTAACAAAGTGCCAAAGAATAGACTCGGCGGTATTTGGTTGCAAACAAGATTAACGTAATCGACCACCCCCCCCCTCCCACTCACTGGATCTCGCAATGTGCGACTTTTGGCTATTTTTTGGCTAAAAATGAACGTACGAGGTAGAAGGTTTTTTCAGACAAAGAGATCGATGGTGCTGTTCGGTGTTATTTTTATAGTATTCCTAAAGCTGATTGGCTTGGAGCATTTGAGCAGTGCGTGTGCGTGTGCGTGTGCGTGTGCGTGTGCGTGGTGTGCGTGTGCGTGTGCGTGTGCGTGTGCGTGTGCGTGTACGTGTGCGTGTGCATTAGCTTGTTTCACTTGGCTTGGGGCTGATTAGATTGTGAGTGAAATCCAGCTGTGTTTTTGTTAGCGTCAGTTTTTGGTATTTATCAAATATTTCTAAAACAGCTGGATCATTCAAAGAAAATACCTAGATATAGCCCTTAAACGTATCGATTAATTACGTTCTATGCAATTTCTTGATATGACGCGTAATTTAGCGGCAAAAAATCCTAAGGTAGTATTTAAGTGCAGTTGAAATATTTTCAATATCTGATTACCGATTAATTTTATAAGAAAAAGTGGAGACATTTTTTAATCAATTACATAACGTTTGTTAAACCAACGCAAATAAGTCAAAACATTAATTAAATATGAATGAAAATGGTTATACTGCAGTATTGATATCATATAGAAGGTGTAAACATCCATCTGACACAGATTGTTGATTTTGTTTTTACAATGTTGCCTGTTTTCGCAAAGAACGTATAAAAAAGAGGTTGCATAGTTACCCTAAAAAATGACAATTCAAATTATTTCATTTCTTTTAATTTTTTAAGTTAGCATCTAGATGTCTATTAACTTCTGTCAGACATGAAGTTTTAAACGTCTGTTTGACATAGATTAATGTTTTTGTTTTAGAATGTTGCATATTTTCGTAATTGACGTATTATAAAAGAGGTTTGGATATTAATCCTAACAAAAATGTTATTTTTTTTGGTATTTGAGGGCGCAGATCTAGACACAAACGGAAAAGTCAGGCATCTCTACCCGTCACTAGAATTTTGACCTAGTAAAGGAATTCCACCATTAGTAAGGGACCTTTAACGTGTCAATCATCGTATTGCCACGGGACCTACAGTTTTACTTCCGATCCGAGAAGAAGTGCTTTGGTTTTTATCCGTTTTTTTTTAGAAAAAACGGCTACCTCGGCCGTGTCGGCCGCTCGGGTAAAAGGCAAGCTAACCATTCCTCCACCGAGGCAGCGAAATATGTTATTAGAGTTATTTCATTTCATTTATTTTCCATTTTGTAGGTTGGAAGGCCTCATGGTGTTCACCAGATATTTACTTTTTCAGTTTTTGAAGTTATCTGATTTTTTTTATAACTGTTGTTACTTCATTTTTTTATTTTTAGGATTATTGTCATTATTTGAATCACTATATAAGGCACTATTCAGCAATCTAAAATCAACATTATCCTCTTCACAGCCCTAAATAGGTAGCGATTCAGATTCACTCTCAGATTGATCGTCTGACAGAGTTTCTAAATAAGCGAAAGTCTACTGGATCGTAAGTCCTTTCCTGGACCAATCCATCACAAATGGCGAATATCAATAATAACTCGAATGCTACGTTTCCCTTTTATAGATACACTGCACGTACATGGTCAAATCTGCAACTTGTTCGTCTGTGCATGCCTGTCGTACGTAGCAAATAACTTTCAATTATCAGCAGGCTGCTGCCTGTCAGGACTGATTTGTTCGAGCGTTTATATTTTCTAAATACACATGTAGAACATCCTACAACAATGACAAATAATATCTATTGATAACTAAAGATTTGCTAACATAAAAGCGCATAAAAACCGCAGCTGTCAAATGGACCTGTTCGGTGGTTTAAGGTATACGATCGTGAAAAAGTTTAAAAATGAAAGAAATTAAAAATATTTTTCGTAATGTAAAGATTAGGTTATTTTATGAAAATTCTAAAAGCCACAATCCAAATATTTCAATATTCGGAAGGTCAAAATGACCGGTGCGTCGGTTCTATCGTTAACATCTAAATATTTAGCTGCTAGTGCGAGATAACGAGCTAAAGGGGTAGATCCCATACCCTTATTGTTTGTAATAACTTAAAAACTTGAATAGCGATTGCATTCAAACTGTGTTTGAATGTCTAAAACCTAAATGCGCAGACTCTAAGTTGGTGTAGATTAGTGAGGAAGCTACGTAATATTATAAATTGCACATAAATGTGCGTAATGCAACTTTTGATAAAGCACATATAAAAGCAATACGTACAATGCATCTAATATTAAACGACCTAACGTCACATTACAAAAAATAATCTTCTTTAACATTCAGTAACCATTATTAAATATACGCTTTAACAAGGCTGCTATAGCTCAGGTAGTAAACCATTTGTTAGCAATGGCTTTCAATGTCAAGTTGTATTCAAAGGCAAGGGATTAGAGTGGTTAGAAGATACAGTTCAGGTCGCTGGTTCAAATCTTAAGTAGAAAACTTTTTTTTTAATTTAGTGTTTGTAGTTGACAAAATCCGATGATGCCTACATTACAGTTACATATACATTACAATTTAAATTTAATAAATCTATAACAATGTTTTCTGAATAAAAAAAAAATACAAAAAACCCTGGGGACGTTCTTTCGTATTTTCATTCGGTAAAAAAATTTTTAAATTAGTTAAAAAAAAATCGATGGGACCGAGGGTTTATATTATATTTGGGGTGTTCTATACTTTTTTGCCACGCTGTATGTGAAATTGTGGTTTTTATATTTAATTCTTTACATAACAATTTTACCACAAGCTTATTTAGAAAAAAATTATAATCATAGACCACTCTATTCACTTCATTTCTTTGTTAGTATCTAGACTAATTATTACACTATGATTACATTAGCGAAAATGCTAATGCGGACAAAATTTTTTTGCATTAGTTACATTTACATTATAGGAAACGAACAAAGAAAGGTGTAGTTGACCGAACTTACCATATCATTTCAATTAATACTACCAATATGAAAACTGATACGATTACATAAGTAGTGTTTTCCGCTCCAATATTATACTTCACAATGAGGAGACATTTTAAAATTTACTGACACAATAAATATGTATTTTTTGAAAACTGTATTAAAAATGTTGAAATTGTTATTTTATTTATTTTTATTTTGTTGGTTTAGGCGTCAACTGCTAGGGTCATTAGCTTGCTGGTCAATATTTATTTGTTAATTTATTGGTATTATTACCTTTTTTTTTTAGATCAACGCTTTGATTCCAGTTACTTTGCAGAAGGTAAGTACGTTTGTTATTGCTTCTTTTTATTGTCAAGCATATCTTTCAGATTTGCAGGTACAAGGGCAACGTTGGCGATGTTCTGAGTTCTGGACAGTCTATCAGCACGTGTTTTATAGTGAGTCGAGTGTTGAATTTTACGCATTTTAGTCTGATCTGTCCTGTCAGAAGGTGTGAGTGGGTAAGGTTCGTGTGACCTACCCTTAGGCGGGACATAATTACTCTCTTCTGTTCACTTGCCCACTTTGACGATTAAGGTTTTATAGCTTTTAGAATGTTTTCGTTACCTTGCCATATATTCGTCCATATTTCTAATATTGCATTACTTATTTTATATTTTATGGTTTCGAACGTTGGAGGAATTTCGTTGTGGTAATTTTGATTGTTGTGTTCCATTATGTATGCGTATGCTTTATTTATTGTGTTTGGAATCCATATAAATTTGATTCCTGCACCACTATCTTTTATGGAGGTTAGCCCACCAAATATTCTGTTTGCGACTGTATCCTGTGGGAGGGTTTTTTTTCATTTTATCCAAAATGTAGATGGAACTTGTGAGTATGATTACATCGTTTGTATCCTTGCGAGTCACATTTAGGTGTTCTACTGCTTTCCAAATTGCTAGTTCATGTGCTAAAGTCATGCTTGAACTGTTATCTGTTTTCCACGTAATGGAGATATCGTTTACTACTATTGAGGATAGGGTATGCCTATGCGACTTGAAACCGCAGGTATGTATTATGGTTGCTATGTTGTTGTCTGATAGGTTATTTATTTAATCCTTTTATACCTTTAAGGGTGTGAATTTCGAGTTGTGTTCTGTTAACTCGGTGTCAATTGTAGTCGTTGTTGTCCACGGGGAGTATTCGCTAATGTTCAAGGGTAGATAGCGAATTCTGTTACCCTACTTCTTAATGGTCTCATTGCTGTGGGTTTCCCAATAAAGTTGTTAGTTTCTAAGTTTGTTACTAACTCGTGGTTTAGGTGGTGAGCTGTGTTTCTAATTTTTGCACAATAGGTCATCGCGTGCTTCATCCTATTTAGGTGGAGCGGTTCTACTCTAGATTCGCAGAGGACTGAGAGTTTCGGATTTGTTCGGAATGCGCCTGTGGCTAAACGCAGAGCTATTAATAGAACCCTATCTAATTTTTTAAGTTTTCCGGGTCTCGCAGAGGAATATACTATACTTACGTAGTTAAGTCTGGATATAATTAAGGACTTGTAGAGTGCTATTAGTGACTCCCGATTTGCTCCTCACCGGATGTTCTAGATACATCTTAATATGTTAATTGATTTTTGACATTTTTCTATTAGACTTTCTATGTGGTCAGTTTGTGATCGAACGTCATTCCCAAAATTGGGAGGTTGTCCTTAGTTGATATTGTCCTTGTAGTATGAGATTTGGGTGTTCGCGAGGCGTTCTCAGACGACAAAAGTGTTTTTGGTATTGAAAAAAGCCTACCTTTGCAGTTAAATTTGCTAGCCTTTCAATTCCTTGTTGTAAAACCTTTTCTATTACCTCCATCGAATGGTGTCGGTAGTATATTGTTAGATCATCGACGTATATAACAGATTTAACTTCTCGGTTGTCCGATTCCAGAACATGATTTATGGCGATCGCAAACAGGCTGACGCTTAAAACTAACCCGTGCTGTATGCCATTTTCGACCGTACAGATCTCTGACATGCATGCTCCTACTTTGACTTTGAAGGTTCTCCCACTTAAAAGGCTTTGGAGACAATAGGTAATTTGCCGCGTAATCCCCATTTGTGAAGTTGTTTTAGTATACCAAATCTCCAGCACAGATCTAAGCTCTTTCCACGTCGAACGCAACTACTACCAAGTTCTGCCTGTCTTTGAATGGTTCTAGGATTTCATTTTCTAAATGCACTAGTGCATCCAATGCGGAATGTCTTATCTTAAAGCCTACCTGTAATTTGGACAACATGTTTTCCTTCTGAAATATCCACATAAGACGGTAGTTGATCATCCGTTCGTAGACTTTGCTAAGGCACCAAGTTAAGAATATCGGCCTATAGCTGTTAGCGGTAGTTTTGTCTTTTCCTGGTTTGAGGATGGGAACGACGATAGATTCTTTCCACCTTGAAGGGAACACACCAGACTTCAATATGTTATTGTATAACTGTAGTAGTTTTTATTTCCCAGGTACTAGGAGCTGCTTGGTCATTTCATAATTGATTTAATCTGGAAAAAGTCCATGTTATACTGGTAAGACGCACTGGTTGTATAATCCACCCCCATTTGTTCTTCACTGTGTTTGTCGAGTAATTTTCAGAGCTGCTTACATTTTGGATGTGGTTAGCGAACTCTTCAGCTGTTTGTCGGGGATCGTTGGAAAGTATACTATTGATGTCTAACGTGGGTAGTTTAATGGTTCTGTTTTTGACCCAGTTATCGTTTTAATTCGCTTCCATACTTCAGCATTTCCTGTTTCAGGTGTGATCGTAGTGATATACCTCTTATTAATTTTACATTTAGTTTTTGCTCTTAGTCTTTTAAAATTAATCAGATTCTCTAGCGTCCTGTTTCTTTTATACGTATTAAGAGGTTTCTTCTTTTCTTGTATTAAATCGTTGATTTCAGCATTCCACCAAGGAACCTTTTTTCCAGAAGCACAACTTTTGCTTTTTGGAATGTTTTCAGATGTTGCTTTTAGGATTTTATTCGTTACGTGGCTCACTGCTTTATCAATGTCGTTCGAGATAACGTGTATATGTATTTCAGTATTGAATACATCCCAATTGGCTTTTTTTGTTAGCCATCTAACTCTAGTAATGAAGGGCTCTTTTCCAACCCCCGTGTTTAAATATATAAGGAAATGGTCGCTTGATCCTTCACCTGGCAGAACTTCCCATTGGAGTTTTGTTGCTATTAAAGGGGCAGCTAATGTAAAGTCGATTGAAGAAAGGCTGCCTCCATCTCTTACACTTAAATGTATAGGATCCCATTATTTAGGACTTGTAACAACCTTTTTTGGTGGTTGTATAAAAAAGTACATTAATCTAAGATCATTAATTTATTTGGCGTAAAATTAGAGGAATTTTTAATTATTTTCATGTAAACGTGAAAATTGGCAACTTAAATTGCATTTTCAAGAACAAATCTTTTGTGTGTAATATTACGTAAATAGTTTTAATTCCCTCTCTTTAAAAAGTTGGATTCATAGTATTGTATTCGCGCAAGCGTGAAGATAAAATACATTTGAGTTATTCTGAAAGCTTTTCTTAATTTAGTTAATGCTGAATATTAACCGCAATCAGAATGATTTTTAATTAATTTTTTATATTCGTGCCATCAAGAATTTTGGTGGTAAGTAAATTTTTTAATTCAGTATAGTTTAAACTAAGCATTTGTTTGATTTTTTAGGCACGTTTAGGTGGCACGTTATGTGGCACATTAATTTAAACGTTAGGTGGCACTATATTTTCACCACCTTTTAATTTTTAAACACTTATATTACAAATGGCTATTAAGTAACTTAATTACCCAAGTTTCTCTTTGGAAAAAAATAATAATATAATATTAAAATGCAAGTTTAATTCAATAAAACATCAAGAATAAGAAAGAGAAGTAAAAATGCTTTCATCTGTATTGACCGTTCCGCCTCCGTATTTAATCACAGGAAGCTGTCTATAGAAAATACTGCTGAGGAATTTTTTGTGGTAAATTTTATATCTATTAAGCTTAGCTTTAAAACCTTTAGTACCTCTCCTACTATCCATAATTTTGGTAAATAAATTTTTGCATATTGTTATTATTTGTTATTATTAGAATGCTTTTAATGTTCATTAAATAGGTTTTGTTATTTTCCTGATTTAAAGATAACATGGTGCCCGAGATTTCATTTAATTATATATCTAAATTTTTACATAATTTTTTATTAATAGGCATAAGTGAAAATAACTAAGCAGTTGAGTGACAAGCGGCGTTTCAGGTGAGTTACCAATTTAAAATTCAATTTAATAGAACCCTCCCTTATCTTAATCTACCACTGAGCCAGAGGCACATTATTTAAATAACATTATTTTAATCTTCCGTTTGTAATGTTTAATGTTTATACGTTAACAATTCAATTTATTGTTATAATTTGGCGCGACGTGCAGGGACATTGAAATTTATTACTTGAAATTTATTGTTTTTATTACATTTGTGTTAATATTTTTGTGGGGCCAGAAAAGGGTTATGCTGATGTTTCAATGTTACTTATTCTCACTTGTGCTTGTTTATATTTTTTAATTGCTTTTATATTAAGTGTTTACAGAATTTTAAGGAGTGTTACAATTTAGGTTACGCTTGTTTTTTTATGTGTTTCTTTATGATTATGTGTTTATATAATATTTTTAGGATGACAAATTTTAATTATTTAATTGATGTTTTTTATATTGATGAGCTATTTTAGTAGTTAACATTTTTTAATTGTAAATGGAGCAGAAGGGTTGACAATAGATGAGAGATGTAAATTAAATTTAAAAGGATTAATCCAAATTTACTTGATTACATTTTATGTAACAGGAATTATTAAAAATGCATTCAATATTTGATTATGATACATTACACCGATTTATAGATTCAATTCTAGGTCATGATTTATCCCATTCAGTTTTATTTAAACGATATTGTTTTTTAGTACTTTTAAAGGCTAAATGATGCCAAGTTAAATATTAATTAAAAGATAAATGTGAATTTTGTAAATCTCAATTATCATATTTAAGTTTTGTTATTGATAAACTTCATAACATTCAATTGTTAATACATTTATTTAAATTTTGAAACTCTTGAATTACATTACTGTTGATAATGAATTTTATACGATTAAATTTATTAGAATTTATTGAATCCATTTAATGAATAATGAATTACAAATTTAGATTATTTTATTTCTTTGTCACATAATGACAATATTAATACTTTAGTTAGTATTCCTGCTTAAGATTTTTTTTCAAATTAATTGGAAGTTAGTTCTTTAGAATTTTCTGTTGTTGATTTAGACGATTGGTATAAGAAGATGTTAGCCAATGTTTCTAAAAATCCTGAATTATTTCCTAATTGGAGAGTTGAAGATAATAAACTCTACAAATTTATTTCTAATAATTTAAACATTGAATCCAATTTAGTGGAATGGAAATTAGTTGTTCCGAAATTTTTAAGGAAAGATATTTTACGAAAATTTCATGATGATCCTACATCATCACATTTTGGTGTTTTTAAAACTTTTTCAAAAATTAAAGAATTTTATTACTGGCCAAAAATGAAGTCAGATATTTCGAAATATATTAGGAATTGCAATGTTTGTAATCGAAGCAAGTCTTCACAATTTAATCATTATGGTTTTATGGGTAAAGAGAAAAATGTTTCTTATCCTTTTCAATGTATTTCTATTGATTTAGTGGGTCCTTTTCCTAGATCGAAGAGTGGAAACACAGTTTTATTAGTTATTTGTGATTGGTTTACTAAATTTACTTTGATTCACCCTATGCGCAGTGCTACTGCTAAAAGTATTTGTCAATATATTGAGAATTATGTATTTCTAGTTTATGGAGTTCCTCAAATTTGTATGGTGGACAATGGTCCTCAATTTAAAAGTTCACAATTTAAAAATTTAATGAGTTCTTACAAAGTTCAATCCGTTTGGTTTAATGCAAGTTATCACCCTCAAGTAAATTTTGTTGAGAGAGTTAATAAAGTGGTAGGTATTGCGATTAGATCTTATATTCAAGATGATCACAAGGAATGGGATGTTGAAATTCACAAAATTGCGCATGCTATTCTTAACGCTGTTCATGAGTCTACGAAATTTTCACCTTCCTTTTTGGCGTTTGGTCGGACAGTTCCTATTTCTGGAGATTTTTATGGTCGACTAAAGGATTTCAAAGAGGATGATTTATTTATTACTAACCGTGAACAATTAGTTCAAGATTTAAATGAACTTTCATCCATTTTTAAACTTGTTAAACAAAATTTACATGCAGCTTACGAAAGAAATTCAAAATCTTACAATTTGCGACGTCGTCCGTTGAAATTAAATGTTGGCGATTTAGTTTGGAAAAAGAATTTTACTTTATCTGATGCGACTAAAAATTATAGTCAAAAGTTAGCTCCAAAATTTATTGAAGCGAAAGTTATTGAAGTGGTAGGTCCAACTACGTACCGATTGGCCACCCTATTGATAATAAACCCTTAGGTGTTTTTCATGTTAAGGATTTAAAACCTCATTAGTCCTTATTTTTAGTATTCTTTTTAATTATTTTTCGATTTTAGTATTTTTACATTCTGGTTTTCTTATTCATATTTTTTAATTATTTTGATAATTTTTCAAAATAATTTTGTTTTGTGCTTATTTCGCACATTATTTTATTTTATATTAGTGGCTTTGCAAACCACTTAATTATTTTTTACATTTGTGAGCATGATTTTTGCTACATTTGTTTAGCACGATGGTTGATATTTAGATCCCATTGTGTGATTGAATTGCCGACTTTGTGGGACATTAGTTCTCAGGCAGATTATCTTTCTTTATTGGATTTTCCATTTGCTATTGTTACAATAGTAAAATTGAAGATAACTATTTTGAGTTTACCTCTAATCGTTAATTTGACGTGTAAACTCTAAACCATTGATAAGAAAACTAGTAATGCTTCTATACATTTTTATTTTTTGATTAATTTAGTTATTTTATTTTTTCCTGATTTGTGTAGTGTAACTATTCTTGGACGGTGCTTGAGGACTTCGGTTCGCCTCGTGTCAACCTCGATTAGTTCACTTCCTGATTATGACGTTTTGGTAGTTTTAGGAGGGGGTTGTTGTGTTCGTAAGAGTGCATCACCTTTCTCTTGGCTATCTCACCTAGATTTCGATTTATTTATAAAATGTGCGTGTTAGTTAGGGTATGTTGAGTCTTGGACGATGACTGTGGAACAACATGAAACCTGAATCTCGTGAAGGGTAGAGTGGCCTCTCTTGTTCTCCACGACGAAGCATCCTGAGCTAATTTGCCATGAAAATAGTCGTATCTTGGTTTACCGATTTTGACTCACTTATCGAACATGACAGTGGTAGTTGTGTTATGTACCTAGGAGGCTTGGTTTGAGACCACCGGGGTAGGGTAATTGAACCGCTCTCTCTCGACCTCAAATCTCGCGATTATTTATTGTTAGTCCGAAAGGATTGTTTTTTTTAATACTTACTCTCGAGTAGAGTGGCGTTTAGCCTTGATTTTTTATGAAGTTGCACGATGACCGTTTCCGGGTTCTCTGCCCACTGTCCTTCAGGTCATGGTAGGTTACGGTTTCCGTTCGTTTTTACCTTAGAATCAAATTTTTTACCGGATACTCATTTTGCTCTCCTGATGGTGGTTTGCTTCACTAACCCCACCAGTTAAAGTTTTTGACTTTATTTAAGGTTTCGGGTCCTTGATTCTCGACTAGTGGCGTGTGCGGGTGGTAGCGCGTCATTAGCTTTTTGGTGTTGCGAGGGTCTTTCCTGACCGACGTCACCACATTTTCCGTACTTCTTCGTACATTTTCTTGTTATTTTTTAAATATTGCTTATATTTTAATTAGCTTAACATTTTGTATTTTTTTAAATTTTAATATTTTTAATTCACTTAGTGTTTGGAATCTCCGCTTAGGTGATCTCCGAGTCCAAATTTTAGGAGGGGGTGTGTAACAACCTTTTTTGGTGGTTGTATAAAAAAGTACATTAATCTAAGATCATTAATTTATTTGGCGTAAAATTAGAGGAATTTTTAATTATTTTCATGTAAACGTGAAAATTGGCAACTTAAATTGCATTTTCAAGAACAAATCTTTTGTGTGTAATATTACGTAAATAGTTTTAATTCCTTCTCTTTAAAAAGTTGGATTCATAGTATTGTATTCGCGCAAGCGTGAAGATAAAATACATTTGAGTTATTCTGAAAGCTTTTCTTAATTTAGTTAATGCTGAATATTAACCGCAATCAGAATGATTTTAATTAATTTTTATATTCGTGCCATCAAGAATTTTGGTGGTAAGTAAATTTTTTAATTCAGTATAGTTTAAACTAAGCATTTGTTTGATTTTTTAGGCACGTTTAGGTGGCACGTTATGTGGCACATTAATTTAAACGTTAGGTGGCACTATATTTTCACCACCTTTTAATTTTAAACACTTATATTACAAATGGCTATTAAGTAACTTAATTACCCAAGTTTCTCTTTGGAAAAAATAATAATATAATATTAAAATGCAAGTTTAATTCAATAAAACATCAAGAATAAGAAAGAGAAGTAAAATGCTTTCATCTGTATTGACCGTTCCGCCTCCGTATTTAATCACAGGAAGCTGTCTATAGAAAATACTGCTGAGGAATTTTTTGTGGTAAATTTTATATCTATTAAGCTTAGCTTTAAAACCTTTTAGTACCTCTCCTACTATCCATAATTTTGGTAAATAAATTTTTGCATATTGTTATTATTTGTTATTATTAGAATGCTTTTAATGTTCATTAAATAGGTTTTGTTATTTTCCTGATTTAAAGATAACATGGTGCCCGAGATTTCATTTAATTATATATCTAAATTTTTACATAATTTTTTATTAATAGGCATAAGTGAAAATAACTAAGCAGTTGAGTGACAAGCGGCGTTTCAGGTGAGTTACCAATTTAAAATTCAATTTAATAGAACCCTCCCTTATCTTAATCTACCACTGAGCCAGAGGCACATTATTTAAATAACATTATTTTAATCTTCCGTTTGTAATGTTTAATGTTTATACGTTAACAATTCAATTTATTGTTATAGACTATTAAGTTGGAGCTCATAAGAAATTCTTCAATAATTCTTCATCGTGTGTCCGTTTTATCACTTCTCCATAATGGGGAGTGGGCATTAAAATCGCCCATTAATATTAACGATTTACCCAATTTACCAAGCTCTCTAGTGATGAGACGCATACTTGTTTATTAGGTGGTAGGTATAAGTTGCTAATTGTTAACTTTGTGGGGAACTCAATTTTTATTGCTACCGCTTGTAGTTCTGTTTTGATGGAAATTTTGGTGGTGTGCAGCTTTTTTTTTTAATTTAATTACGCCACCTTTGGCTCTTTGCTTGTAGGTATCATCTTTTCTAACACATGCATATTGTCTCAGGTTAAAGTTTTGATAATCCCGTCTTTCTTGTATTACTAAAGAAAGCGGGTCAATACGATAACAAATATTGTGTTTGCACGATTTAATCATCCATTACAATTCCATAGGATAATGGAGTAATTTTTTTTTGGATTTAACCATTCATAAAGAATATAAATACATAATGGATTAAAAAATATCACAGATGTTTCTTTTCAGTTGTGAGTATATCACAATTTAATATCATGGTTTTATATCACAGATGTGATCACAGTCTCAGTTGTTTGGTTTACACTGTTTATACTATCACAGATCGTATCACAGAAATTATTCATTGGTACCCCTTTGGCTACTTGTGCCTCTTGGCTTGCCCTACCGGCTTTTTTTCCTTTGACTTTTAGCCTCAATTACTGTTTACTCATCAACGGACAAAATATTCGAGTCCGTTGATGGGTTACGTTCCATAGGTGTTTTCCTTTTAACACCCCTGGATTCGTCCTCCATTTGCGTTTCAACTTTGCTCATCAGACTGAAAAAACTGACGGGGCTTGTTGATGGCCCTGGCAACGACTGCTTAATATATTTCATTAAGTCAATGGTGACTTGTTTTACTTAACATTTTTTTTTCATTTCAGGTATTACACTGTTCTGCTAACTAAGGTCAGTATTACGTGGCGCAACGCTCGAATAAGAATTGCTCGACCTTACTGCATTTCCCACAATTCGCCTAGCTTCAGGGTAAGTAATCTTTCTCGTGACTTTAATTTCTTGTATTTGTAGCTTGTTTGTACGTGTCACATGCTCTGGAATTTGCTGGATGATTACCTTTACAGTTTAAACATACGACTGGTGCTTGGCCTGGGTAGTCTTCATGTAAAGATTTTCCGTATACACATACTTGTAGGCCCGAACTTGGTGGTGGGATATACGTTTCCACATTTATGCAGCGACTATTCTTTTGGAAGTATAGTAGCGCCGGGGAGAGGTGTCTCATGGCGGACACGAGAAAGGGGATATAATTATTACTGTGAAATGCATCTGTTTCCCTTTATCTTAGTGCGAAGTTCCTACTTAAAGAAAGACTGGTTATAATTTATACGTCTGCTATATATTTTAAATGCAGCACTTAAAAACGTATGTCGATTCTAAGGCGCATGACGCTGTCAGATATCTTCTTGGCTATTTAACCTCAAATTACTCTTCGTATTTCGTTTCGTATAACCGCATCGTGTTTTGTAGTTATAATAATTTATCTTTCGCTTCGTAATTTATTAGTTTCCATTGCATTTGTAAACAACTATTATTATTAATACTCACTATTACGAGGTAAGTTTATAATGCAAAATGTATTTCCAATTGATTGAATGCATGCAACTGGTAAATAATTCAGACATTATTGTTGAAATGGAGTTAATCACTGTTTAATTTTAGGCTCACGTATTACTATCGAAAAACTCCAAACTGAACTTAAAGAAGATAAAATATTTACCTTCAGTAAAACGAGTTTAAAACAATTGTTACACAAAATTGGTTTTGAATTCAAAGTTGACGATGGAAGAAGGCGTTTAATGGAGCAGGTTCCTATTGCTGGTGCTAGAGCAACATTTTTTGCCAATAAAAGTTGTGAAATTAGTTACGGTCCTGTCTTTTTGGATGATACGTAAATTTTTAATCGAGGAAGCGTTCGAAATTCATGCACGATAATGATTTAAAAAGCACAAAAAACAAACCGCTAGGAGAAGGGAAATGGTGATTAAAATAGTCCGATTTGTTAAAAATATTTTTAACCGATTAAATTTTAGTTTTTCGTCCTGAGTGCTGACAACAAGGGTGGTTTTATACCTAATTCATCATTGGTATATTCCAGTAAAAGTAAGACAGCATAACTACCACGATAATATGAACGCTGATTTATTCCAAAAATGGTTTCAAGAACAGCTTTTACCAAATTTAGAAAAACCAAGTTTGATAATTTTTGACAATGCCATTTATCGTTCTACATTAGTAGAAAAATTACCTTCAAGTAGTTGGAAGAAAGAAGATCTTCCATTTTTAAGAAAACACAACATTCCTCATTCGAATGATATGCTGAAAGTGGAATTATTACAAATTGCCAAGGATTTACAAGTTCCAAAAGTATATGCAATTGATGAAATCGCTCATCAATGGGGACATGGAATTTTACGTTTACCTCCGCATCAATGCCAATTCAACCATATCGAGTTAGGTAATATGGGCAAATTGTAAACAGTATTGCAACAAAAATGTTGGAAGACGGCTTCGGGGATGATAATGTTTTATCGCTATGTTCTATCGCTAGGATTCATTAAACCAAGTAACTGGAGAACTGTGGCAAAAGTGTATTTTACATGCTGCAAAGGAAATGAGCCAGTGGTGGGACGTTCAAAACAGAGCTGAGGAAATGGCAAACCTCTAGTAATCAATGTCGGAGAGTCGAGTGAAGATGATAGTGAAAGCGAAGGTGATGACTTTTAATTATAAGATGTCCAATATTTGAATTTAAAGCAAAAATTAGAATCTTAGTTACTTTATAACATTGTAAAGAATTATTATATTTAACATATAGCTGTATTACATTCGATATATCTATATTATATATATATATATATATATATATATATATATATATATTGACAAACTGTAAACTGAGATTTAAAAAATCGGTTATATTATTAACTAATAATAAATCTCATTTTTAACATCCAATCCAGTGTATTTATTTATGACAAAATCAGTTATTTTCGATAACCAAATTACAGTCTCTTTTGACGCAGTGAGATCTGTCGATTAAAAACGATCCTCCACAATTAACCAAACTTTTCGCACTTCATTCGGGCGCTACCTACTGCTAGCTAACTCGTTTCTTATTGAAAATTATTATTGATATAATTAATTTGTAAAATATATTCAAAACGAAATTTTGTTGACCCGGTCTCGGTTCTGATAATGGTTTACAGTTGTACAATATATTTTTATCATATGACTCCCCACACTCGGTGGACTTTATATGCCAGAATAAGTGCGAACCGACCTTAAACGAAATTCGACGAGTGGATGGGGATTTTTAAGACCTTTAGGATGCTAAATCCCGAGATATTCGAACAATAATATTATTTAAATTTGACAGCGCAGCTTAAATTTGAAAAAAACCTAGAAACATTGACGATATTTTGTTGGTATTCAAAATTACTAAGTATATGAACCAATAACGACATACGTTTTTAGAATCTTAAATCATGCTTTACTAAAAGATGGGTCATGTCACCTCTCGCCGACTATATCTTTTTTATTCTTTTTATTAAAATAATCAAAATCTTCAAATTTTAGTTTAAGGTAGGATTCACAATTAAGCATTCTTCTGGATACACAACATTTTTTTAAGGAATTAATTGCGCACTACTTGAACTGAAAGAAATTTTCACAAATTTACTGGCAGAAGTCTACCGTGATACTGTAAAACATGTAACAAAAAGAATAAAAAGTGTATATATTTATACTTTTGTATCAAATGCATCCACTTCTGATTTCAATGTCAGACAGCAATTAAGATCCTTTTTAAAACTAAATTCACATTCTTCTTAAAAAGTTCAACTTCAATAGTTAATCTCTTAATTGAAATTGGACATTTTTCCTTTCACTACATTTATCTAATAATGCCTTAAATTATATGTGATTTTAATCCACATTATTGTAATTAATGGATGCAAAAATAGTATATTAAAAACAAGTTTCATAAGACCAGTCTTGAAGCACGAATTCAAATTTAAAAAGACGAGTTTTTTATAGAATGAGTGCTTCAAGGTCTTACGAAATACGTTTTTTATGCTATTTTTGTAATTTGCACTTTTTATGCCGTTTTAAACAAAATATTTACTTTAGTTGATTTAGGTGGCGGTTGGTAATGATTTAATTTTAAAAGTGAATATTTGATCTAGTCGCATTTTGTTTTAACCAAATGCTGTCACAAAACACGAAAATGGAAGAAAATCAAGATAATCTTGCATGTATGCCACCTGAAATAAGTAAAATTGCCAAAAATAAGCTCAAGAATTTGCTCACATCAAAGTTTTCAACTGGACTCATCCTGTGTTTGACACATTTTGTTAAGAGTAACATGCATAACATAACAAAAATTTTCGTAAAATGTTCCATGAATTAATGGTTATAATGACATCGGAAATGACGTCGCGTTTCTTAATATGTCTATTAAAGGATCAAAATGGAAGCAAATTACAAAAAAATAATTTGGACACACACTTATTAAATATTAAAATTAAAATACTCATTAAATCAAACGTGAAACATTGACTAACAATGTCATTATTCATATTTCAATAAACACAAAAAACGCGTAAACGATCATACAGGATATGAATTAGTCATAAAAAATATAATAGAAAGTTCTACTCGTATTTCAATGATCAAAAAGCAAAACAGAAGTTATTTGGCATGCATTTAAATTTGTTGAATGAAATATTTAATTAATTGATAATTAATTATTCTAACACGTACTCATAAATATTTTATGACAAGAACAAGTAGGAACTGGAAGGTTAATAAGTGACCGAATGTGATGTTTATTAGCACCTATACTTCCTACAATATATATATATATATATATATATATATATATATATATATATATATATATATATATATATATAATTAAATGTAAATCTAGGGAGTACAGAAACTATTGAAAAACGTTTAACAATGTTCTACTAATTAAAATGATTGATACAACCATTTAATAAAACATCTAAATATATTACAGTATCAATTTCCTTAAGTTGCAAATTTTTGTTTCCAATTTTAAAATTTGGCCAATTATCCTTGAATTAAGGACGTTGCAATCATATTTTATCTTAATTACAGTCGGCCACATGTAGTTCAAATATGCAGTGTATGAAACGGCCAGTTTTCTGTTAGTATGGGTTTTTCTATCAACTGAAGCTTTCTGTACTCAAAGGCATATACTAAAGCCTTCGTTTAGTTTGAAGTACGGTGCATATATAGTATGCACCGTGGTTTGAAGGTTTGCTGTGTTTTCGCTTCACGAAAACCTTAATTGCGAGTTTTTTTATTATTACGTGATTAAAATAAACTTTCTATAAGTAAAATCATTGGAGGTGTATCCGATAGAGTTTGGTTGATGGTAGTTGGTTTTTGAATCTGATTGATATGAAAGATAAACATCACACTAAAGCAAATAATGTTAGTGATAATAAATATAAACAAAACACTGTAGATCTAAACAATGAAAGACCATCGGCAAATACAGCGGACCAAATAAAAGCTGTTGTAAGGTAATTCATTTTTCTTCGGAATGTATTGAAAACTTCATTATGCAGGTTTCGGATGTGATTAGTGAAAACTACCACCTAATAAAAAATTTAAATATCTGGTAAAAAATGATAATGAACAGCTAAAGTTCGCTACTACCATTCAAAAAATAATTCCGAACTAGCTTTAATAAATAGCTGGTGTGGAACACCACACGACCTTCCAACCTACAAAATGGAACTAAAAGAAATAAAATAATTTTGATAACAATTTTTTTAGGATAATTATGCAACCTCTTTTATAATAAGTTCATTATGAAAATAGGCAACATTGTAAAAACAAAAACAATAATCTATGCCAAACAGACGTTTAAAACTTCATGTCAGACAGAGGTTAATGGACATCTAGATGCTAACCTAACAACTTAAAAGAAGTGAAATAATTTTAATTATAATTTTTTTAGGATAACTATTGTTATACTTATTTATACATTCATAACGAAAACAGGCAACATTGTAGAAATAAAAATAATAATCTATGTCAGAATGACGTTTAAAATTTCATGATTGATGATTCTCAGATATTAATAGACATATGTAAATACATGTTAATTTAAAAAATTCCAAAGCCGCGCGTTTGTATAATCAATAATACAGTTTAACCGTTTTCATACTATTTTCATTAATTTTAGAACCTTGGGTTCTATTAAGAAACTTTATAAAGGAAAATTACGTAAAATTAAATGTTCTACACTTTTTCTTATAAAATTAATCGTTATTCAGATATTGGAAAAATTTTAATTAAGACTTGCCGCTAAATTACGCTTCATATCAAATAATTGCATAGAACTAAATTAATCGATAGGTTTAAGGTCTATATCCAGGAATGTTGACATGTTTGAAACAAGTAGCTTTTTTAGAAATATTTGATAAAAACCAAAATCTAACGCTAATAAACCCCCCTCGCCGCCGCTGAATTTCTCCCAAAATCTAATCAACTCCAAGCCAAATGAAAACAAGCTTAAACACAAAATTTTAAGTACGTAGGTATTTTCGTTCTGGAGTTATCGTGGATACTAACATCCATCCAAACACACACACTGCCACGTGTCACCATCATATGGCATAAAAAAAGGGATGGGCTCGTCTAAGCTCAGGCGTACGGTCGGAAGACCGCAGAACACTCGGATGCGTGGTTGTTTTGGAGGTATAGCTTAAAGTGATCGTAATATGGTTAGATAGGAACCGGATATGAGTAGGCGCCACAGGCTTTTTGGTATGTAAATTTGACCAAATGACGAACGTTATCAAACAGAAACGTTTTCCAATTAAACACATAACAACACACACACGCACTCACGCACGCACGCACGCACGCATGTACGCACGCACGCACGCACCCACACACCCACGCACTCACGCACACACGCACACACGCACACACGCACACACGCACACACGCAGGCACCCACCACACACACCCACGCACGCACGCACGCACCCACACACACACGCACGCACGCACGCACGCACACACACACACATACACACACACAGGAAAAGGAAAAGCTCGAGCTTTCCTAGCTCCTTCAGCCACAATCACGGATTCCCAGCTATATATATATATATATATATATATATATATATATATATATATATATATATATAATATACGTATATATGAATGGTGGGATTAAGGATGGGTGTGGTCAAGATGGGATCGGAAGGAACGGAGTTAGGGTTCTGAGGGGGGAAATACTACCCCAGCATTCGCCTAAGTAGCCGCACATGGTGTGCATATATGCAGTGACCATGCCGCTACATGTGTATGAGGAAAACTCCCTGAAAAAAACTCATATGAGGTAGATGGTAACGGGAATCGAACCCATTACCTCTCGAATGCTAGGCAGGTTGTGTCACACTACGCTACCAGCTCGGTACACACATACACACACGCACGAATGACCGCACGCACGCTCGCACTCACGCACGTACGCATGTACGCACGCATGCACGCACGGACGCACGCACGGACGCACGCACGGGCGCACGCACGCACACACACACATACACACACACAGGAAAAGGAAAAGCTCGAGCTTCCCTAGCTCCTTCAGCCACAATCACGGATTCCCAGCATACATATATACATTACGTATATATGAATGGTGGGATTAAGGATGGGTGTGGTCAAGATGGGATCGGAAGGAACGGAGTTAGGGTTCTGAGGGGGGAAATACTACCCCAACATTCGCCTAAGTAGCCGCACATGGTGTGCATATATGCAGTGACCATGCCGCTACATGTGTATGAGGAAAACTCCCTGAAAAAAACTCATATAAGGTAGACGGTAACGGGAATCGAACCCATTACCTCTCGAATGCTAGGCAGGTTGTGTCACACTACGCTACCAGCTCGGTACACACATACACACACGCACGAATGACCGCACGCACGCTCGCACTCACGCACGTACGCATGTACGCACGCATGCACGCACGGACGCACGCACGGACGCACGCACGGGCGCACGCACGCACACACACACATACACACACAGGAAAAGGAAAAGCTCGAGCTTCCCTAGCTCCTTCAGCCACAATCACGGATTCCCAGCATACATATATACATTACGTATATATGGATGGTGGGATTAAGGATGGGTGTGGTCAAGATGGGATCGGAAGGAACGGAGTTAGGGTTCTGAGGGGGGAAATACTACCCCAACATTCGCCTAAGTAGCCGCACATGGTGTGCATATATGCAGTGACCATGCCGCTACATGTGTATGAGGAAAACTCCCTGAAAAAACCTCATATAAGGTAGACGGTAACGGGAATCGAACCCATTACCTCTCGAATGCTAAGCAGGTTGTGTCACACTACGCTACCAGTTCGGTACACACATACACACACGCACGAACGACCGCACGCACGCTCGCACTCACGCACGTACGCATGTACGCACGCATGCACGCACGCACGCACGCACGGACGCACGCACGGACGCACGCATGCGAGCACGCACGCGAGAACGCACGCACCCACACACAAACACACACACACACCCACGCACACACGCACGCGAACACACACATGCACACGCGCGTACACACACACACACGCACACAGGCGCCCGCGGGCCCACACGACCGCACTCCCGCACACGCGCACGCCCGCACGCCCCTAGCCCGCATAAACATCCACACGCACACACCCGCCTACAATACACACATACGCGTGCGCACGCACGCTCACGCCTACATGCACACGCACGCATCCACGCACGCACCCACGCACATACGCACACACGCACACACACTACACACACACACACACACACACACACACACACACACACACACACATACATACACACGGCCGATCTTGACGAAGCTTGGCCAAAGGTTGTAAAATGAGCTAATAAGTCGATTGCATAACCTTCTATACCTACATATGTATATATATATATATATATATATATATATATATATATATATATATATATATAGGATATAGGTAAAAAACGAAAACGCACAATTATACAGTAAAGAAATTTAGTTCGGAAATGAAGAAAAAAGAAAGCAGCATAGGCAACAGTATAATAATTTTTTGTGTTAACGAAGCAAATTACGAAGAAACCACGTTTGTTAACCTGAATATTTTTAAAAATATGTAACTACAAATTGATGAAAACGCTTTCGCCCCAAAACAGATTTGGCAAATCTTCGATCTATAACAAACGACCTATTATTTTACGTTTTTTTAAATCAAAAATATAAAGCGCTACTTAGTTCTTAAAAACGTGTCACGATTGTAATAAAAGAAAATCTTACTAAGAGAAGACTGGAATACTCACTCAACCAATTACGCTTAATTTATGGCATTGATAATACTTGGTTCTTCTGGAGTGTTTCCACTCAACATTCCCTTACACATACAAATATACCATAAACGTACTAGCGGATTTACAATGGGTGCCCAAAATGTATGGAATAATGGTTCTGCATCCGTAACCGTACATTTTATCACAAAGCTTTTAAGACAATAGTTGTTTGGCGAAATAATGCGCATATTGTGCACATGTCAGAAAAAATACTTTGGTTGTCAATCTTGGGATACGATGTTATCTGCAGCTATTTTTAAATCGTAACCTCACACACACGCGCCCACACACACGCACGTGCGTCACTCACACACGCACGCACTCACCACACACCCGTAAAATCGTTTAAAACACGTAATCGATTTTTTCACGAAAACAATACTTTACTTATGGCTGCGTCGCGCATAAAAATGTAAAAAAAATACAAAACACTTTAAGCAAATTGTACTTAATAGCAACCGTCATAGGTTGGTAGGTGATTATCCAAATAAAATGGATATTTAATATGGATAATCAGTTTATTATTAAACTATTGTTGTAGTGTTGTATATTGCTTCGCTTCACTAATATCTTTTTGGCTGATACGTGCTATTAGATCCTCGCAGCGTACATGGACATTGGATAATTTAATGAAACCAATGTTGCTGCGATATTTATTATACATAAAGTATTTTTTTCTTTTTTAATTGTTTCTTATAATCAACGTTTATGTTATTATTATATAATGAAAATAGAAAATTGGAATTAAACAATTCAAGTTGAAACATACGTTTTAAAATTGCCATGGCTGCATTTTTAACAAATTTCTGGCTGTAATCGGTAAAATGGGTGTTTCCAAAATGGATTAGCGCTTATATTAATACTGTAATTATTAATTATAACTAACGTCTTCTTGTCGCTTATGCACGCCTTTATCTATCGTAATTGGTTTTCTATTACATTAAATGTATATGAACCGCCAAAAAAAGTAATTACACAATTAATTTATTATTGTGAACTTATATTTTGAAATAAGTAATGATTCTCACTTTATTTATAATAATTCGATAATCACTTAATTATGTGAAAATAATTACAATATAATTATCATTTATTCCTAATAAATGATAGATAAATTGATTCCTAATTTAGTCTCCTTCGCTTTATTTTACATTTCAGCATATGAACTACTAATAAACTAGTTAAGAACATTAAAAAAGAATAATATGCATACTGTGTCCCATTTTGGTTGAAATTAAAGGGTATCTTGTTTGAGAGCAAAGATAGAAAGATGCGGTTTTCGCGACCCTGTCCTACTTTTTCGTGAAACGAAAGATGCTACAAACAGAATTGTCATAGTCCTATTAGTATTTGAAATACAATTCACTAATCCATTATTATGATAATACATTTTCAAAAAAATATTCATTATCACTAACTTGATCAAGGACCCATAAGGAATAATCAATACGTGAAAGTCTGTGCCATATAACATTTGATGTATTTATATATGAAAAGGGTGGTATTTATGTTTCTTTAAGATCCTCCACACACTAGGCTGACTAATTCCTGTTTCTTTTGCAATAACTCTTGTACTAGTATTTTGGTTGTCAACAACGAACCTAATACCAAAAACTCATTGTCATCATCATTTGTAACACGCTTCACTTTTAGTTGTTTTGGTTAAGCTACACTTCCTGTATCACTAAATGTTTGAAGTAACCTTTCAAAAACCTTTTTGTCGGGATACACGTGCTCAGGGTATTTTTCTGAGTATACTCTTGAAGCAAGTAAACAATTTTCATAGCATTTACTAATGCTTAAAATCATATCAATTCTTTCTTATTGTGGATAAACCATTATTAACTTTCAACAGACTCGGAAAAAATAACAATACACAATGACAAAAGTCACGCCCAATGTCAGAATTTTAACATTAACAAATGAGTTACCGGCAATTCCACAGTACACTACAAAACTTACAAGATTAGTCACATTAACATTATTTGTTAATATGTAAATTACAAATATCTGAAATCTATCATGTACACATAAGATTGGTACCGAGCTTTCTACTTGTGAACATTTAGGTACCTATAGGAAACCGTTATAGAAGTTGAAAGGTAAATAAGTAAGCTAAACGATAAGCGTATAAAATACAGGGTGTTCCATTTAAAATAAGCCGCATATTTCAGTATGAATGTTCTACTAATTTAACTGAAAAAAATGAACACCCTGTAAAGAGGTGTTTACTATTCAGTCAATAAACAGAGTAAGGAAGCAGTACTTTACTTAAACCTAAGAGTAAATTTGTTGGAGTTAATTTTATTAGGAGATATTTAATTTTTCCTAAAGACCTACATTTTTTGATATAATTTGAAACACTCTGTATCACGAAATAGGGAACATTTATGAAAGTGCTACTTATTTTTTATGTAAAATGCGAAAATGCAATAATATACGGGGTGTGTCATTTAAAAAAACAACACTTTTTTGGAGCACGCAGTATATTTAAAAATATTTTTAAAATGTTGCTCATATTGACTTACATAATGTCACTGTATTTGAAATTAACGATTATAGGCGGCTTCGCCGTAGGACTCCGTGGCGTCGGTCGTGATTCACCTTGTACGCGATTCTTGGTTCTCGTGCTACTTACCGGACTTGCTGTTACGTATTTGTGACCAAAAAATTTAATTATTTATATTTCCGAATTAGAGCTTATGTTTTGTTTAATTTAATATTTATTTTTATACGGATTTCATCTAGTTATTTTTTTTTTCATTAAAGCTAATGAAACGAATTCTTATGCCTAGGTTATGTTTGTATTGCTATAGAAAGGTATTTATAGCACTTATATAACTTTAAGTAGGAACTGACCGCTTACTCCAATCTTAAACTGTACATGTTTTGTTTTTTGAATCACATCCGCCATGTTTTGAATTTTTATACTACTGTTACAAATACGTATTTTAGTTGTTTTATATACCCCGCGCTACCGTGGGATAGAATACGCGACTTCATTCGTTCTCTATATCTTTAACGCTCGTTAAAAGGAACCGTATTTTTTTTCTATTAGCCATTTTACACGTACTACAATTATTTGTTTATTATCAATTAATTTAAGGAGTGGTGTGTTGGTACTTTAACGTTTACCTTATGATTGATGATTTTTAACGAACGTACCTGACATAGGTTTAAAAGGAACCGTAATTTCCTAGGACTTGACTAGAAATGCATTCATGTTTGGCGCCTTTTTTTATTTGTGTATCTATAGAGTCATTTCACATGTTAAAATTCTACTAAAGTAGATTAATGTTATTATTTTTTTATTAATATTCAAACCGCTGGGTCATAAATTTGTTCAAAACTCATTAAAACGTAGTTTTGTATAGTTAATTTATGTTTATTAAGAAATCAAATTTTAAATTATGTTGTAAGGCAAAAACAAATCTTTAGTTTGTATTACGATTTTACAGTTATTCGAAAAGGCCTTACCGAATATCGAAAAAGTATTTCAGTTTGTTCTGTTTTAGAGCTATTTTTTGCTCGAGAGCTTCATGTGATGCCATTCAGCATGATTTTTTTTCTTGTTATTATTTAAAACCATTCTCTTTCAATTCAAAACGTTATTCTTCCACATACTTATATGAATATTTGTTTTTTGAACATTGCACTTTTTTGTTTTATTTTGAGGAACGTTCATTACTACAAAATTCAGTTTTGTTTTCACTATTATTTCAATTTTATTTTCGTCCTACAGTTAATCCCTTTGGTGATCCTATAATCTTTTTGTACATATAACCATAACTTTTTTTGTAATTTTTTCGTTGTTTCGGACAAGAGGATTTTGGCGCCCAACATGAGGTTTTGTATATTTATCTTGGGCAGTTCTTGAAGTGTATTGCTCATATTATATTTTTTGTTGGAATTGTCTCAATATTTTGTAAATTATGGATGTAGAAAAACTGTTAGTTCACGAGATCGAATATGAATTTTGCGTGCATGATTTCTTGCGATGGATCTGTTGAAAGTTGTTGGAATGGTGACCCAATGGAACTGATTTGTTGTTGTTAGTCTGTAGTCTGTTTCCATTCTGAATTCCGGAGTGATTCTATTTTTCTCCATAATGTCAGGTGCACGTAATTGCCCAGTTGGAAATGTAACTGCAATAACTCCATGTTGACAGCGCGAATCGTGCATCTGGTGTTTTGAATGCATTCGCGTATCAAAACCGAGTTTTTTCGTTTTAAAATATTTCTAACCTTGTTGTTCCGCTTGTTGAATTTTAATTTCATATATATATATATATATATATATATATATATATATATATATATATATATATATATATATATATATATATGTATAATTTTTCTTCTCGCATCTTTGATAAATATTAGATTGCAGAGTAATCAGTTACTCTTTATATAAATCACAAAACGCAAAAACTAAAAGAGAAAACTCGCAACAACAAACTCGGACCAATAACATGACATCAAGCAGTCAAGTGGGACGAAAACCAAATACCTGTAACTAAAGCAGAGGAAGGAGATGCAAACAGCAGACCTGATAATGACCAGTGGGATCTAGTCGATCGTAGTCCACATACCAATACTTTTTTTTATGAAAATACTTAATATGGAAAAAAATGCGAGATAATGCCTGAGAAAATAATACATAATACTCGTGAAACCGCAAATTCAATACATACACAGGGTGTCTAAGCGAGTCGTTCACTAGAAGCCTATAGGGTCGTCACCAAAACAAAAACTTAAAAATTTAGAATCAGGTATAATTGATTGCGTTCTCTTCAACTAAAATATTTTCAGACTTCTAGCGCTTCCGGTTAAACCGGAAGTCGCCATCCAGGTTGTTATTTTCAATGGGACCCTATATATTTTTGCACTTTTGAATGGGAACCTTAATTTTGAATCTTTCTTATTGAAACTATACCATGCCCATCTATTACGATTTTTGAAATAAAAATTGTTTTCCAAAATCTTGACAGCTGGTTGGCGTTTGCAAAATGGACTGTAACTCGTATTTGGATTGAGATAAAAAGTTAAAATCCAATTAAGTTTGCGCCTTTATCGTATGCATTTTTAAAATAAAAATCTTTGCCTGAGAATAATGCCTAAATTTATACATTTCAACCAGAGCTAAAAATGTAAAAAAATCATTTTTTGTTATGTAAAAAAAATTAAATATAATATAAAATTGCCTATATTTCAATTTCGGGTGAAATTATTTTCAGGGCAAGCTTTTTAATGAATTTTGACAATTATTTGAAAGATAGTAAAATAACAAATTTGATAACACAATGCAACTAAAAATTTTTCTAAAATAAAATTGTTAATATTAGGTACATCTTCTGAACCTTTTTTATTATTGCAAACATTATTACTATTAATTTTAATATGTAACATTTCCAAGAAAGCCTTTTTTTTATATTGTTTTCTACATCTAAAGTTATAGTCTCGTTATATTTAAAATTATGCTTAGAATTTAGAGTATGTTGTGCTAAAGCAGTACTTTTGGTTTGACTCGCATATCTGATTTATGTTATGTTATTCGATTTCTTAATATTTGTATTGAAATCCCAATATAAGAAATTACACAATTCATACGAGGAATTTGATAAATTGTATTTGTAAAAAATTCTTTTTCAATATTACTTTTTAATTTTAACAACAAATATATACCTTTATTTTGTGGTACAGAAGTTGGTTTTAAATTAAAATTTCGAAAGAGAATTGAATACTAAAGATTTTTTATTCATATATGGAATTTTTGTTTAAATTATTTTGTTATCTTTAATTGGAGTAATTTCTGAATTATTATAAAAAGAATTGACTTGTTTTTTTTTATTTAAAATATAAGACTTGGGATAATTATCTTTAATAAATGTCGAAATAATTTTCTGTATGTTAGTTGGTCTAAATTTTGGGTCTGAAATATTTAATATTAATATCACACTTCATGTTATACGGATGATTTGAATGGAAATTGCTTTTTTGGAACCAATCGAAACACATTGAGTTACTATTGTTTCTAATAATTTTTGTATCTAAAAACGGAATTGTCTTATTATTTTTAATATCAACAGTAAACTTTATCCTTGCGTGAAAATTGTTGAATGTATTTAAAGTTCTTCTAATTTTGATTCTCTGGCGGTAATGGAAATATCGCCTACATAACGAAAATAAAATGATGGTGCGAAGGATACTTTTTGCGGCATTCATCTTCTAAAAATGCCACAAATAAATTTCCGGCAGTAGGTGAAATTGGGGAACCCATAGCACAACCAAATTTTTGTTCATAAAAACAATTATGATATTTAAAAAACGTAAGAAAGTCAATTCTTTTTATAATAATTCAAAAATTAATAAATAACAAAATTATTTATACAAAAATTCCATACAAAAATAAAAAATCTTTGGTATTCAAATCTCTTTCGAAATTTAAAATTAATACCAGCTTTTATGCCACAAAACAAAGGTATGTATTTGTTGTCAAAATTAAAAAGTAATATTGAAAAAGAATTACCTACAAATACAATTTATCAAAGTCCTTGTATGAATTGTTCAATTTCTTACATTGGGACTTCAATACAAACATTAAAAAATCCAATCACACAACATAAATTACGTATTCTAAATTCTAAGCATAACTTTAAATATAAAAGACTATAATTTTAGATGTAGAAAACAATAACAAAATAGGATTTTATTCGAAGCGTTACATATTAAAATTATTAGTAATAATGTTTGCAATAATAAAAAGGATTCAGACGATGTACCTGATCGTTATAATTTTAATTTGGAAAAATTTTAAGTTGCATTGTGTTACCAAATTTGTTATGTTAATATCTTTCAAATAATTGTCAAAATTCATTAAAAAGCTTGCCCTGAAGATAATTTCACCCGCAATTGGAATATAGGCAATTTTATATTATATTTAATCTTTTTTTGATGATTGAACCATTATACTTATTATATATATATATATATATATATATATATATATATACAGGGTAGGCCACCACCAACGCGTCGGTCTCTAGCACCCAAACGACTGAATTTTTTCAAAATCTGTTTGGGCGAGAATATGTAAGCCTTCTAGGACTACAATCTAAAATTAGTTTGATTAATACAGGGTGATCTACAAACTTGTTACTTATCAAAGTTATATTATTTTAAATGGAATGCCCTCCTTTTTAATTTTTTTTTTTTGAAATAAGGTGTAAAAATAAGGTAGACTTTCATTAGAGTTCCCTATACCTAAACCTTACAGTTTCCGAAATATTTAACATTTTTTAAAAATGTTGGGTTGGCAAAAAATTCAAGTATTTTTCGATTCAGAAAAGATGAGACAATCTAATCTAGGTTATCGTAATAAGGATATTTGTAAGTACGTATTCTGTTGTTTATTGTTTCAAATCATAATTTATAAAATACATAGAATAACGCGTAAAGTTAACAAATTTCAAAGTTAAATATCCTTGTTATTTTAAATACAACGCCCAAGAAATTTTTATCGGAATGGAATAGTATTTTGACAATAGTTCGAACTGTATTAGGGTTCCCTATACCTTACTTCAATACTTTTCGAGAAATTAGTGTATTTGTTACATTTTTAGAAATTACGCCATTAACTCATGTCCATCGCAGGAAATCATCATAAATTTAAAATGGAAGGAATTTAATAAATTTTTCATTACTGCTTTAACTTAAAATTTTAAATTTATGATGATTTCCTGCGATGGATGATTGGTAACTTTAACTTTGCTACTTGTTATGGTTGTGTTCAATAAAGTTGTTTTTTAGGATACTGTTCCATAAAATTTATATTTGTGTAATAACAATTGCCTCGTCTAGGCCTTTGTGTATTTAATTGGTTTAGATAAATCTGAATGGTATTCGGAGAAATTTTCCTTTGATCAACTAATCAAGGAGATTTTTCCAATTTCAAATGTGTAGGTCAAAACACATTCTGAAAGTTTTTAACTTTAAATTTAATTTTCCTCTACTTATAGGATTATCGCTTATACTGTAATAGGTAACTATATTAAGCTAATCGTTTTCAACGACTCTATTGTGAATTATTTTTAGGCTTAAATTTTGAATGACTATTAAGTCACACGAATGCCTCCTCTAGGACTCAAAAACAATTTTTGTATTCATTTAATCTGTTTGTCAACTTGTATGGTAAAAATATTATTGTAACATCATAATTGAAACTGCCATTTGTTAGAATTATCTGATTAAGGAGAATCCTTGTTTTCCTTTTTTCCTGGTTATGTACTTCAACACATAATTAGGTCTTGCTTAAACCTGATATTTTTTACTGGATATCTGTAAGTTGGGTTAATTGTTTCCCATATTTGATGTTAATTGTATTATTAGTTTAAGGTCTGAAGATGACACTGTGTGTCGAAACTAGTCACCTTTCTGTTATGTTGCATTAAATTTCAATATATATATACATTGTGGGGAAGGTTTAGTGTTTCTGAATATACCTTTTATTTATAACAATAATAATAATGATAATAAAAACTGGAACATTGTGGAAGAAATAAAGGATTGTTTTATCCAAAAAATCTGAAAAATTGATAAGGAAGTACCTATCCATTTGAACAGAAAATGTAATATTTGTCTCGATCGTCAAGTGTCAATACGCTAAGCCGTCTGGAGGTTTCGGCTTAACTTCAGCCGGCAAACGGCGGCCGCGGCCGTATTGACGTCATTGACGGCCTTGATAAATAAATAACTATTTTAGGATAATTATGCATCCCCTTTTTCAATACGTTTAAAACGAAAAGAGGCAACATTGCAAAAACAAGAACAATAATCTATGTCAGACCGACGTTTAAAACTTCATGTTAGATAGACGTTAATAGACATCTAGATGCGAACTTAAACAACGTTCCAGAGCCGCCCGCTTTCATAAAATACTGATAATATAATTTAATCATTTTCAATCCTGTTTAACAAATTTTTAGGCTTACTTTCCTTTATGTTAAGAAACTTTATAAAGGAAAAATTAAATTTTCTTCAAAAATATGTCTACAGATTTTCTTATAAAATTAATCGTTATTCAGATATTAAAAAAATTTGAACTAACACTTAAAATCAACATGAGGAATTTTTGTCGCTAAATTACGCGTCGTACGAAACATATACAACTGACATGTTTAAGTTCTATATGATAGTAGTCTTATATCTTTGACATCTTTCAATCAATAATCGATAAAAACCAAAAACTGCTAACCCCCTCTCACCACCGCTGTGTTTCTCTCTAAACCCAATCAGCTCCAGCAGAAATGAAAACAGGCTTAAATACGAAATTTGTACGTCAGTGTTGTCGTTCTGGGGTTATCGTGGATTCTAACACACATCCGGACATCCACACACAGACATCATGACCGATCTTGGTGAAACTTGGCCAAACGTTGTAAAATGAGCTAATAAGTCGATTTAGTGTTAGTGAAAAAAAAGTCTATTGCATATGTACATATAGGTTGGAAGGTAAAAATACAAAAATTTTATTGATCTTATGTGCATCACGTGCTGATCACACGTTGATCATGCTTGGTTATAGTCAGGCTACTAGAATGTGAATAGACTTTAAACATTGAAGTCTTAAACACATTTCAAAGTTAAATTATTTTTCCATTTTTGGAGCTATTGTGAAAGAATGAAAACTAGTGTTCCCCACTAACAGCCTTATCCCGAAGTTGGGATTCACTCGAGTAACATCTATAATTTAGCATAACCTAATTTAAATTTTATGAAAAAGAACAATCTGTCCGCGTCGTTATCACGATGTCGCTCAGAATGTATGAAGAGTTAGCCAACGAGGTCGGGGACGACTTCGGAGACATAAGAGGATACCGAGTAAAGACAAACCGACATGGTATGGTTTCCAGCCAAGCAGCCCACCATCAGCAGCACGACAGCAACAGAAAAAAGAGAGAAAACCCAATAAGACGCTGCCGCCAGACGTTGCCCCGCTAGTGGAGGTTTCATTAACGGCTCCGTCGCCGCCCTCGCTCTGATCCAGCCAGAAGATCACAACCAGGAATTCACCGGCTAAGACTTCAAGACGCAGAAAAAGAAGCCGAAAAAAAACACCGAATGTTCGCCGGCCTTCGCCACCGCCCACCGACAACGGGATCCAGGCCTAGAAGAATTCACGGATAGCCCTGCAGCCATGGAGCAGACAACGACACGAAACCAGAAAGAAAGTCCCGCCGGTAATCCCTCGTCAGAACTAGACCAACAACGGATCCCTTCACGAGAGCCAATGCCTTCAGCGAGGGAATCCGTATCCAGTCTGCCTCGCTCCAGGACAGACAGACTGATGAGGTATATAGGCGTGGTACTCCGTACCACACCTATCAGGCAGAAAGCGAGCTATAGTCTAAAGTAGTGATACGTAGCGTGCCCGTAGAACTATCGACGTTAGCTCAAAGCTAAAAATACAAAATATTAAAGTACTTTCCGTTTCCAGAATGAAACAGTGAGGATGCCCGATCCCCTCGCGATGGTAGAGCTGCCGACCGTCGCTTGCCTCCGTGTGACTGTAGAAGATTTGCGGCGGAAATCCGACATCGGGCAGTGTCACAGGTGTCAGGGTTTCCGTCACGCACAGAGTTGCTGCAGGGCGATAGCATGCTATGTAACGTGCGTCGAAGATCACCACAGACTGGGGTAAGTGCGTTAACTGCGGTGGGGACCACTCCGCTAGTTACAGGAGCTGCCCGAATTTCCCTCGAAATACTCAGTGCCTACAGACGGAAGGACAACAGCGACCGAAGAAACCAAAGACACCGCCGACTGCGGCGCCTTCTTTAACCCGGGCCGGTGTCAATTTCGCCCGAGCGACGGCAGGCAATGTTGAGAAGGCGGAAGTACTGAGAGCGGCTACCGCAGCTGTTCTTACGCCGTGTCCTCAACCCGCCTTAGGGTTCGACTCCATATTGACCCTCCTTGGATGTATCAGTTTGGAGAAGGGTCTACCTGGCATCCGGAAGGTGGCAGCGGCGCTAGTTCAGGCGATAGCTGAGGTGAACCTGTGGGGAGTGATCCTCACACACTGTTCAGAGGTGGTTGTCCTTTTCGGGTAATCATACGAAGTTCCGGGGCGAAGACTGGTGCTCTAGGTTAAGTATACAGTATCGACACTATTTAAATTCTTGTTCTGTTAACACCGACAATGTATTCACACATCTAACACAAATCTGAACTCCACGATGTCAACAGACATAACACACAATACATACACAATACATTATTACTTATTTTATTTTATTGTATATTATATTATCTTGTAATATATATATATATATATATATATATATATATATTTAAATAAGACATTTTTTCTTCGAAACTTGTGTAAATAAACGTACAAATTAATTCAACGTTTCGGGAACGTCCTTTGTTTCCTTTGTCAAGAATTTATTTTGACAATTACAGAAATTGTATTAAGGTAACTATTTTGAACAAGTACAGAATATGAAACAAGGTAACTAATTTAAATTTAATCTGGACGGGTGTGTTTGACTTCGGGTAGTGGGTCTAGTACATGATGCAGCATAAGTGTTTGAAATTTCTGGAAGATTTGGAGTTGGTGGAAAATTCGAATCAACTTGTTTAATGATATTCTTCCAAATTTGTGGCATTCTAGAAGTGTCATCTCGTTTATTGAGGGCGTTTGGTCTTCTTTCAATTTCAACTGCTTCTCTAATAATTCTTTCTTGTAAGGTATACAGAGGTGCAATTAGACGGATATTGTAGGTGTTAATTTGGTGTCCTGTATCTATATGATGTGCAGCTAAAGACGATGATGGATTGTGCTGCTTAATTGCTAGTTGGTGTTCATCGGCTCTCGCATATAATATTCTGTTAGTTTGTCCGATATAGCTTCTTCGACAGTTGTTGCACGGTATCTCATACACTCCTTGGTTTTCATTAGGAATTTTGTCTTTGGGGTTTCTTAAAAGTTGGGATATTTACTATGGAAGTTGAAGAAAATAATTTACTCTTTTTTGGACACGCTAATAACAAGACTTCCTAATGGTAAATTTACACACAAAGTTTATCGAAAACCAACTCATACGAATAGATACTTGAACTCTCTCTCGCATCACCATCCTGGTCAATTACATAGCGTTATGAAATCCTTGATATACCGCTCTTACCACTTATCTGACCAAAATTCTAAAACGGAAGAGATGAAGACTATTAATAAAATACTAGTTCAAAATGGATACAAAGATCAAGAAGTATTGAAAATTACCAACAAAGTAAGAAGACCAAGAAATAATAACTTGTCAAACAATGAACTCAAGATTCCTGTTATTCTACCTTATATAAAAGGAATTACAGACAGAATCGCAAAGAAGTTTCCCAAAAACGACTTCAGACCGGTATTCAAACCACATTCAACTTTATCCCAACTTTTAAGAAACCCCAAAGATAAAATTCCTAATGAAAACTAAGGAGTGTGTGAGATACCGTACAAAAACTGTCGAAGAAGCTATATCGGACAAACTAACAGAATATTATATAAGAGAGCCGATGAACACCAACTAGCAATTAAGCAGCACAATCCATCATCGTCTTTAGCTGCACATCATTTAGATACAGGACACCAAATTAACACCAACAATATCCGTCTAATTGCACCTCTATATACCTTACAAGAAAGAATGATTAGAGAAGCAGTTGAAATTGAAAGAAGACCAAACGCCCTCAATAAACGAGATGACACTTCTAGAATGCCACAAATTTGGAAGAATATCATTAAACAAGTTGATTCGAAATTCTTCCAGAAATTTCAAACACTTATGCTGTAACTATTACTGACGTCCCCACTTCTGTACCTTCTGCATCATGTACTAGACCCACTACCCGAAGTCAAACACACCCGTCCAGATTAAATTTAAATTAGTTACCTTGTTTCATATTCTAAACTTATTCAAAATAGTTACCTTATTTCAATTTCTGTAATTGTCAAAATAAATTCTTGACAAAGGGAACAAAGGACGTTCCCGAAACGTTGAATTAATTTGTACGTTTATTTACACAAGTTTCAAAGAAAAAATGTCTTATTTAAACATTAATACTTGGGGAAATCTAAATAGAAACACACACACACACACGCACACACACACACACACACACATATATATATATATATATATATATATATATATATATATATATATATATATATATATATATATAGTTAATGTACTATAAAATTTTAATAAACTTTGTTGAAAAAGCCAACAGCTATTCCCAAAAAACTCCGGTTTCGAGGCATTTTTTGGGTAATTTTATTCATTATTTCATTATTTACTTTAATACCAGTATTATAGTAATTATGACGTACTATTCAATTTTTCTTCAAATGTATTACTGATTTAATTGATATAATGGATTTTAATTATCTTCATGTAATTTCTTTTTAAATTTTAATGTTCCTTCATATATCAAGTCTATTAATTTTCTAAAGTAGACATTTATGCAGATTAAATTAATACAATACATAATGCGACAAAAATTATTATGGGTCTTAAATAAAAATAATGTAATGAATATGAATGTGTTCTGAATTGTTTAATTTGGAACACGAACATTTTGATTTTACATGCATAAAGTCCATAAATTTCGCTGTAAAAATTAATTAGAATGTAAAAATTAACATAAGTGAGCACAAAAATTTATTACGGATGGATAAAAAGACTATTGTATCGGCAAATGTATGAATTTTCTCCGAATTTACAGAATAATAGTATTGCTTAGGTTGATTAAAAGGCTGTTTAATTCATTATCGGCTTGACCGCTTGCCGTTAATCTCTGACTTTATAATTCACAAGTATTAAAAAAAAGTATTTAACTAAGGGAAATTGCGCTTCATCTGATCATGTTTATACTTGTGTCATCTGTTCAGGATATTATCCAGTTTGCATTATTGAAGGATATGCGTATTTAGTTCAGAGTTTTTATTGAATTACTATTTAAACTGTGATTTATTAGAACATTCCTGTTCATCACCCTCTCCTGAAATATCATTTATTGGCATTTTATTAATGAATAAAAGAAACATTTTAATTTATCACTTCTGTTGATAAATGTGTCTTTCTGCGATAAATATCTTAGTTCCGGATTCTTTACCTTGGAAACAATAAATTGCGTGTTATTGACAGTTGCAATGTAATTATTTAAGTGTAAATGTCAAGTGGCAAGCCTATTGGATTAAAAAGACTTTAACAATATTTTTATTAGCTGTTAGTTCGAAGAAAATTCTTAAATTTGCTAATACAATATCCATCAATGATAAATTATTATGCTAATTTATGTTAATTGTTTCGTTTTAATTTAATTTTTGTAGGGAACTTTATAGTCTTTATGCATGTAAAATCAAAATGATTGCATTTTCCAATTAAACAATTCAGCACACGTATTATATTCATTACATTATTCAAAACACATAATAATTTTTTTTGAATTATGTATTATATTAATTTAATCTGCATAAATGTCTAAATTAATTAATAGATTTGATATATGGGAGACCGCATTTTCGTTTAAAAATTAACATTTAAATTTAAAAAAATTGTACATGCAGGAAGTTCCAAATCCATTGTATCAACTACTTGTTAATTTTTATTATAGAAAAACAAAATTATGATACATTTGAAGATAAATTAAATAGTTAGTCATACTTACTATACTACATGTATTAAAGTAAATAATGATAACGTTAAATTAAAAATTTTAAAAATCAAATAAAAAGAGCTGATGATTTTCAAACAGTTGAACAGATTTTCTGGAATCATAGCCAAGAACACTCTCCATGGGCACATAAATCAAAATCGGTTCCTCCGTTTGGGAGCTACGATACCACAGACAGATACAGACGTTAAACTTATAAACGCGAGAATAGAAGCATGCCAGTCACTGGAAGATGCGTGCTACTTGCATGTGTGACTCTCGCTGTCAGTAAAAAAGCATTCCAATAGATATTACGCCATTGTTCTATGCAAGTAGCACGATTTCGTTGAGCGAGTAGGGGGAAATGCATGCAAATCTTGTCTGTGTGTGAACTGTGAACGATGCTGTTGCCAGTACCTCGCATGTGATCAACGGTTATTGTATTTTCAACTATTTTTTTAAATTTAACGTGACAAAATGGCTCGTTGGGGTGATAAGAAGACTTTATTATTTGTTATGCAGTATGAATGTTTATGGAATACGTCAGCTCCATTGTACAAAAATAAAATTGCTAGAGACAACACTTACAAGTCTTTATTTGAGTACATGGACGATGCTAATTTAACAGTAAAATTCATAAAAAATAAGATAAAAAACTTAAGAACAACCTACCACCAAGAATTAAAGAAGATAAAGGATTCTATGCGCTCAGGTGCAGGTTGATCAGATCTTTACAAACCTTCGATTCCCTGGTTTAAAGAGATGCATTCGTTTTTGCCGATTCAACAGAAAATAGGGAACATTCAATTAAGGCCCATGGGCCTATACTTTTGTGGAAAAAAGTTAATACAAACATTTGTTGGATTAATTTGTTTTCGTATATACAGGGTCAGGCGTGGATTTAGAAAGAATCCTGGGGGGGGGGGAGTAAATATCTTATAGGAAACTTAATGCTCATTAAAAAGCTACATACACCTACATATTCCAAGAAAATGTAATAATTTATTTCAAAAATAATAAAAAATATCGAATATACTATTCCAATTTCACATAAGGTGGTAGGCATGCCAGCCAGAGAGGTACCACCACCCTTACCATGGGCTCCTTAATATTGGGTCTCCGATTTTCTGTGCTCGGTAAGGGCTGCCGGTTACCTTTTCCTTCATCCTTAATCTATTCTCATCCTTATTCTTCCTTCTCGCCCTCGCTGTCTTCCTATCGGGTTAAAAGTCCCAAATTAAAAAATAACATGGCTGTGGTTTCTAGGGTAATAAATCCCGGACGTAAAATCCTACCCCATTCGGATGTCCGGGAGGGCAGGGTCCAAGCGGCCACGGTCATCGAAAGTATCAACTTTCTGATTCACTACTGCAACATCCGCGGTACCAGGTCTAATCATAAAGCTATTCACCAACATCTTGAACAATTACAACCTGATATTTTATTTCTATCTGAAACACAAGTCTCCTCTGAAAGTTCCGAGTCAATTTCCTCAATACCACCTTCACTTTAACTTTCGATATAGAGGAGGCGAATGTGCCTACATCAAGGACAGAATTGCTTGCAAGAGGGTTTCTTCCTTAGAAAATAAAAATTTTAACGTGATTTGGTTTAAACATTCTGGTCCTAATTTTGTGAAATTCTATTGTTGCATTTATAGGTCTCCTAATGACAGTAACTTTCAAGACTTCTTCGATTACCTTAGTATGAAAGTTGACTATCTCCAGTCTCAGTTTCCATCTTGCGATATCTCAATTGTAGGCGATTTCAATGTTCATAACTCTAATTGGCTTCAGTTTTCATCTACTACAAATCCTGCTGGTCATAGTGCAGAAACATTTGCTATTCCATGTGATCTTACACAAATGATTTCTGAACCCACAAGAATCCCTGATAACCCTAACCATACTCCACATCTTCTAGATCTCTTTCTTACATCAAACCCTCTTGTTTATAAAACTTCCGTTCTTTCGCCTTTAGGTCTTTCCGACCTATTGTCTAATAGAAATCATTTCTACTGTGTACCTAATTCCACTGTTGTTCGCAAAACCGATAGAACCTTGTGGTGTTTTAAGTCAGCTCGATGGAGAATTTACGGGATTTCTTTGCAACCTTTCCATGGCGTGAATATTGTTTCAAGTCGTCCTCCTCTTCGGACATCGCTCTTTCAGTATCTGAAGTAATCCTCATGGGAATGGAGTTATACATTCCCAAAAAACAGTACCGTATAGATCATTCACGTTCCCAACCCTGGTTCAATAAGACTTGTGCTGATGCAATATCTTTAAAAAATAAATATTACATTAAATGGAAATCTAATAAATCGGTCGACAGTCATGTAGAATACGTTGGTGCTAGAAATATCTGCAAAAGTGTCATCACTAAAACTAAAAAGTTGTTCGAACAACGAAAATGCAATGAACTAGCCAATGTTTTTGTGGATTTGTTTGCATCAAACTCTTGTCTCAATTATTCTGGAAAATATGTGTCCCTAGTCAACTCTTCTTCATACGTTATGAAACCAATTCATTTTCGGTACAAGCTCTTGGAATCGATCATCAGTAGGCTTGATCTCAATAAGGCGACTGGCCCAGACGGTATCCCAGCTATTGTCTTAAAGAAATGTTCCCCCGAACTAGTACCAGTCCTATCTAAGCTCTATACGATCTCTATGTCTTCTGGGGATTTCCCTTCGTCATGGAAGTTAGCAAATGTTCAACCTATTCCCAAAAAGCGGATAAGACCGATCCCTCAAACTACCGACCAATTTGTCTAAAATCATGGAAAAAGCCATCAATCAGCAACTGCTCACGTTCCTTGAAACTCCTTAGTGACCACCAATATGGGTTTAGGCAAAGTCGTTCAACAGGTGATCTTTCATATGTGACCCAAGTTTGGAATAATACAGTAGAGCAGTCCGGTGAAACAGTTGTAGTCGCTTCAGATATCTCAAAGGCATCTGACCAAGTTTGGCATAAGTGTTTACTTGCCAAACCTCGTTTGGGTTAAATGATACGCTCATCAACTGGGTTTCTAGTTTCCTTGATAAAAGACGAATACGTGTCGTAGTTGATGGCTTTTTTTCAAAAGAAGTTAGCATTAACGCGGGCGTACCACAGGGATCCGTTATAGTGCCTACATTTTTTCTGCTGTACATAAATGACCTTATATCTTCAACAACTAACCCCATCCATTGCTTTGCTGACGATAGCACTCTTCATTGTAGTTCAACTCAGTCTACTCGTAGTGATAATCCACCTCCAATGTCAAATCAAGAAATTAAAGCTGAAATGGCAAATTCAACCATTCAAAGTATTCTCGAATGGGGAAGCAATAATCTAGTTAAATTTAATGCTAACAAAACTCAGTGTGGCCTTGTGTCCGCCAAAAATGATCGATCATTTCCTGTTGTAAGTATGAATGGCTCAGTTCTTAAGTTTTCAGACTCTATTACTCTGTTGGGTATGACTGTATCTCTCATGGGTTGACCATCTTCTGTCAGCTACCAAAATAGCTGCTCGTAAAATAGGCTTTTTGTACAGATCTAAGCAGTACTTTACCTCTCGACAACTCCTTCTGCTCTATCAGGCCCAAATTCGGCCTCATCTGGAATATAATTCTCACCTCTGGGTTAGTGCTCCCCAATACGCTCTCGATATCGTTGATCGCATTCAAAAGAGAGCGATTAGGCTTAACTTCTCACATACAGTCCCTTGAGCATAGAAGGATGGTTTCAGTTTTTTCTTTGTATTATCGTTATTAAAACGGCTGTTGTGCTGCTGAATTATATTTTTTGATACCTTCTAGGGCTATCTTTGCGAAAAATACTCGGTTCGCTCATTCACATCACCAGTATGCAGTACAAATCTCCACATGTCGTACCAAACGGGCGCAGTCCACATTTTTCTACACGGCTTCTAAACTCTAGAATGATCTCCCTAGTTCCTGCTTTCCTCTCACTTATGATATGAGAAAATGAAGGTAGCTGTTTATAGGCATCTATTGGCAATTCATTATCCCTCTATTCATCATCCTAACTGATTTCCACTTTTTCAACGTCCAACAACAAGCACGAGAGACTTTTAAGATACTAGTCAGCAATCATTTTTGAACGCCGAACAAGAAGCACCAGGATTATCAGATGCCAGTCAGCTACCATTTGACAATGAACTTCCACTTCATTCATTAATTAGAAAAGCTTGGGGTACCGCTGAAAAGTAAATGTACATACATTTTTATAATTTAAATAAAAGCCTTACCTTCATAAAATCTTTTAATGCTGCTCCAATTTCAGCACAAACTTCTGGTATAAACTTAGATATTGTAGATTATCCGACCCTGTACAATGCTTCCAATGAAATATATGAATCACCAGAAGCTAAATATGGTAAAGTGATTTGTAATTTAGTACGAGCTGGAATAGCATTTCGCATATGTGTGTCTGTTTTCTGAATGTTTTCATTACTCTTAGACTGGAGTTCATGAAACTTTTCTGGAGGCAGTCGGACATGATTTTTATATCCCTCTAGGTCTTCTTGTCGCATTTCCTTCAATAAACTATTACTTGCTCCATAAACTTAACGTCTATTAATCCAGTCTTTCACCCATATTATTCTGTTTCTTTCCCGTTTCATACTTCTTAAACGTGCCCGTTTAATTACGTAATGTGTTGCTAATAACATCACAATACTGTTTAATTCGCTTCTCAGATGAGAAACTTCCATTTTTTAACAAACCAATTTAACACACTTCAACGCATTTGCTACAACGTACCAAGATGAGACGATTTCAGAAACTGGCATGCACACAATATTTTGCGTACAAGTAGTTAGCATACAAGTTACTGGCAACTGTGCCATGCTATTTACTAGCATGTGTATTATGAGTAATCCATGGGCAAGTAGTTATCATTCAAGTTACTGGCCACTGTATGCTATTTTACTGGCTTGTGTATTCTCGCCTTTACATCCCTCTTCTTTCATTGGGGGTTCAAAATAATGAATAAAATTGATTTAATCCCAAAAATGGAAAAATAAATTAATTTAAATTTGGTATGTATTTTAAGACTACTTACACACTACTCTATTAACAACAACGCATGATCGCCACGTGACCAGCACGTGATTGATTGAAAGTTGCGACGTTATTGGCCGGTTGGTCACATGACAACAGTCCCTTCAATTATAATATTTTAACAGCGCCGGGATTAATAGCTACAGCTTAAGACTAATAAAATTATTGTATTTTTAATCCGCGACGAGAAAAGTGCGGCATTTAACGTGTTTATCTGTGTTTCTGTTTGTGGCATCGTGACTGCCAAACGGATGAACCGATTTTGATTTTTTCTTGTTTTGTTTGAAAGGTGACTTAATCGAAAGTGTTCTTAGCTATGATTCGAGTAATTTTTTTAACGCCCGATGAAAAAAGGGGGTGTTATAAGTTTAACGTGTGTATCCATGCATCTGTGGGGTCGCAGCTCCCAAACGGATGAACCGATTTTGATTTAGTTTTTTTTTTGTTTGAAAGCTGACAAACTGGAGTGCTTTAATACGTTTTTTTGCAAAGTCCGTATTTTTTAGCTTATTATTAGTAGCTATTTAATTACATCGAGAATATTATTTTGTTAAATTTCATGTTTAATTTAGCATCTTTGTTTGGGAATAGATAGAATTTTACGCTGATTATGAATATAAAAGCAACATTGCTGAATCTTGAATACTTCAGTTTATTAAAAGTTTACAATTTTACATTATTACAGTAACGCATTGATTAAATTGTATTTACTCGTTTGTTAATTAATATCGAACAAAATATAATAATTAAAAGAATAAATTAATTATTTAGTTTATAATAACGCTTGCATTTTTAAGCTTCTTTATTATCAAATCATATAAATAACAAATATCGCTTTATTTATATTAAAGCACACATTAAATCCGATTACACGATTGCCAGGTCCCTACCGTGGTCTTGATCCATATCTGTTTTGATTACGCGTGTATTTCATTTCACTGTTGTGCCTTGACTGTGACTATAGTTAGAGTGGTTTCTTGTATAGAGCGGTCTATACATGCAATAACGTAATAGCAACACAATCTCGTAAATACAAGTCGTAATGTCATACCACAAAAAACAGGTCAACTGTGTAACATGTATATAAATCTCTAGCTACTGAAAATATCAAAACTATCACATACAGTGAGGTTTTTTTTCACTGAACATAGCAAAACATATTAACACTATTAACCCCATGTTCAGTTTTAAAAAAACCAAGTCAATACATTGCCACGGGTTACTTGTTACAAATATCGAGTAGGCAAGCAAACCAACTTACAGGTGTGTTATCTTTTATTTTGACAGAACTGTTATGTTATTTTTATGTTAAGTATTGTTGCATTAATTCTTACAGTAAAGTAACAACTTTAGTAAGAAACTTTTAATGAAATCATTTTAACAAATATTCAAAGTGACCTTCTTGCTCCAAGCAATATTCTAAACGATCGTAAAATTCTTGAACAGTATTTCTTAAAAAAAACAGAATCCATTTCGTTGCAGACGGCACGTATTCTATTTTTTAGCTCTTCTGTGTTCTCTGTTACTATATTATTGTAGACTTTGGATTTGAGATAACCCCAAAGAAAAAAGTAATTTGGTGATAAATCGGGGGACCTCGGTGGCCAAGCTATGGGTCCAAATCTTCCAATCCAGCGATCTTGGAAGGTTTCAGTAAGGAAACGTGTAATAGGACCTTTAGAATGTGGTGGAGCGTCGTCCATTTCAAACAATGGGTTCTCAATATTTAAGGCTTCCAGTTGTAGGGTAATGTCTGCAAAAATTTGGCAGCATTTAGGTTGCCATTAATAAAAAATAGACCAATAAGGGTCGGTTTGTACGTGACCAATACCTGTGGGAATAAGGAAACAAGGATAATAAGAAAGGGGAGAGAAGTGCTAGGTACAAACCGATAATTCTGTGAATTAACTGTGCCATCTAAACAAAACGGTGCCTCATCTGTGAAAACTATCTTGTGTAAAATCTTTTCATTTAGTAAATTAAATACTGTTTCACAAAAATTTGTTCTTTCTTCTGTTTTTAAAAGTTTTAAAAAGAAAGGATTTCGAAATACCAAATTCATTTGCTATTATCCGTGAGGGGGTAATGGGATTTTCTTCCGAATAACATAATATCTCTATTTCTCGTTCTTCTGTCAAGACAGGGCAAGCTTTTATTCTTCTTTTATGTGACTGTATTACACAACCTTCATCATTAAATCTTTTGATTATGCTGTGAATAGTTCCGACAGATGGTATTGGTCTTTCGGGATAACTTACAGAAAACAAATCGCGTACTTATACTCATATTGCTGCGTAGAATCTGAATATTTTCATCTTTTAAATGCATGCTGCAAACCACTAGTGCAAATTAAACTTTGTAAAAGGAAATCAGTTTTTAAAGTTTTTCATGACATCAGTGACAAACAATAAGAAAATTAAATGGACACATTCAAAATGCATTCTAAACAAAAATCAAATAGGTGACCATTTTAAACGGGTATATTGGTTTATTGTGTATTCTTTATTCTGTTGCAGAATGCATAGAATCTGTTTCCATGCGAGTGTGATTTTAAAACAGATACTCCTTAATGTGATTGTATTATGGCTTTAGAGCTGTATTAATCAAAGTATTTAGTTTGTAACTACAGTCACCGCATACAGTTCTTGATTTTTAATCTTGGCAAAGCTTTTTCTATAAACACATTAAAATGGAAATGAATCGTTAACAGTTTTAATTTAATCTACAAGAAAGCAGTACTACCCTTCACGACGTACTATTTTAATAGTAAAATTTGCAACCACAGCTTTACTACCGCTATCTTTGTCATTCGCCTCATATCTATAGTCAAAGTTAATTATGTAAGGGAGACTGTAAGCATGAAACACTTTATAGATTTTGCTACAAAAAAGTTCCACTGTGAATCTCAAACGAAATATGCTATCATCAATTTATTATAAAAAAAAAATGAATCATATATTTATAACTTTGAGTGGAAAAGTCATTTTGAAGGTTACAAATACTGTCCCAAGGTACACCATGGTGATGTGAATTTTTCTTCAAAATAGAGATACCAAATGATACTGAATAATTAGATTCTGAAACGCTTTGGTTGTCCTTCCTTCATTGAAAATTGAACCAGAGCATAACCCCCAATTGTCAAATCTCGATTTTCAAGTTCCTCTTTCTCTCTGACGTTCGAAGATTTTGCTGCTACAATACCTTCTAATCTCATATCACCACCTTCATTTTCATATACGACTTCGTCTTGATCACCAACGGAATCACTCATACAAATTTCTTCCTTACCTTTTTTATACGATTTTTTTGCATTGTTGTGTTTTGTTTCCTCACCTCTTGTTTTTTATTTTTTCTTTTTCTGTCGCTATTTCTGTTTTCCCTGGTTTTCTGCCCCTATTAGTATTTTTTTCTTGGTAATGCTTTCGGAAAAGATCTAATTTTGTTATGCGGAAATCAATAACTGGCACTGTTTTATAGCATCAGGACAGATGGAAATGAATCACGGGAGCTTGATGTTTGCTCCATTATGCGATCGGTCGATACGTCAATGTGTTCGGGAGCCAGTCTATCGTAGGAAACGCGGAAATCTTCTTCAGAAGACATGTTTTTGTTGAGTGGGAAGATACCTGCTGCCTTAAAACCACTCATTATACTATTTGTGGTAAATACATTGGGATATGGTGTCCCTAGTACTTCTGCAATGCAATAAATATCAAAAGGTTTGCAAGGATTGTTCATGAGCCATGCGTCTACACCTTGATTGAAGAAGATTTTTAATGCACGGTGAGATCAAGTGGCTGTAACTTATTGGTGAGGTAGAAAAGCCACAATTATAATTCACATTTCTGATTAATATTGCCTCAACTGACAGGGATGTCTCATGGTTATCCACTAAAAGAATAACCCGTTCTTTCTTTGATGCATTCACGTGACTGTTAAAATGATACAGAAATTTAAGAAACAGCAAATCATTACTCTAGCCTGAAGGATTGGAACATCTAATAGTGCCAATGGGTGGGATGTGATTACCAATTGCATTTACTGCAGTTATTAACGTCAATAGTTGGCCACGTTCTGCTGAAGTAACACTTTATCTTTATTCCTTTTGGCGCTACAATTTTTTGCTCGTTTCTGTACCGTTGTTAATCCGGTCTCGTCTGTGTTCTAAATCCTTTCTGTCGTTATTGGTCCGAATCGTTTATGTACGTCCTCTATGTCGTCAAAAAATCACCAACATTAGATTTGGAGAATGACAATGGTTTTCGTCTTCGAATGAACAACCTTCTTCTGCAATCTTTTTTAATCCCATGTATCTGGGTATTTCTTTTTACTCGTATCTACGAGCTTGAATCCTCACGGACCCCCTTTTTGGTCAGGCGATACTGCATTCTTGCGATTGTTGTTATGTAGTCAACAAGACATCTTTTCCCTTCCTCAGAAAAAAAACATTCTTCACATCATAGCTGGCAGAACATGAAAATTCTTCATTTCCGGATTGTCTGAACAGTGCCACCATACCGTTGCCAAAGAAACTACATAAATTCTTGAGGCTTCTCGAATGCAGAAATTTTTCTGCAAGTTCTTCGGTGGCATCGATCGCTTTTTTTATTGCCTCGGGAACCACAAGTGCTGGCTTATTTCCTGTTTTACTTCGGGGCATCGTTGTTCCTACAAAAAGGGAGGAGGGAGGAGGTTTACTAGGGCCAGTAGTTCGTTTTTATCAAATATTTTAAAGATATAAAAATACCTACATATAGACCTTAACATGCAATTTTTTGATACGTTTGACACGTAATTTGGCGGCATAAAATTCTTAAGGTAGAATTTTATTTATTTATGTTTTCAATATCTGAATAACGATTATTTTTATAAAAAATAGTTTAGACATAATTTTTAAAGACACTTTAATTTTACACAACTGTTTTTATACATTTTTTTAATGAAAAGCGAAATAAATGTAAAAATTAAATAAATATGATTGAAAATGCTTAAGCTAGATTATCCATATTTTTATAAAATCGGACGGCTTTGAAATTTTTTTTTAAGTTAGCATGTATTTATGTATATTAATCTCTATCTGACATAGATTGCTTTGTTTTTACAATGTTGCTTGTTTTCGTTATGAACGTATAAAAAAGAGGTTGCATAGTTATTCTTAAAAAATTATAACTAAATTATTCCATTTCTTTTAATTTCCACTTTGTTTAAACTTACGTTGCATTACAATTATGAATATATTCCCTAAATAGCAATATATTAGAAGGGGGCAAACAAATGATTTAAATATCACTTTCAATTTCTAGTGACAATATCTGCAAAAAACATCCGCAAAGATATCAGCAGCATAAATACAAACTATGGTAAATTGTCAAACTGCTAGAGTGCTGGTGGTGTAGTGGTAGGAGTCGTCTTCGATTCCCGGCTCGTGCACTTTTCTCTTCAGTTAGGTTACAGTAGTTTTGTTTATCTAATCCAACTATGCTAGGTTACAGTAGTTTTGTTTATCTTATCTAATTATTTTAGGTTACAGGAGTTATGTTTTTTTTATCTAAAATGGATGACGTCACGTATCGTGGTCACACATCGGCACCATCCTCATCCTTGTTCCTTTGTTACCGCCACCTAACATATTCCCTCGTATGTGTACCAACATATCTCTATATTTGAAGATCTTCCTTCATATCTCCAGGACTGCTCAATATGTAATGTAATGGACATGACAACGCGACGTAGAAAACAGCTAGTGAGATTTGAAATGTTTCATTTAAAAAAAATAAAACTTCTTTTCAGCCATTTTAATGTGTACTTGTAAATATTTATGAATTGGTGGAGAAGGTATCGGGGTGGAAAGTAGATAAATCAGTAAAACTAGTACGTTGGGTCAAAGAATGTAAAGGATTATGTATATCAGGTTAAGTGTAAGTGTGAGGGTGTATGATTCTAATATGTCTGGAAGAGTTGTGGTAATAAGTAATAAGAAAGCAGTGTTAATTAATTAGGTAACACGTATCTGGTCTGAATAATGGAGGTGTAAATGTGTCTGGTTGTGTACAAAGTGTATGTGAGTGCCAGGTTTATTAATAAGTAAGTGCAATGTATCTGGTAGAATTAGAAATTGTATGTTGAGGATCGGGTATATATAGGGGAAAGGCTGGAGGGGAACAACTGATATCATTTTTAAATAGTAATAGAGCAGTTGTGGAAGTAACTGGGAAATAAGTTTTGATAGGAATTATTTCTAGGAAAGGAAAATTCGTAAGGATTCATCTGGATCATTACAATCTTTATTACAGTTCGGGAGAATTCAAAGGAATTTACAATTTTATTAAATAGAATTTTCTGTTTGGGAAGCATTGTAATCCTTCGTTTATGTGAAAAAGTCTTAAAAAGTATTTACCACACGTCAAAGCCAAAAATAATAGATTGACGCCTAGTGTAATAATAAGAGCTGATCCTTTTATGTACAATCGAGGTATATATAGTAGAACTCATACTATTTTTAAAAAATAATCCAAATAAAAATTATAAGTACAAATAAACATATTCTACATAAAAAGAAATTGTTTCAAATTAACATTTGATAGTAACATTTATTCAATAAATAATATCCCAAGATCTATGATTTTGGCTGGTTCCATTTTGTAGGTCATGTGGTGCTCCACACCAGAAATTTTTTATTACAGTGATATATGTACAGTAAGGACCAAACGTACGCAACCCTCGTTAAGGTTTAAGCCATGGTAAATATTGCCATGAAAATATAAGAATTTATATTAAGAGTAAAACTACTAAACGTTGACGTAAAATTCTAAAATGGTATTAACTTTCTTGAAAAACTGTGTACGTCCTTCGTGAAATACATGCGGATTTCATCCACACTAATCGCAGTATTCTTTCCTACAAAACATTTTGTAGACAAAACAATCCGTCTCAAGTAGTAGTTGTTGCTCATTCAAATCCTTTCTTCCGAAACATCACAACTCTAAAAATATGGCTTGGAGCTTTGTTGACACAAAAAAAATATTTCCCGAATATTGGTTTTCTTACACTCTGAGCTTTCGTGATTTTGACGCACCTTTGAATGGTCCTGTTATTTGAAATTACAACAGTAGTTCTTGAAAGTATGTCTTGCATATTAGCATTTGTAGAATGTATTCAATAGACGTTCGAATATCATCCAAAAAAATTCGTTCCATCGAACGAAAGGGGAAAGGTTACATTAATTCATAAATCAAAAACCGTAACAATTACAACTGATGAACAAGATAATGTCGCAGAACTACTTAAAATCAAACTTACCGTTTTTAGCTACTACTTTAGAATGTATTTATGAAATCTAAAAAATTGGGATTAAAGCATGAAAAGCCTTTATAATCAGGCATCATAATTACATCTAACTACACGTCAAACTCTAAACTGTCACTTTCATGTCAAAACACTTTAATACAAGTATTCACAATTTTTGTGGGAATATCTACAAGGCTTCAAATGCTTAAAGAGAGCGAGACTATTTGAAGATAATCCATATTTACTTTTAAATAAGATCAATTTATTTTCGTTTTATTATTGACAACTTATTTTTTTTTTCTTATCTATCAAACTCTTTGATTGGTTACGATATATTTTAAATTTATAATAATAATTTAAATAGCGGAGAATTTGACTTCAATTTGCTCTCAAACCTGATCGCTCTAAAACAACCTTCAGCCTAATCACAAGCGTTCCCTTCGACAGGAAATCTGCCAGTTGGTCATCACCAGCAACAATGCTATAAAGCATTCCCTACTCTCACTACTCGCCACATAACACAGGAAACCAGGCTTTGTTTTCTGATTCTGTATTAAAAGAATTTCGTAACTGTGGTTTCAAATAAGTTGAGTTGATCGGCCTATTTCCTCAGTTTTTTCTTTTACACCGCGATGTTTAGGAAGCGGACTTTGCTAACGTCTTCAGGCTGAATCCTGAGAGGGACTGTTTTCGCACTTGAGTCAAATTCATAGGTTATCATTTTTTCCCAAGCACTTGATTACTCTCAGATTCGAACTTTGGTACCTTGCATTTACATGCATGAAACCTTTACCGCTGAGCACCGAGCCATCCAATACATATTTTTTAGAACTTCTAAGCTCTTCGCACAGTATTGGGATCCACATAGGTTACATTTCTACACTAGCTTTGCTTATTGTTCTGCTAGTGCGATGTATGTGGCTTCCTTGAGTTTCCGGAGAGTTGTATTCTCGTCCCTTGCCACTATCTGTACATTATCCCATTGGATGCGGTGGTATTCGTTCCAGACATGTTCGACGATTCTTTATCTTTCTGTTTTGCCCTTGCTGATGTTTTTCCTATGTTCCTGAGTTGTCATTTGAGTAATCTACTCCTCTCTCCTATGTATGCTCTCCGCATTCGCATGGTAGCTCGTATGCACAATTCTTGGAATTTTGGTCTTCATTGTGTGGTTTGGTTTTCGTTAGTATTCTCCGGAGCATTCTTATCGATTTAAATACAGTGTGTCTTGTATTTGATGCCTATTCTTCGTATTTTGTCTGAGGTACCTTTTATATATGGTATCATCGGTGTATATTTACGTTCTTCTTTTTCGGTTATCCTTTCCCTGTTTAGGGTAGGTGTTAGATCGGGGTAGCAATTTTCTTTAAGTGTTTTAGAGATATTTTCTTTTTCTTTTTTCAGGTCCTGTTGTTTTGAGCATATTGTTTTCACTCTATCGTACAAGCATCTTGCCACGTCTAACTTCACGCTTTTGTGGTGATTGGAGTTGTAGTTTAGATACCTCCCCGTGTGGGTAGGTTTCCTGTGTACACTTGTCGTGAAAGTGTGTACAAGTACATCCATGAATGGCAATTTTTGTTCCGTCACCAATTCTATTGTGAATTTTATGGAGTATTCAGATGATCTAGGAATTCATCTAGCTTATGCTTTCCGTGTTGCCAAAATACGAAGGTATCGTCCACATCCTTGGTTTTTCCGTGAATTCGGATATCGCTTGGTCTTCAAAGTCTTCCATATATATTTATTGCTCACTATGGGAACCCATCGTCGTCCCAAATTCTTGTTAGTGGAATCTGCCTTCTACTCGGAAATATGTAGTTTTAATGCATATTGTCAGAAGCTCCATTATAGTGTCGTGCGTTCGTCTAACGTCTTATCCTTTTCCAGCTTATAATAGTTAGTGTCTTGTCGGTGGCCACATTTGTGGATAGGTTGACGATGTGAAGGCTTACCAGTATTTCTTCGTGGTTTGATTGGAAGTTTCTGATTGTTTCCACGAATTGCTGCGTATTCTTGACCATAAACTCGGCTTTCTTGAAAAGGACATGATGATGCCGAGCAGATAGTGTGCTAATGGGTGCCAAGGTAAACTTCTCGAGCTCACAATTGGTCTAAGAGGAATTCCTTCCTTATGGATCTTTGGTAGGCCGTACAGATGCGGACGTTTGCTGTAGTGTGGGGTAATCGAAGAACCCCCCTTGTGCTCTGTCAGCGTCTGGTATATCCGTCTTCCGATTGATGGTTTGGGTCTTTTGGTATTTGTTTGTACTCGCCCCTGTCCAGTAGTTCTTGGATCTTACTGTTGTAACTCTCCATATCCATTAGAACAGTTGCGTTTCCTTTGTCTCATGGGAGAATTTTGATCGATGGGTCATTCTTAAGGGAAATGACCGCTGTCCTTTTCAGGTTAGAGAGGTTAGGTTTAGTTCGCCTAGATGAATCTAAGACTGATCTAACCTTACTTATTCTGCTTCTGCAGGTTTTAATTTGATATCTGTTTCTTCATCTGTGGTTATTAAATTTACTTTCGGAATATACCTCGGTGTGTTATCGAATAGTTCAAGCATTTGTCCAAAACCTTCATTATCTTTTCTAGTTTCCTCTGCTGAATTTTTTTGTACATTGCTTTGGTCTAATATTTGCTTCTGGTAGCGTATTTATTCTGTCAAAGTCTTGTTCGTTCACTCAATTTCGAATGGTTTCTCTGATCTCGTTGGATTGATACGTATCAGAGCTGATATTTTCTGAAACGGTGATGTCTGATTCGTTCTTTGACTAACGCTAGCTCTCTTTGCGATTTGTGATATTTTTCGGCTGTGTATCGGAGTTTTGATATTGAGCCCTTTAGGTATTACGTTGTTATCACGGGATTTGCAGAGGAAGGTTAGGTGATTCCTCTAGTGCTAGCTAGTTCACAGATGTTTCAAGCTCTGAAAAGTTGATTGAGTTAGGGGCCATTCCGAGTTACTGATTCTGCACTACAAGTGTTTTGTAACTGTCGTTTCATATTAGCTGAGTTGATCGGCCTATTTCCGCAGTTTTTGCTTTTATAGAGCGAAGATGCGGAAGCGGGCTCTGCTTAAATTAAAAAAATTCTTTAGATAGTGTGCTCATAATTCTGGGCATTAACACTAGATTAGGTAACACATTTGCGTTGTGCTTCTGCAACTCTTGATTTGCCTCTCTAAATGTTGTCTGTAACCTTGAATTATACTTGACGAGATCTTTACCTTCTAACAAACAAACTTGAAGTAAATAATTGCTCTAACGTTATACTCTAACTTCTGGCTCGATGATTCTTCAAATAATCGTTTTTTTCAAATGTCGTCAACCTATCTTTATAAGCATGCAGACAAGTTTGTTCAGATGGTGCTGAGGAGCAGCCCTTTCTCTCCGAACAACGGATAGGACACCGTGGTATTTCAACACCAACTCCATTTACCACTTCCATCGTCTCCAAGACTGAATTCCATTCAACTTGTGTAAGTACAACTTTAAATCCATCTTTAATTTATTTTTAAAAGAAAATATGGAGATATCGACCTATAACCATTTGAAGATAATCCATATTTACTTTTAAATAAGATCAATTTATTTTCAAGTTTAATTACTGATAATTTCTTTTTTGCAATATTTTTTTCGTATCTATCATACTTTTTCATTGGTTACTATATACTTTAACATTTTTAATCACAACTTAAATAGCAGGAAGTTTAACTTTAAATAGAGTTACTATATATCTATAAAATGTATTGGAAACTATATGAGCAACTCTATATACATTCTACATAATTCCTTATTTGATACTATTAGCTCACTTACTCACAAATGTGTAAAAATAAACTCTGTGTAGCCCATTTTGTTATTAATAGTTGTGTTTATTCGTATATTTTTGTTTACTAATTGGGTACTTTTCCAAGTGATACGTGTGTATAACTTCGCATTGGATGGACTATTTTCATTATGGACCTGCTTTCAATGGAATTGCAGAATGTTTTTTGTGTGCCGATGGCGTTAATGCTACTAGTCATTTAAAAAAAAAACCTTAAAATTGTAAGAGTAACTGACCAAGTGTAGTAGGACTCATAAGTGCAAGTGAGAAACGCGGAGACTGGTCTACGACCTTGCGGCGCGGCCGAAACTGCTCAGCCCAACAAGTTGATATCATGTGGAAAACAATACTTTCTTGCGATATATGGAGATACAAAGTGTAAAACACTTAATGAACTAAGATACTTTATGCTTAACAAAGTGATATCCAGACAGGTGATTACTTCAAGCTTTGATTTGTCACTCTTGCCACCTACTTCAGATGCCGCACGCCTACATTCCTTGCGGATTTACTACCAAGTGCAAAAATGGAAATGATCTGGATCCATGTTTATAGGGTTGACTTGAAAAGACGGGTTTCTTATATAACAACCAATGACTCTGCCACCGGCACCTGACAGGCTCTTGAACCTCATTTGTGACTGCAAGAAAGTGTATGCTTGTTCATGTCATTGTGTACTGTCAGGCTTATATTGTTCGACAATCTGTGCTCATTCTCAAGGCAGAGACTTCAACAACAGTCTCCAAGTTGTCCATTTAAGACAAAGGTGACGAAGACAATAACTATAGTGTTCAATATAGTAAATGCAGTGCGTTATCAATGTAAAAGTGGCTTTTTTTTTGTTAACTTCAAAATATAATGTTTTCCAGACAATTGAAACAATAAGCGCGGAGGGTAAATACAAATTCACTACAATAACAGCCCGCGCGCTCTTTGAATGTTATAACTGGAGTTCATTTGTAATCAGTTGAGCTCATAAAACTTTGAAGATATGAAAATAAAGTAGTGTGTTGGTAGAAAATAAGTTTCAAAGTACATACAGGAACGTAAGACTTAGTGAAACAATTAAATTTCAAAACAAGAAAAATGCAAACTAAAACCGATACGAAGGTTTTTACCAGTATTTTTATAGATCATATTTTTTTCAAGTAAATGATGTTTTTTCGTTTACCGTTCTTGAATACTGAGCCCCCTTCCCCTCTATTTTTGTTATACCGGAAAAAGCACACGGGGGACGGGCTTTTAAGGTTTGATTAAGTACACCATAAGGAACATCTATTTTAGCTTTATACCGCGCATTTCCGAGTAAAAACCTAGATTGATGTTTAGTGGCGAATAGGCAACAAATAGTCCGACCATAGAAGCAGTATGTTTTTTTTATTTCTGGTGCGTCATTAGATGCATGAAGTTTACATATTTGAGAAATCCATTGTAAATACAAAAATAACACCTATAGGCCACAGCGATGCTTAACTACTATATTACTAAAACGAGCATTTTTTAGTGACCCCTCCACGATCTATATTATTGTCAATGTTCGCATCAATAATATTGACGGAACCACATTGAAGGAAGTATCTTTTAAGAATATATTACCTAACAAAAAATAATGATGCGGACTGTCAATGACTGAGGAAGATTGATTTTTATTGATGCGTATTGACGGGCACAATTGACAGAACATATTAAACGTCTAGAATTGTTTATTGTCAATATTTCCCTAATTTTCAACATTTATTAGTCAGACAGCATGGCAAAAGTATCGATACCACGCTCTTCTGACGAAGAATCAGTCGGTGACTGTCGTGGACACTTTAAACCGTATAAATCTGATTTCACAATAGAGAAATTGAAACAAAAAATAAATATATTATGCACCAATTTTAACCAAAACTACAAGGCGATTGAAAATAAGAAACGGTCAAGTGCATCAGTGGGCGGTATTCCAGAACCCAACGTATGATGCTACAACCTACAACGAACTGAGTTGTTCATCAAGGATCAAACTTCCAAGGTTAGTAAACTTAAAATATTTACTTATTTATTATAATGTGTATTTTGACATGAAAGTTGGTGAAAGATATCGTAATTTTATATTTATATTTATTAGTTATTTTGTTTTGTTCGAAAAAAAGTGGTACGATAAACAGCCAATGTGTGGCGCCATGGGTGTTGAGTATGATGCTATGAATAGTATCTTTTCCATTATTGTTTACAATATTGTGTTTCGTATATAAACATTTTATTATTTCGGCATTTACATTAGTGTTATTAAGCAGTAAATATCATGGCTTTCACACTCTCATTCATTTAGTTGACTACCAAATATTTCTTCCTTAAGATTAAAAATTAAAATTAAAATCGAAATTAAAATCAGAAATCAATTAAATCGATGTTGTGCAACAATATAAAATCATAATTATTTAAATAATTCTATTTTATTTTACCATAATATTATCATAAAAGGTTAGGTAGGTAACATGGCTTTAATTCAAATAATCGTTTTGCCACGGAACTGAGCCGGAAGAATTGAAATACTCGCAAAAATCATCTTTTATTTTCTTTGCTTCAGCTGCTGAATTTCCTCTAGTTCTTTGAAGTTCTGCCAAATGCTGAGTTCCTTGTCTCCATGAACCTCATCCACTCTGCCAGTATCTTTGTTTCCGTAAGACACATCACTGCGTTGCAAATAGTAACCATTATTTCTTGTTGATAAGTAGTTGTGTAAATGACAGCAAGCTATCACTATTTTCCGAGCCTTATGTGGTGCAAATTTAATATTTTTTGGAATATTTTGAACCTCGATCTTAAAATTCCAAATGCATTTTCAACGATCCTGTGAGCTCGGGACAATCTATAATTAAAAATCAGAACTCCACCATCAGATATTAGTCCATTCGCTCCAACATCTATCATGATAAACTGATATGTCGCATTAACAATACTCATGAGAACAACACTGAATGAATTTTTGTAGTTGTGGTAGTAAGAACCCAAATTGGTGGTTTTGCAATGAATACGTATTTACCATCCACACTGCCTATACAGTTGTGAAAATTCCATTGTTGTTCAAAGTCTTCAGCTAACTGCTTCCATCCCTCTTCGGCCTTTGGCACCTGAGTAAAAAATACAAACAAATTGACTACCTAAATTTTTATAAGTTTATATAGTAAAAATTATCAATTATATTAACACACCCATTAATTAAAATTACCTGTAGTATTATTTGTTAATTTGAATTGTTATAGTTTTGATTATATTTTTTTTATTATTTACTTTACATTATTGGTTCTATTTCCATTTTTTGTAGTAATAATACTAGTATTTATGATTTCAAGGGGCACCAATAAAAAAAAAATGTAAAGTATTCTTGGATAACTGGTCTTTAAAACACTTACTCTATTTCGAACACTTCGGCTGCGCCGTCGTGCTCGAAAAATCGCCCCTGCTTCAAACACCTTTTTATTCACTTATACTTTAATATACTATTATTTATTTATTTTTCTAGCTTAATTTGAATAAAGGCTTACTGATGAGCCAGCCACTCCACCTCTAAAGAAAAAAAAAACATCTTCAAAAGATTCAACAGACGACCTCGTTGGTTTAGCCACAGCATATTTTAAAAAAACCTGAAACTGAATCGGACTTCGTAGCTAAGGGATGATCAATAAAGTTAAGTAGACTGCCTCCAGACCAAAGACGTTTTGTGGAAAAAATAATTAATGATACTCTGTTTGAAGCAGGAATCGGCACATTAACGAGGCATGAAGTAAGCTTCTTAACGTCTTCACAATCAAACTATAGATCCCCTTACTATCCATCAAGCTATGTATCATCATCTCAATCACCCACATCAGCAGGACCTAGCCCTCCTAGCCCTCCTACTGTGACACAAATCACTCCTCAAAACTGCGTTTCTTCAGTAAATCACACTTCAACTCGTTCTATTGGAGAATACTCCTACACCGTCTTGAATCAGAACTCTAAAGAGATCGTTCAAGAGGAAAATGCGCAGACTACTTGTCAAGATTTTCTTCGTTTTGAGCCAATGACCAATAATTTTATTGAAGTTGTATTTTTATATTTCAAACTGAAAAAGATTTTAATTTTGTTGAAATTGTGTTTTATTAATTTTTTTTAAATTTTTAGGCGATTTATGATTTTGTTTCTTGTTTGATAACACAAAATAAATAAATAAACACATACCCGTACATTATCCTTTAACGCTTCGATTATTGCATCAGAGGTTTCCATTATGATGCCTTCCAACGTCTGAGGAGCAATAGCACACATAAACTTCAAATCTTCCAAACCCATGCCAGACGCTAGGTATCAATGTTATAGAAAGTCTCGACTTGCAGGGATTGCTTTACGCACTATAGTGTCTTGTTTCTCTATTTTGGGCCTAACTAGCTCAAGTAAAGTATTAAACCCTTCTTGGTCCATTCGGAGAAAGTTCTTATAATCTTGCGGTTCTGTATCTCGCAGAACGTTCAGCAAATTTTCTATTGACCAACGTCTATTTCTTTTCTTCTTTCGTCTGCACATGACCAAAGTAATAATAAGAAATCTCAAACCTGTATTTGAAACCATATAAAACAACGAAAAAATAACACAACGCTTCGAATACGACAGGAGCACCCTGGAAGCGAGGATCGAATCAGTATTGATGGCTATGTTTGACGAGTAGATTGAAGTACATTGACGCATATGTCAATCTAAATAATAATATTGTCAATATTATTGATCGTGTAGGCTCGGGTTTAATATTCTTGAGAGCTAAATGAACATTCATTGTATAGCTCACATAAAACTGATAAAAATTTGCAATATTAAATTTATTACTCTGAGTTTAAACCTATTTATCAAATTTGAAAATAAAAACTTTCGCGACCAAGGTTCATAATGAAAATTCTTTTTTGTGAGAAATCGTGTATTTAAAAGTAAAGTTTACAAACTTTAAAGGTGTAATAGCAATTGAAGCTACGCTCCTCAGTAAAAATATTTCGAATATTTGTAGCGTAGCTTGTAAAATTTTGCAAATACACGACTCCTGCCCAACAAAGATTGGTATTTTACTATTAACCAAATTATTTGAAATGTCTTTCTCGTTTCCTACTAACGCATAAAGCATGGAGAACTATTTGTCGTGTATTTTAATACAGCTTGCTATAACTATTCAAGTATTTAACACCAGAAACGACCGTAATGTAAAATCCTTCTGAAACTTGAGTAATAAAAAATATGTACATTTACTTTCAAGAAAATAAAAATAATTCTAATGATTCAAATTATGTCAATGTAGTTTCCATATAAATCTAGATTTTTTCATTACTTATCAGCTGAAATTGAAAGTAAAGCAATGTATGAAGGCTTTATTTGTTAAATAGAACTAATAATTAACCAATTAAGCTGATTAATCGTCTATTGCCGATAAATATAGTGTACTTGCATTAATCCGAATTCGACCTCATCCTCGCAGATGAAGGTTCCATTAACAAAATATCTAGGAATTAAATTGTATCGGTAACATGACTTCCAATGATAAAGATAGGATCTTGACTATCGGAGACAGGTAAATAAATGCGACGGCGGTCACATAGCTTCGGTGTAGGGTGACTAGTTATCTGGGTGGGCATGTCGGGTCATGAAGACCTTCGCCAGCCGGTCAATGTGAGCGCGCTCTTCCGCGGAGCGACCTCGTGTTCCGAGGTTGCTTTTCGATATATAACTCACTGTGTTAACGTGCCCCATGTAACTAACTCCTTTGACTATCGTTGATTTAGTTTCACTTGTGAACACCAACATGCGAATAGTAAGTAACAGTGATTTTCTTCATGTGTATTAGTGCTTAGTGATTTTACTAATTTTAATTTTAATGAAATGCAAGTGCAAATTGGATTTAAACATTTTTATTAATTTTAATTGTGAACGGGGTGTTCGGTACTGATAAACATCAATAAAAATACACATTAATTACCATTCAATCGTTGATTTTGTAAAAAAATGTTCTATTCAACCTATTTAAGTAATAGTTTCACATTTCAACCCCAATAATATCTTTCAAAATTCATTTGCATACCGTTATATGAACGGAGATGAATTGCAAAATTTATACTTATCGGTACAATTAATGAATTGTATTTTGAAATATTCGGCTATTAAATAGAAAAAATTTATTTCTTAATATACTTTGCGTAAATTCATCATTTACAAAAATTGTGTAAAACGCTGCTTGCGTGAATACTATATGGAAGTTGTAAACAGTAATTAGTTAATTAAATAAGGTATAACCATAAAAGTAATTGTCAAAACAATAATTAAATTAATTGTGAAAATTTTACTAACTTTTATTATTTTTGCACATTACCTAGATTTGTTAAATGAATATCAGCACATGCTGAACTAATTGCATTAAAACTTTCACTGTTTATGTGAAACTTGCAGTTTGAAAATGAAATCATTTAAAAATAATGAATGAACCTCACATCAATAAAAACTATTCGATGCCGCGGAATAGTAAAAATATCTAATAGAATCACTTTTACTATCCTTTTTATTAAAGTTAAATGAAAGTTTCTTACAGTTGACAATTAATTTTATTAACATATTAGGTTTAAATGAAAATTGTTACTGAAAGTTAGGATCAAAAGGTAACAAAATCTGTTATGTAATAGGGAGTGTGTATGGACATGGTCATTGCACACATCCAAGCTTAAATTTTAACTGTACAAAAAAGAAATTGTTACACTAGAGTAAATTTAAAGCAACTCCTTTCCAATCTAGCACTATGCAGATATTTTCCTATTTACTTTATTTTCTATTATTCATTATGTAGTAGACTAGTAGTGAATGGGAATATTTGAACCGTAACATTTGACAAGTAATTTTATGAATACATAAGGAAAGATAATTGTATTATGTACATGACATAGTAAAAGTTAATTTTATTATCATTAAACCAATAACTAGTATTATTTTGTAATATTTTACTAGTTAATTGTTTTCGGACACTAACAAAGATTTGTATAAGTGAAATTATAGACGAGTTGCTTAATTTATAACCAAAAGCAATCTATTTCCACTTTCTCAATTAAAAATACTGTTTAAAACTTTCCCAATATATAAATGTAGCAAATTAATATGAAAAGCAATTTAAAGATATGATAATACTCACATTGACAATATTTATTACTGTGATTGCTTCTTTAAAAGTTGTCAGAATTAGGGCAATTATCTTATATTGAAATTATCTTATTTATGTTTTTTAATTAAGTTTCAATATATTTAGATTTGTCAAGGGTTGTTTTGAACGTTTATAGGTTTCAAGTATAGACTTAATCACCATAAATTTAAGAAACTATAGAGGGTTTATTGCTGTAACATCCCGTCTTAGCGTTATGCAATCATATTTACCATTAATAGTCAATACCAAACGATTAAGTCTCTTTAAGTACATATTTTCTTATATAAAAGAAAGTGTATAGGAAGAGTTCAACAACGATTCTTTCTTAAAGTAATTAACAAGTGATAGAAATGTTGAAGTGAAACCTTGTTTGTTTAAAGAAAAATATTTAATGCACATCCCTTTTTAATAAATACCTATGGGATATTTCTATAATTTAACTACCTCTCGTAATTCAAATTGACATATATTCTATTTCGGATTGCATTGCTGCTGTATGTACTCCTACATAGATTAATATTTATAACTGTCATAAAAATTCTAAAACAAATAATTGTCCATATTATTATACTTATTATTCCACATACATAAAGACAAAATTTACATCGATTGGAGCTTGTATCTCGATAGCTCAGTTGGTTAGAGCGCTACTCTAGCAAAGTAGATGTCGTATGTTCAAATAATACTCGAGGTAAACTTTTTATTTATGTATTCATTCGTTCATAACAAAACTTATAATAATTTAATATTAGTCAAGTGCTTTGGTATGTATGAATCCTTGCGATATTGCAAGGTCCCATTCCTTTAATATAAGTAATTTGACTCTAATCTCATTATATTTAGAATTTACATCAGTTCTAGATAAAGACAAAGCTTACATCGCTTGGGGCTTGTATCTCGATAGCTCAGTCGGTTAGAGAGGTAGATGTCATAGGTTCAATCCTACTCGAGGTAAACTTTTTATTCATGTATTTAATAAAATTAATAATAATTTTGATTATCCAATTTAGAAAAATAATACTTCGGTCTAATAATTTTAACCACACGAACATTAATTCCTATTTAAGGATTTTAAGGACGTAACGATCAGTGGGCCGTTCATGAATGATATATTTTCTATCAAATATTATTTAGAATACTTTCTCTTTAAAATTGTATTTAAACATTCACCAACGTGAATGAATTGTAGTAATTCAAATCTGAAGTTTCTGCTCAATAAATATCTTGTTATCAGGATTATGTATCTAATCACCGTTAATGAATGCAAAATAAGTAAATTTTGTAATAGATCTGACTCAAAATAAATAGTTCTCAGATCAATTATAAAGGCAAAATATCAAAAGACTGATTACTATGAATCGGTGTAATCCTTTATGTAATTTCACACAAAGAAACAGTTAACGCTTATATTTGTTTTTTTTAACTTTAGACTAAGGAATCACAATTTAAACAAATGAACAAATAAGTTAATTAATGGATCTGCATTACCAATCTATCAAAACGATTTACAGATATTGCTTATAGATTAAAAATCCCTATATCTTATGATGTAAACATACAATAACGGAAATGTAGATTGATTATCCTTATTGCCTGAAATGAAACTTACAATATAAATAATGACACCTCTAAAGATAATCAAACTTTTACCATTCAAAAATCAAAAATTATTCATGCATAAATAATTTCCGCGTCCTTTACCCGGTATGTGTCCACTGGGCTGATTGGTTATAATTAATACTTACTGTGTATCCACACTCGTATGTAGCCAAATGTAATAGTTTTATTGTATTGCCTCACATTTTACATTGGTTTTTGCTACAATTACAATGTGTAAACGTTATTTTAAAGAGGGTTTCGGAGTCGATCTTGGTTAATTCTAATATAGAAAATAGTAACATATTTACAGCATTAATTTTACTTTTTGCGATAAATAAAATCTATTTAAATTGAAGATAAAACGAAATAAAAAAAATGAATATATTCAAAAACTTTTATTTTCAAATGGAAACACTATCATGAATAATACGTATTAACAGAATAAACAACAATATATCAAATTAGTTTTTGTAAGTGATTTTCTACTGCATTTTTGGCCAGGCCACTCCCCTCGTAAGATCCAGTAGTAGTCTGCTATCCCACCTTTCTTCCATGGTCTTAATGTCTGGTGGAACCATTCTTCTTGTTCATCACTGTAATCACCCAGATTATCAGGAATCTATCAAATGGCTATTCAAATAGTATAATTTGATACTCATGTGGGCTTCTAATTTTTTTAAATTTACAAGCATTTTGGCGACTATTTCGGAATAATTCTGATGCTTGCTTTCCATTTTTCGGCGATGAGGCCAGAAACTAATCGTAAAATGTATTTGAAGTAACCGGAATTCTTGTCTAATGCTTCCGCAAACTTATAAGTCTTAATATAAGGTGTCGGAAAATAATATTTTTTCGAAGTGTCGATGGCTGATTTGTCGTCAACAGTAAAGTAATATTGTATTGTTTAATTAGGTGAAATGTAACTAGTTCATTAATTAATAAACCATTAGGCTAAATCTATGGCACTGAAATTTCTCGTTTCATTTACAATTTTGTATAAAAAATTACGTTTTGTTCGGATCTAATGTATGAAGGTTGTTTCGTGCGTACTCTATCTCTATATTTTATTTTTTTTTCTGGGAACCGTATACAGAAAAGGAACATGTTTCTTAGCTATTCATTAAGAATTATTCTGATCTGTTAGTTTAAGTAAACGAAAAAAAGTGCAAGAGTAAAAATAGTTCTATAGATGCTATTTTAATTCATGTTTGCTGTAATTTTATATATTTACTGTAATTAAATTAATGAATATATAGGTATCGAATATCTGTGAATATAAATTGTTATGTAAGTTCAACTCCATTCAATTTTAAACCATTTTATCTTCATTTTACTTAAATTGTAGCCAAGGGCGTAGCCAGGATTTATAACAGGGGAGGACAAACCATGGTCCGTGGTCGTTCAAAATGTAAAATTTTAGGATAAAAAGAAAAGGCAAATGAAAACAAAACTTTGAGATTTTAATTATACTTAAATTAAACTAATAACATTTTTCTTGGGTTTAAACTAAATTTATCCAAAACTTTCTTCACTATGCAGTCCTGATTTTCCTTCAAAAATTTTCGATGCACACTCATCAAACACAACCCAGTGAGTCTGTCATCACCCATTGTACTCCTGAGTCAGGTTTTTACCCTTCGCAGGGTACTGAACGATCTTTCCACGGTAGCAGTAGTGGATGGGAAAGCACTTAATATTAGCAGTGCATGCCTTGTTGCAGGGAAAAAAACATTAGCTTCCTCCAAAAGTGCAGCCACTTCAATGTCCTTTAATTTGTCTTCTGTTAAATTTTTTTTCTTCCACATATTGTACCACAAATCTAATTCTGCAGAGACATCACCCAACTTATAAAACTCCATGAAAGATTCTGCATCATTTTTGAAATCTTTTGAAGCCATTTTGAGCATGCTTGAAGGATGAAGATAGGTTAAAGCAAAAGCAGGTGTATTTTCGTTGGAGAATCTAGCATCCAAAGACGAAGTTAAAGAATCAAGATAGGGGATGATTATTGACCGCTTCCAGTATTCAACTGCAGACTCAGATGGTGGATTACTTCTGTGTACTTGCTTTTGAGTGACTCGTGGTACTGACAACTCAACCCCTACTTTCTCTGCGATATCAAGTGATTTTTTAAATAATTCATAAGAAACATTTTCGACATCTTGTCGATCTTCTTTGATTACATCTAGAATATCATCAATATGTTTCTTCACCATAACCATATCCATACTTTTACCTTGTAAAACGTTTACAACGGGTTCCAAAATTGCAGAGTATCTTGCAATTATGTTTAAACCTAAGATGAATATTGGTTTAGTAACTGCACAGTGCAATTGGTAGGCAGATTTTCTTGTGGCATAGTTTCCTTCGACAGATAGATGTTCTAGTGCTTTAACAATGTCAGTGAAGCTTTCTGAAAATTTTTGTATGCTCTTATATTTTTCCGACCATCTGGTCTCACAGAGCCTTGAAAGATTTGGAACCGATTTCCTACGGGCTGGCGATTCACGAAATAAGGTTATTGTGTCTTTAACCGTTGCAATTGTGTTTCTTATCTCTGGTAGCTTGCTAGTATCATTGACCACAAGATTTAGTCTGTGGCTGGAGCAATGGAAAAATAAAGATTTAGCGTACTTTTTTTAAGAATGGCCTGTACACCACCTTCTTTGCCGGCCATCGTGGAACACCCGTCAAATCCGAATCCACACAATTATCGGCGGAAAAATTATTATCTTCTAAAAACTTTGAATTGCGCTAGCGATTGTAGAAGCATCTTGACATTTTAACTCAATGTAGCCTACAAATTCCTCCCTGATTATTTTTGGCTTTCATCATAGAACCTTAATCCAATAGAAAGCTGCTCTTTTCCAGCGATATCTGCTGTTTCATCAGCCATTACAGCATAAGCTTTTGCCCGTTTACAGTCTTCGATTATTTTTCTTTGATAACTTCACCGCATAATTGTATGATCTCATTTTGAATTGTTGGTGAGGTATAGACTGCGTTTTTTTGACATTTATCCAAGTGGCTCTTTAGCTTCTCATCACCAGAGTCAATCCTCAAATTTAAAAGGTCAAAGAAAACTCCCTCATTTCCTTGTTTTCCTCTAAGCGGCAAATCATGAATTCCACAAAATATTATGCATGAAATAATTGCTGACAATATTTGTTTATTTTCTTCAATCGTCTCATGGTGCCCTATTTGCAACTGGACTTCAACAGGAGCATTTTCAAGAAATGCTTTTGCAGCAGCTGTTGAAGATTTGTGGTAATGGCTGCCAACGTGCTTTCTGCAATCTTCATGTATATCCTTAAACTTCATGTAAGGCCATAAATGACCCCAAAACTCCTTTAACTGTAGCAATTCTTGGCGGAAATAAAACACAATACAAACATAGAGCACCTTTCAAACGACTTGAGTACACCAGCCATGGAGTATATTGATCTAACCAGCGATGGTTAAATTTTCTTTTCAAGTGAATGGCATCAGAAGCAAAATGGTAATTGGATGATGGAACCCAAGGGTTTGTCAACAATTCCTTCTTTTTTTCAGAAGGCAAGTTATTGGCACAACTAACATAACGACCAATGTCATTTTCATGGTAGCCATCGCGTTCTTCAGTTTGTTTAGAGGTCCCAGTTCCAGAGACAGCTTCATGTAGATTTGAAGAACTACTTGAGCCTCCTTCAAAAATAGATTCCGATTTTGATGTTCCGACCATTTTATTTTCATCTTCATCACAATCATTGCTTCCACTTCCATTACTCTCATCATGAACTTTTTTTCCGTTTTAGAAATTTTTGACCTAAAAATAATAATCTAATGTCATTCTTGTTCTTAGTCCCTAGTATAAAAATTAGTATAAAACAAAACTACCATGTAATGATAGCTTTTAATGTGGATATACTATATCCGATGTTAATATTTTTTCTCTAGATTAAAAACACAAAATGAAATTAGTAGCACGTATAAAGTGCTGTTTGATCTTTAATATGTGAAAATTTCAAGTTTTTATATTTAGTCCCATTTGAGATATCAGCTGTCAAAGACGGTGCATTATTGTAATTTTTGTTATAATTAGAAGGCAAAAAGTCGGCATCATAATAATGAAAATATATAAAATTATATTAATAATGCACAGAATCTTTTGCCAAAGCTAATAAAAATTGTTTCACAAAGATACAAGCAAAGAGTAAAGAGCAATTGGCAATTTTGTAAAGGGCTGCAATTGAATTTTTTCCAAACGTTGCGATACAAATAATTTTGAACAAAATTAACATCGGATATAACATATCTACATTATAAGCTATCATTTGTTTTATTTGGTGCTGGTCGAGCAACCAATTTTCAAATTTTGGACCATTTCTAATGGAATGACTCTAAAGTTTTAATTAAAATTTAATTTTCTACTGAAATTATTTAACTTACCTTTTGTAACCAATTTCTTATATCCATATTGTCTTTTCTGTGATTTCTGTCTCTTTATTCTGTGGTAAAACTATTGTTACGGATTTTCCTCTTGTTTCTCAGGCAATAATTTAACACTGATAACTATTCACACCAACTTTATTTAAAACCAATAAAGTTAACAAAACAACACAAATATTCACTTTCTCAACACTTTTTAACTATTCCGCTTTTAAATCTCGCGCCTCGCTTTTTATTCGCCGTATGCAACTTCGTATCCTGCACTATGTACTGTACTGTACTGTCTGTCTTCGCGCCGGATAGGCAATTTTATATACCCTTTTTGAGCCTAGAAATTGCCAGAACATTCGCATCGCCGGTTCCCGTATATTCCTCACTTGTATCTCGATTTTTCTCGAAGAAAACCAGTGGCGTTTCGTTACACTATTAAATAGGACACTGTCGCTAGACAAGAGCACTTACACACCAACTCAATAGTCGTTGCAAAAAATATTGTCCTATGTTAGGATTTGGAGCAAGTTGTGTTTTAACCACTTGATAGTTTTGCACGAACTGCACTCGGGTGTGACATTTTTCCGTACACTTACTATCCCGAGTCTCGTTCAGGCAACTTTTGTTTTAACTTGTTTTAACTTGTTTATAGTTTATAGTACGTACTTGTACAATCTCCCTTCGCTAATAAATAAACAATAGTTCATAGTCAATGGTCAAAATGGGCGTAATAAGGAAAGGAGGTTGTAAAAGTACGTGCTTTAATTTTATATTCAATTAACAAATTAGTGAATATCTCGCTTAACTTTAGCAACGTTCAGCAAATGTACCTTTTTTGAGCGGTAAGGTCTATTACGTAATATTTTTTCCAGACATTTATATATGGGTGTTGTCAAAAACTTTTGGTGCATCAAACTTCCTATAGGTGCCTTCTACTACGAGATACGTAAACAATAATACCAATTCCAGTTTTTTCACTTTAAAACCTCGCTGTGCAAATTTTAAAAATAATATATACCATAAAAACTAGGAAATATTTTAGTTTAACGTCCTGTATCTCTCTGACTATTCAAGTATAGACTAACGTATGCGCGCGTGCGCGTGTGCGCGTGCGCCTGCGCGTGCGTTATCGAGTTATTCTACACGTTTCTTAAGCCGTCGTATGAGACGAGTTTCTCATAGTTTTTACTTTTTTTTCTATTTATGTGTCATCAGTTAATGGACAAAAAGATTCATTTGACAAATTATGCTATTTACTTTATTTAAAACCTCATTTATTCTTAAAGATTAAAATAAAAATCATTCCAAAATCTTTGTAAATGAGATTTTCAAGCATACGTTATAAAATTATTTTGCATTATGTTCCGCCTTTCCATAACCGTATTCACCATATTTTTTTTGCAAATCCTTACACACATTTAATTTCGTATTTGTGTTTGTGGGACAAGATCTAGACACAAACGGATGCTTTTTAAACCGTGACCAACCCCGGTTTTTTCAAGTGGTAATTATAGTTTCGAAACTGTTAGCCTTTAAATGTCTTCGATCGCCCTCTCCTAGCACATACACCATATTCACCGTTTTGCTAACATTAGTTTGAAATTACGCATTTTTTGGGAGAAATCCAGTAGCGGAGAGGAGTAGAGTCAGTTTTTGGTTTTTATCAAATATTTCTAAAACAGCGGAATATGTAGACCTTAATGAATCTATGAAGTAGGAAAAAACTGAAATGTATTCCTGAAACACGTCACATAAAATAATCTGAAACTACGCTGTAACGTTTCCACTTCTAAATATTAGATGGTAGGCATTTCTTCGATCTCATTATGAGGTCGATGTTTTGGTTTTACTTGATGTATTGATTGTCTTAATGAAACGGGAGCAAATATTAGGAAGAAGCAGCACACGTGCTGAAAAAGATCTGCTAAAAAGGATTAAATGTAAAAACTATTAGCTGTTAAATTCTTCACTGTTTAAACGAATCTACGAAGCTAAGCATTATTTGATCGGTTCGGTATCAAAATTTTATAGTTCCGTTTAGGATTCGGCACTCAAAACCAGCCAAACTGAACTATAGTTAAGTTCGGGTCCATCCCTAATTTCAATTCTTCAATACAATACTTTGTATATCCATTATTATAATCATCATTTTTAAATTATTTTCTCGTTCTATAGACACTCATTGTGAACTAAATTACTAGTATTCGAAACTTTTTAATTTGCTTAACTTTTTTATTTCATAGAATTCTTCAATTCATCTGCTCTGACTTCCACTGATTTCAACGTAAGGTTCTCTTGACCTTTGACCCATATTGTGTTGTGTTCACGGTCTCCGTTAGCGAATGCGTGGAATTAGGGTCCTGGTCAAGAATTCAAAACATCGCATTCCCGTGATAAATCAAAGAATGGGGGTGATATTAAAATTACTAACTAATTATAGGAATTTAACGTAAAAAATAAAAGAAAATTGTTTTGCTATTATGTCTCATACCTACCAAAAATTTATTTTTGGAAAACTTGTTTATTGTCATGAAAATATCTCAAAGAAGAAAGGTCTTTTTTTGTTTCTCAGAAAATTTCAAACACAATTTGTTCTGTTTTAAAGAAGGAACCTACGTTTAGAGCAAACTAAGTTGCTCACTATATAGTTCTACAGCACCTTTAATTCTGTACGGGGTTCATATCTACTTATATCACGGCAATAGCAATGTCTTCTCCAAATATTGGCACTTGCTTAGAAATTGAGCGTATTCAAGAGCTTAGAGTTCTACAAGATTATACAGAATCCGAAAAACGTCTTTAAATGTTTCAAGTATTTCACTTTAAACTAAAACGTTCTGCAGCTGCCCTTGTATTTCTTGCAGATTTGTATTCCAATTCATAGTCGATGGATTTTCTTTTGTCACTTCAGAAAATCGATTTTTAATATAAGCACACGTTTCTTTAGCAAATAAATAAATAATTAAATAGTTACCCCTACATTCATTTGAGTGACTGCAGATTTTTACTGGCACCGTTTATAGCAAAAATTGGGCCATGCCAAATCCTAAAAGCAGTTAGGTTTGCTTTTGTGTCATTTGTGGCTTCAGATTACTTAAACTAGAACATCTTTATTTTCTCTTTTTGGAATATTATGCCCTGCACATTCTCTATTTTACTTTCCAAAAAGATATCAGATGGCCTCTAGACGGTTAAGCTTAAAAAAGATTTAAATCCACACAGTATAAAAAAAACAAGTTGAGAATGCTCTTCTAGCATTGCCTGACCGAACAAAATTACGTTGTCAAGTGTATTTAATATTCTTGTTGCGCGTTAAAAACTACGTTATAAAAACAAAAAAAGACAACGGCACAGACACTGCAAGATTATACAAAATCCAAAAAACGTCATTAAATGTTTCAAGTATTTCACTTTAAAATAAAACGTTCTTCAGCGATTTTTGTAATTATTGCAGCTTGTATTCCAATTCACAATCGATGCATTTTCCTTTCTTTCAGGGTCTCGCTTCAGAAAAATCGATTTTTTTAATAGAACGAAACATTTCTTTGGCAATTAGCATTGCAGAGGTTAAATTCTTATTGCGAAATAGTTCTAAAACCTAACTAGGTCGTCAAGTAATTAAATAATGCATTTAAGTGACTGCAGATTCTTACAGACACCGTTTTGAGAATGCTCTTCTAGCAATGCCTGACCGAAAAAATTGCGCTGTCAAATATATTTTATATTCTTGTTTGGCGTTAAAAACTACATTATAAAAACATAAAAAAATACAACGGCACGCGGTGTTCCCTAGCGATCACCCATTCAAGTACTAACCGCGTCCGACGTTGCTTAACTTTTTATAAATTTTTATATTTTGACTCCCGATTTAACCATGTTTCCGGTAAGATACAAAGTTCGTACAATGGTGATCCCCCTTATTTTTTGATCCTCTTTCAGAATGTGAAGTCAGATTTTCCATATTCCTTAACAAAAACACACGCACACGCAAACGCAGACGCAGACGCAGGTGCAAACGCAGACACAAGCACAGACACTGCAAGATTATACAAAATCCAAAAAACGTCATTAAATGTTTCAAGTATTTCACTTTAAAATAAAACGTTCTTCAGCGGTCCTTGTAATTCTTGCAGGTTTATATTCCAATTCATAATCGATGCATTTTCCTTTCTTTTAGGGTCTCACTTCAGAAAAATCGATTTATTAATATAACGAAACATTTCTTTTGCAATTAGCATTGCAGAGGTTAAATTCTTATTGTGAAATAGTTCTAGAACTTAACTAGGTCGTCAAGTAATTAAATAATGCATTTAAGTGACTGCAGATTCTTACAGACACCGTTTTGAGAATCCTCTTCTAGCATTGCCTGAGACCGAACAAAATTGCGCTGTCAAATATATTTAATATTCTTGTTTAGCGTTAAAAACTACATTATAAAAACATAAAAAAAGACAACGGCACGCGGTGTTCCCTAGCGATCACCCATCCAAGTACTGACCGCGTCCGACGTTGCTTAACTTTTTATAAATTTTTATATTTTGACTCCCGATTTAACCGTTTCCGGTAAGATACAAAGTTCGCACAAATGGTGATCCCTCTTATTTTTTGATGCTCTTTCAGAATGTGAAGTCAGATTTTCCATATTCCTTAACAAAAACACACGCATACACCCACACGCAAACGCAGACGCAGACGCAGGTGCAAACGCAGACACAGGCACAGACACTGCAAGATTATACAAAATCGAAAAAACGTCATTCAGCGATTTATGTAATTCTTGCAGGTTTGAATTCCAATTCAAATGTTTATATTTTTACTCCCGATTTAACCATGTTTCAAGGTGCGTGTCACCCCTATTATTTTTTGATCCTCTTTCAGATTTTCAATATTCTGTAAAACGCACATGTACACGTACAGTCACACGCACGCGCACGCTCACGCACACGCACACACACGCACACACGCGCACAGGCACAAACACACACACGCACACACGCACAGACGCACAAACGCACACAAGCACACAAGCACACACGAACACACGCACACACGCACACACGCACGACACGTACACGACACACGCACACACACACGACACGCACACGCACACGACACACGCACACGCACACACGCACACACGCACACACGCACACACGCACACACGCACACACACACACACGATCTTTACAGTCTTTAACAGCAAGGCCACACGTTCATCCAACGTACTGTTCTTTTATCACGTAACTTTCCTTTATGATCAATTGATTTTTCTGTCTTAGCTCAGCCTACGATTTAATAGATATGACCTGGTGGCTGCTCATAACTTTCTCATTTCTTTATTTTACAGGAAACATATTTACGCACAGAAATAAACAACTTGATGTTTAGCAAAATGTTTTTAAAAAGTGAATATCACCTAGAACAGTCGCAACAACTATATAAACGATTTACATTCATTACTCTTCTCTATATGAGAAACACTTTCCGTAATCTTCCTTGGTCATTGTGGAACTTTATGTTGTTCGATAAATTCTAACTGCACGGAAAAAAATAATACTGTTTAAACGTAAATGCGGGAATAATGGATTGCAAACATAAAGAAAAAGGAACAAAACCAATTTTCAAAGATTTTGGATACGTTTCGTGAATTTGCATAAATTTTAGTCCTTCCTAGGGCGTGTCTTGAACATACTTTCTTTTAATACCGTCTGTAGTCCTGTTTCCGCCGGGACTCTTGAGCTGGCGTTCGACCGAAGCGCAGGTGCCTAGAGAGAAACCACTTATGAATTTTCGCGCTCGTGCTCTTCGGGAGTCCGTTTTAAAGAACCTATGGCGGGTTTGTACGGGTTTGTGAGTCTCACCACACAAATCCGGTTACAAAATGAGCGACAACGATTCGAGCTACGACGACGATGACCTTCGACCCTCAATAAACGGGCCTTAAGCGCGCATCAAAATAAATTGCTGGAATTATAAAAGTTAGAAAAAAAGGTTTGATGAAAATAACAAAAAACTCCAAAAAATCCCAAAAGGGGAAAAAAAAAAAAAAACCTTCATGGAAATAAACCCGTGAACAAACAAAAATTGATTTCACCTTTACAACCTAACGGAAAAGGCGGGTAAAACTCAACACGAAGCGGAAACCCCCAAAACTCCAACCAAACGAAAATACCCCCTTTTAAAACTTAAACGACCCAAACCCTTTTTCCCATTAAATCCAAAAACTTAAACCAAAAATTAAAATATTTTAAATACACATTTGGCGCCCCCCTCTAATCAAAAATAATTACCCTACCTTGGGAAAAACCCTTATAAAATAAGGAGGATAAAATTTACCAAAAATGAACAAGTTGGAATGGGACTCAAACCGTAAACGAAACGGGGAATAAAAATTACCTTTCCTGGAAAAAGGCCCAAAAATTGAAAAAAAATAGAATTGGGGAGTGGAATTAATAAACTAAAGGAAATAAACGTAGGGTTGGGAAGAATAAGGAAGTAATATAAGGACACAAATAAAACGAATAGGTTTTAGAAATTGGTAATCGGGGTAAATTTGGGCGGGACAAAAAATTAAAAAAAAACCCCCCCAAAATTAAATGGATATAAGGCCTTAAAAACCCAACAAATAGAAGATAAACTTTGGTCATAATTAAAGGAAAAACCAATGGAAAAACTGAAAAATAAAAGCAATAAAAGGGCAGGTAAAATACCAAAAAATCTACAAAAAATAAAAATAATGTTTAACCAAATTAATTTTTATTTAATGGCAAAATTCGAATTAAAAATTTCATTAAAGTCAAATTTACTGGAAATATTGGTGGGAAGAATTAGGTTTCTGATCCCAAATGAATCAAATTTTTGCCCCGGAAGTTATTCAACCCAAACCCAACCAAAACAATTAAAGCAAAACCAAAAGACAAAAAGGAAAAGTTACAATTAATTTTTTGGAAACTTTTTCCAAAACACGGGAGAAGGAGTCCAAAATAAAAGGGCAAAACAATGACAAATAACCCATTTAATCAAAGAGTTTAGAAACGTTTAGGAACCGAAATAACTTTTCATAAAAAAATGAAAAAAATTTAAAAAAATCACGAACAAAACAAAAGTCTTTGAATCAAATTACCCAACTAATTTCCTGTAAATAATATTCTGTGGTACATGAAATTTGAATATGCATAACTATGCCCTTAAACATTGATTTAAAATATTAATGTTACTAACTATTGTTAAAAGTCAATACAATAATTCTAAATATATCCTTTATTAAACAATACTTTACTTATGGCTTTTGTATGTACTTCCTTTTTGAAGAAAAAATGATTTTTTTATAAAAATTTTTTCGTAATTCCTTTATCAATAATTTTTTTAATACCATTATAATTTTTCGTGTTATAGATCAGATAACAAAGTTGACCATGTCTACATGAATTGTACAATAAAAGAGTTTGGGGTAGTAATTACGTCGTTTATGTATTTAGTGTAAGACTGTGTAGTAACTTTATGGGTCATTGAATTATAAATCAATGACCGATTAATCCTTGAATAGTTAGACGACAAATTACAGAATTTATTTATTGATTCTTTAATTCACGTTATTTCTTTGGTTTGTAAGTTTTAATGTAAAGTGTATATAAAAAGGTTACTTGATGTCAATAACAAATTAGTCGATCTCTTTTTTCACCTTCACTGTACTTTGACATTGATCGTATGTAAATTTTCATTTAAAATTTTAATGCATTTTTATACATATACATTATTTCCTTGATCATAATCTGGTTTAAAAACAATCCTGTAACGTTCCTTTTGGTCTGCATCTATTTTACATATTCGTTAACCGGATGAAATGATTATTTCTTTACTCGTGTATAATCATAAACACTTCATAAATTTGTGATAATGATCTAAGATACGCAATTGGTGGTGGCTTCAACTTTTTGTGGTCAATTATAAATGTAACTTAACGTTGTCAAACTGGATAATTAGCATTTGTAAAAACACTTTGTAGTTTATAATTACTATGTATGAACAATACAAGAAACAGTATATTTTATGTTACATGTTAATTATTGTAAAGGGGAATACGAGTTGTTCTCGTCATGTTCATTGATCATCTATTTCTAATATTCTGTCATTCAAACACCTCTTCATTAATAATATTAGTTCTCATGTAAATTATAATAAGTACATAATTCACGGGTTACATTTGAATCTTGGAATATTATTGGTTAGTTTTTGAGTTTGTCAATTTTTTCCCCAATCATACTCGACAATCCCTAAATTAAGTGTTATACCGGTAATGTAGTGTCCCAAGGTACCCTATCCTTAAAAGTGTAATTTGAAATTACTGTCAATAATTAACAGACTATAAAATCTTTAAGAGCGTAATATTGAACTTATTCGCAATAATGCAAATTCAGGGAAAAAATCACTAAGGGATATGTCTTGGCTTTACTGACAATAACGCTACCCTTACTCAAATTATTTGCTTGCCTTACATTAACTCTCCAGGCAATAATTAAAACATTAGAATTTATTTACAAGTCTATTATTTTGCGCAATGCGCAATGATGGTTCAGCCGTTAATTTGCGAAACTGGAAAAGAACCACCAATAAAGCCCAGTTTATTAATAAATAAGTAATTGCACAAATACATTAATAAATCAAAGAACAAAAAATAAAACAAAGAAAAGGTTCAATATATAACAAAATACCATTAATTCAGGTAAAAGTTCGTACATAATTATAAAGTTAAGTAACAGAAAAAAAAGCAGTTTAACTACACATACACGTAAAAAAACAAACAATGAAATCACTCACACAATTGTGTCACAAATAAATCAGAATTAAAATTGTAATACCAAACATGTGGCCCTTATGCAACTAATCATGTCGGTCTTTAAGTTAACAATAAAGTAAATAAGACAATAACAATGCAGGTTAAAGTACATATAAAATACAACAAACAGTAAAATTAAACAAGTAACAATAAGGTAACTGCAATGCAGCTTAACTACACTTAAACAAGGACAAAAAAATAGGCAACGAATTTACACACACGATTGTACAGTGAATAAAAGCGTAAATACATACGTACAGTTAGAATAAGTTACATATATAAAGAAATCGGTTCGTAGACAAACAATTCTAAATAAGCTGGCTGAATCAAAGACACATAAAAAAATCATTCAAAGAAAGCCTTGCAAGGGTAAGTTGCGAATAAATCAGTCACGTTAACCAAGTGGCCGATACAAAACAACGAGAACGGGTTAGTTCAACACTAAAGATGGAACTCGAGGTGGTTTTAAAGTCATCTCCACCCGTGTTTGTAAACCCGGGTATCGTTTATAACAATTAACTGAGGTTTATCGTGTCACGTTTGTCCAAGCATTATATTCTCTACGCAGGCGAAAATATTAGTAAACAGTCAACAATACCAGCAATGAGGGGACACTTTACTGTTTGACGCGGAATTCTTTTGTTTTAACAGATTTCAACTTAATGAGCGAGCTTGAGAGATGGCGTATCGACAATTAAATTACTACCATTTGTTATCAAATGACAACTCTGTGCGATTCGATATCTCGTGGCAACTAAATAGCAACTTCTTCTTGCAAGGTAATGATCCATTTTTTAATAAGTTACGTAGGTTTGTTGAATTTCTTGCTGCGAGCTTTACTCCACATTCAAATAACTACTTACACTTGAATATAATCCCCTTGGTTAATCACTTAATCACAAACACGAGTTAAGATACTCGGTCCTAAACTCAAGGCGATGGCGATTATTTAGCGGATTAAAATATTGAACCTTACGATTATTTATCAATACTTTTGTTTACCCGACCAGTTTAATTTTGTGAAAAAAACTAACACAAAAAAGAAAAAGACAAATTTGCGTTTTTAGTTTTTACTAAAATGGACTCGATAAAATTGTCTATAGCCACAACGGATAAAAACGATGGTTTGTAATCAAGCAATCAGAACGGTACGACTCAATGGAACCTCCAACTGCAACTATCCATTTTTCTCTAAAATGCACACCGTTTTTAAAAGTTATAAAAAAAACAAGAAATATTACGTGGGAGTATTTTCATTTTTATTATTAGCAGAAGCATTAATTTTTAAAATATTCACTCGTCCGTAACAAACTCCATACGTCTCGAATTTCAAAGTAACAAACAAAGACATCTTTTGATTTTTCCGTATCTGCCGATGTAATTAATTACCAACGAGCGACATTTCTACCCAAGCTACGTGTGTATTGAAATTTTCAACGATTTGTCACGGCTTTCGGTAAATGGAGTTTGGAAAGAATACCTGTTTTATACCCCAACATATGATTTTCTTTTTCATTTCAACCCTTCGTTACATACATTCAAATATTAGTTAAAATAAAATATCCTGAAAACATTTATCAAATTACGATTTATTCAAAAATCTGGAACACTGGAAAACTGTGGCAGGATCTGTAACAAACAAAATACACCCACGTCACAGTCGCTGATGATGATAGCGTAGCTATTGTAACGCAGCCGATGTTTTTTTATTCTGTGTGGTACGTGTGTATTTTGTTTGATACGACTTATTACCAAGATATTAATTAAATTAACATGACCTTAACGTAAAATAATTAGACTTTATTTGACATCACAATTCAGTACTTTTTAAAGGGCCACTTAACATTTCCTTTAAGTAATGCATAATATTGTATTTTCTTTTTAATCAAAAGCGCAAACTAAGGGTATGTCAACTAAAACTTCGGCCAATTCTTTAAAGCCGCTTATCTATCACATCAAGCACGCTTTGCTCACAATGTATGTTAATAATTTGCGTATTAAAGGTTTCTATTAGGTTTTTGTTGGTGCTTGTAGAGAGATTTTAATAATGAATAATTTAAAAGAACCGAACGAAAACTAATTGGAGAGTTTTATAATGGGATTAAAAAGTCGCGGAAAGACTTTACTGTTAAACATTTCCACCGAGCACCGCCTTCATCTCCTCATGGTATTTTTTCTCCAATATTCTCAGACGGGAAGTGGTGTGATTGAAAATCTGAAACTTGTAGTTTCTAAAATTTTGGTTTCAGGAGCTCTAAAAGAGTTTTTTTGGAGCGACGCTTGTTTTTATAAAGGAAACATGTATTTCTCTTGCAAATGTCAATCAAATGAAAAAATAATTTTCGGAGTCGTCGGATCGTTTTTTTAAGGCTTGAATAATGGAAGCGCCTACCTACTCACGGCATATGAACGTTGTAGTGTACAACGCGCTGTTACTTCAATTCTTCAGGTCCTATTGTTCTTATTGTTCTTATCGTTCTCACATGTCTCTTATTCTTCCATTTAAACACGTCTACTGTTTATCGTTCTATCATCTCCTTTATCCTTCTATTTAAATACGACAAGCTTTCCTTTATGTTTCGAAATAGCTTCACCCATTTTTAACGTCCTATTTAATATTTTTTTAGGATTCCCTCTTCTATTTAGTCGTAAAGTTTCAACCATTCCAGTACTTTCTGACACAAATATTTAGTAAGAGGCACGTACTAACAGAAATTGACCACATGTATGTGGCCTTTTCTTAAATGTCCATCTAATAGCTGATTTACAGCGCGTATAAATTGTGACTGATTTTCATTTACCAAAGTACTTTTTCCTACATAATGTTTAGAATACATTCGCGGTTAGTAATTAACTCGTAGAGCTTTTGCCATATTTATTGCGTATATTTGATTCATCAATACTTGTTGGCCTGGAGAATGAATGCAACGACCTCTCCAATATTGGGCTGATTTTGAAAAGACAGTAATTAGGGTTAGAAGTGAGTGATCAACAAATCTCAACATTCTCAGAATGTCAGTGAGTTGATTACTAAACATCGTCTTTCTATAAATATGGTCGTCATATAATTGATGCTTTGCTAAAGTGAGAGGACGTATATTACCTCTAAGACAGCATAAACCCAGAACATGTTTCGTTTCTTCAACGCTTGCATCTTATCATTTCATTTTCTCTTTCTTCCTGATATTTACTAACTAGTTATCAAATACTTCTCTGCTTTGTGTTGTTGTTTCATAAACAATTATGCCGTCATCAAAAAACAATATTGGAATGTGCTAGCATGCTTTGGACTGTTAACGTGATACGTTTCATTGGCGTTAAAGAAAACGTTTCCTAATCTCCTTACATCTCAGTCTACTCATTACCAAAGCTGATGATGGTGTGTGGTAACCTTTTCTTTAAAAGCCTTGATTCCTTGGTCATCTAGATCGCTCTTTGAGTCGCTGTTACTGGGCCAAGATTCATCAACATCATCGTTATTTGGATCATAATTTTCATATGCAACGGAAACATCGCTTGAAAATATGTTTTCGACATTATCTTCGTCTGTATCTTACGTGTAGGCTAATCATTCGTATTCAATCTGAGTTAAGGCACGGGATAAATCTAAATTGACTACTCTTTTCGACTCGCTTAAAATCAACCCAAAAGCTTACAAAAGTAAACAAAATTGATTTTTGCCTTGTTTTCTCAGTTTGATTAATTTTGAGTAAGAGCACTAATTAAGTAAGCATAACTTTAATACATTAGAATTAAATGAAATTCACTGTTTACACTAGTTTACACTAAGAAAACATAAATTGTCATGGTTTACAATGACTGTACAATACCTACGTCAAAGTGTACCGATGTGTCATTGACTTTTGGATATTGTTACAGAAATTGGGCAGAGCATGTCATGTATTCTGAAATATTTTAATTAGTTGATGACGTAGCAGTTCTAGATCTCTTACCCTGGACCCCTATAATCGCTTAATTTTTTGTCGGTACTAGGTAAAGAGAAAATGATTTAAGCTTTAAAAATGGTATATTGTTGGGCAATGAAGCGCATTTCATAAAAGGAGGGATATACAACCAGTGTTAAACATTTTCATTTCAAATTTATATCTTAATGTGTGGGTTTATAATAATTGGTAATTTTATTGTTGGTACTCTGATTCTTCCACAAAAGTTATGGAAGAAATTTATTTACGCCTACAAAATACGTTGTCAGAATATGCATGGAGATTTGCCTCTACAATTTCAGAGACTTAATTGGTTTATGCATGATGAAGTTCCACCACATTATTCAATTAACTGTTCGAAACCTTTTAAATCCGCAGTACCCAAAGGAATAGATAGATAAGGGTCTATGGTGCATCTATAATCCCGCGTTGTCCAAACAGAAAACTTATCTACGTCCGAGGTTTAAATAACACATTTTAATTTTTTTGCCGATAAAGTGTTCAATACGTGTAAATGGTGAACAGTTTAAACAGTTTTTATAACTTTACTTAATTGCATTTTTATTTCGTTTTGTCTTTGTAAAATCTACTGCCAAACATTAAACACAATGCTTTGACAAATCTATTAGAATTAGAGTAATTGAATCCCGTCAATAGTACTATCAGTAGTCATAATAATATTAAATTTTATAGGTATTCTGCGATTGGTAGAATGTTAAAATGTAAATTTACTGATAAACTTAAGTTCAAAAAGCTTGTATGTCTTTGCAACACTGTAAACATGAAATTACACTTTCAGTTTTGTAAAAAAAATCATCTTTCGCTACATTAATCACTAACCATCAATGATAATTAACAATACATAGTAAATTGCGGCAGGAAACTTTAACTTACGAATAAACCCTGTGGTGCTAATTATTGTGATAAATAACCTAATAATTTATGTGGTAATAATATTATTTTCGCAATCAACGTCTGTTTCCGTTATTATTTTTTCTGATAAATCTATTAATGCAAATCTTTTATAGATCCCGGAAGTGTCTAGAAACGCACGACGGTCAAGGTAATGACGTAACATACACTCCCAATGCATAAGAGTTGTACTTGCTCTAGTAAGAGGAAGAAAGACCTTGGCTTGTATTTGAAATTGTATAGTAATTAGAATTTTTATGCGGCAATCATCGAGAATTCTCTTTCTTCTCCAATTTGGTCCATTAGTTTTTATCAAAGGTTTTACGGGGTTTACGTAACTTCCTATCGCACAACAATGCAAAATAAAAACTTTTAGAGGTCAAAAAAACTTGTCAGCCAAGGTTAAAGCGGGAATGTGATCGAATTGCACGTCCTTTACCACACACATCTAAAGTGCTACCAGGTAACGTAACAATTTCATAATCTTATTTACATTTTCTACATTAAGAATTTTTCCTTATTTGTTATGCATTAACTGCCCTCGTGCGTATATTTTGTTAAACGTTCCTTTAATAATCAGACCGCAACCAATACGAAACCGTAATGATCATCTACTTACATAGCTAAGTAATTCAGATTTTAACGTGTCGAATTTGTCAACAAAGCAATTTCTGCAATTCAAGCGCTAGGTAACATGTTACGTGCCGCGTTACAATTATTACGAAAACATTACATTATTTCTTCAATTACAATCTGCTTACTAACTTCTCTTATAACTAAATTTGTTAATTTGTCAAATGAATTAGTGTTCTTTCTGTGTTTTGGGCGCAAAGATAGATAATACACATCCATCACATTAACCACCACCATTAAGGATGAACATTAAAAAGCTTTCATGTACAATGGAATTACACATGTCATTCTTACAGCTCTTAACATTATTTCGTCACCATTGCCTAATCAAAGCATCTTTTTGATTATTATCTAAGATTGTAGTACATATAGTAAGATATTGCTGGTATGTTATGTAGTAAACATTAATCAATCATGCCTATTTCAATATAAAAATCATATTAAAGATATCGAAATATCAAATAATTTTAATTAGATATTTAAAATTAGGTTATTATGATTATTACGTTCAACAGTCAAAATATGACTGTTGTATAATTAAACCAATCACAGTGCATAAGTATACCTAAGGAATGCATTTTATGCTTAGTGTTCCTATGTTGACAGAGTTCCGCAAACTCCGCCATTTTTATTCAAAAATTCAAAGGTTCGAGTTTGAGCAATGAATGGGTTGGTAAATTGCAAACACTTTTTTACACATTTATTTACGTGTAGAGAAATAACGCCGAACATACATATTGGAATTTATTTTAAAAGTTTACCAAGTACGCGCATTGCAATGCTTTTAGATTATTTTGCCAATGACTTTACAATTTTGATTTTATTATGGTCTTATTTTGCGACTTTGCGTAGTGAAAAAACAAACAAGCTATTCACTAACAATATAAATAGGTTATGTTCAATGGTGGGATGTGACTAAAATTACGTTTCCGCCATATTTATACAAAAGTAGTGGCGACATGCAATTGCGGAAATCAATGTGTCAATATAGGAACACTATTTATACTGATTAACACACGCCGCCTATTAAAGCAATCAGGAGTTCTTAATTTTCAAAAATGGATCAATGATGTGTCGGGTCAACAAGTCGAATAAGCCTACAAATTAGATCCACTTCTCAATAGGTGGCAGTCATAATAACAGTGTTCCTGTTCTAAACAGTCTGAAATTGAAAAGCAAAGAAAACCTTTAATGTTAAATGGGCTATGGAAACTGTAGGGTGAAATCCTATTAAAGTATATAAGTATACCAGTAGCTGAATGTAGGTATATCTCCTTTACCGAAAAACCTTTTTATAAATTGCCAGATATATAGATTATTAGATCACTGTCATATTATATTTAAGTTTGACAGTTCCAGTTTTTTAATTCAATAAATTTTAAGTTGGATGTTTATAATGTATTACGTTGTGTATTAATCTTCCTAAAATACATTCGTGGTGATTTTCTTTTAATGAGATAAATGCATATTTTCGTTATTTGGGAAATTCACTTTCGAATCATGGGAAATTGAAAAAATCACTCGAGCAAACTCTCGCGATTTTTTTATTCACCTGATTCTCGATTCAATTGAAGTGAGAAAAGTACTTCGTGGTCACATACATTTATCCGATTAATACACGCCGTCTATTAAAACCAATCAAGAGTTCCTAATTTTCAAAAATGTACCAATGATAAATAATGTGAATAAGCTACACTTTCTTAAATACGAGAAAAAGCACGACTGGCATAACCACAGTGTTCCAGTTTTAAACACTTCACAGTATACCAACAGTTGAACCAGCAGGAGTACAATATATCTTTTATACAAAAATCTTATTGAGTTGCCAGAGATACAGGTTATTAGATCATTGTTCCAAATGTTTAACTTTATTAATTTTGAGTTGGATGTTTATTTTATATTACGTTGTGTATTAATCTTCCTAAAATACATTCGTGGTGATTTTATTGAATTAGGATATATGAATTTTTAATAGCACAGAATATTTTTGTCATTTGGGCAATTCACACCCGAATCAAGGGAAATTCTCAGAGATATAATTTATTAGATCATTCTCATATTAAAATTAAATATGACAGTTGTTCCTAGTGTTTAATTTAATTTTGAGTGGGATGTTTATTATGTATTACGTTGTGTATTAATCTTCCTAAAATATATTCGTTGTGATTTTTTTGAAGTTTTAATATCACAATATTTTTGTCATTTGGGCAATTCACTTTGAATCAAAGCAAATTAGAAAAATGTTCTCTCACACCTCGCAACTTTTCATTCCCTTGATTCGCGATTGAATTGCCACGACAAAAGTATTTTGTCTAAATACGCATTTATCGGAGAATGGTAACTTATTTAGCTGATAATCGAAAATCAAGGGAATGAAAATATCTGGAGAATTTGCTAGAGCGATTTGTTCAATTTCCCTTGATTCGAAATTGCCCAAATAACAAAAACATTGAGTCATTTTAGAAATGAATGGAAGACTGATACACAAAGTGATACATAATAAACATTACGTAGGCTTAATTAAATTAAACAATTGGAACGATAACTGTCAAATTAAATATAGTATTGCAGTGATCTAATAATCCATAACTTTGGCAATTCATAAAAATACGTTATTAGATGTTTCATACAAAGCAACGTAACGCCTTTTCAATCAATTTCATTTAAAATTGTTTATTAATAGTTCCTATTAATGAATGGTTTTTTTATTTACCGACATTTATGAGCACCTAGTAAAACAGTTTGTTTTTTATTTTTATTGTATGTAATTCGAACAATTAAAGTCCTTGTTGGAGCAACACATTTATTACATAAATAACAGTACGTGCTTAATGTGTAATAAACCTAAAGTAAAAATGCAGTATCTTGAAATCCCACGCGACAGCAATGAATTTATTTCACAAACAATTACTAAAAATAGTAGCAAAATATATTCACTTGCTTTAGAGTATAGCAAAGGGAACACAGGGTTATGGCAATGACTAATTCATTAATTCAAAATTTCCAAAATAAGTTGTTGGCTTTGTTTCAAATTTGGGGCGGTCATTTAATAGGCCATGTTAGAAGATTAATACAAAATTACAAGTTTCACATTGTCTTTAAACTTTGAAACAGGTCTCAAAAGACAGGACCGACGCTAGCAGTTTTGTCGCCCGGTGCAAAAACGTGAAATTTTTATACTAGAAAGATTAATTTTCTCTGCTAATTCATGTTCTATAGCTAATGTAGCCAAACCCTTTAGCCGATTTTGGGTGGTTGTAGAACGTAATAAATTTTTAATCATTCTTTATTATTAATTACTAGTAAGGGCAACAAGATTCTTAAGGCAACGCTGAGGTTAGGAACCGCATCTAAAGTAGTGATGTTTTCAAATGAATTTTGTTTTGCATTTACAAACCATAAAACGGATTTTATGTCATCTACTAGCTCAAGTGCGTTCACATCTTCCGATACACCATCAGTCATTAGTATTTCTAAGCACTTACAATATTTAATGTCCTTGTAGTGTGTTGTTTTCCAATAATGCACCCAGTTTTAAACACGTTAGAAGCGATATAATGTCCTAGGGCATTATGAAATTAGCATAGTTACGAACCCAAGGTGACCGAACAAACTCGATTATATTTTTTGCTAAAATAAAAGTCAAACCCACTTTGTTTATTACTAAAAATATAAATGTCAAAAATAAAATTCAATATCTTTTTTTAATTGAATAACACACTTAAAGGATATTAAATATAGAAGGCACGGCTGGTATTACAGGAATAATGCCCTCGGTCAACGTGCAAGTACACTGTTTACACATTTTATTAAAAGCCTCATCCTAACGAAGAATCTTAAAAAAATTGTACAGTTTTTTATTAGCTCTATAGCAAATGATAAATCATAGCCATTATTATTGAGAATCATAAAATTAAGCAGGCCATGGAAAACAAAAAATACAGCCTCGGTAAGAGCAACTCTTTACTTGACATTTGCCACTTCATTTGCTAATTTATCTTAAATAGCATTTTAAAAAGACAGTTTTAAGTTTCGCAAGTGTAGTGAAAAATGGAATTAACCCAAGAACATTTTCGCATAATGATTTATTATGACTATAAAAAGGTTGAAGTATGTATGACTGTGAAGAAAGTTTGACATTTGGCGATCAGGCCCCTTCCTTGGCAACAATTTGTAGATGGTGCAAAGAATTCTAACGTGGAAGAACTACAGCTGAAAGACGTTGAGCCTCCCATTACAGCTGTGACAGAGGAAACTATTGCTGTTGTGACACCGTAATAGAGGCTCAACTGGTAATGGATCCTCATCTGCGAACAAAATAATACACGCCCACCTTAATCTGAAAATAGTCGTAAGTCGTTTTGTACCCCATCGTCTTGCCAGATTTTCAAAAAGCAGAACGAGTTTTCTAATTTGCTACGAAACTCTAACATTGCTTAAGAATGGTAGACACCAAATTCTGTCGAAAAGTGTAACAGGCGATGAAACCGACATACCATATTTCGATATGCGAACTCGACAAGAGAGCCGCGTATGGACCCGTGAAAACGACACCACACCAACAATAATCAGAAAGTAGCGAGCAATGAAGAAAGGAATGTAAGCTGTGTTCCTTAAAAGTACCGTGTAGTGAGTGCTATTAAGCTAGAGGAGCAGAAGACTGTCACATCTAAATGGTACGTCGAACACTGTTTGCGGAAGTTTTTAATAAAGAAGGAAATTATGCTACATCATGATAATGCTTCTTCCACACAGCAGAGCTAATTAACTCGGCTGCAAACAAAATTAATGTAATCGAACACCCTCCCTACTCACCGGATCTGGCAATGTGCGACTTTTGCCTGTTTTTGGGCAAAAAGTACTCACGAGGAAGAAGTTTCTTTTCAGAGAAAGATATAGATAGTACTGTTCCATGTTATTTTAATAGTATTCCTAAAGCTGCTTGAGTGGAAGCATTTAATCAATGGAAGGAAATAATGGCTAAGTGCGTTATAGCAGAAAGCAACTAGTCTGAATACATCTAAAATAAAATTTTGAAAAAATTACACTGTTCTTTTATTCTCAATGCTTGTTCCTCGTACAATTTAAAATTGTATACCAAATTACAATGCAGCATAAAAACTTAAATTGTTTAATATAGTGCAATAGGAGGCCAGATACGTCATCTTTTATAGAAGTGTCAATTTAGTATCGTAAAGTATATTAATAGTATATTAAAAAGATTGCGGCTTCTAATGACGCCTTTGCCATATCGTTAACAACTCAACCGAATGAATGGCTACCACATGGCAAGTAAAATGCTAGTGAATTCATCACTTCTATTCTCGATGATGATTTATCACCTCTCATATTGGCCTCGTTGTCATAAGCGTGGCCTCTCATGTCCTACACATTTAATACCAATTTTGCAAGTTTTTCAATTATTACATTTTAAAGTTTTTACCCTGTTGATCTCGTAACTGGAAGAAAGTTTAGCAAGCTTTCATTAATCTTAATTATAATATCACTGTGGTTAGATTTGTCAATAGACGCATATCTAACAAAAAATGACATTTGCTCTTTCTTAATGGCATCAGGAATACAATCTAGAATAATGGAATAGTATTTCGATTGCTTAACTTCGCCAATAATATGTGATTTAATATGTGACTGTAAAAGATAAATCAGTTGGTTTTGGATCCTTTTCAAGATAGTGAACTTAAGCATTCTGCGAATATGCTCTTCTATTATTGAACCAAATTGAGCTAATAGTTTAATTATTTGTAAGGAAATTTCATTATTAAATGCATAAAGTTTGTCACCGGAACCCCTAATGGCTAAACAATTATGAGTAAGGATTTTTATTGTTGATACAATACGTGCTTCTACGTATTGTGTCAAAATAAAAATCCTACCAATACCAATACTTTGTCTCTTTGACTCATTGTCAATAGTTGTACAAAGTGTCACTGAGGTGCATCCAACGTGTAAATCCTTACGTGGAAAGAAGCAACTAAAAAGTATACAGCAAAAACAATACACACAGTTTTTTGTAATGGAATAGACTAACCAGTTTGGCAGTACTTTTTCTCCGTTTTTCAATGTTTTCGTATAATAATACGACCGTTGTTATCAACCGGATACTTATAGTCCTGTAATGGTTTGGGTAGCCCCTATTTTACTAAAAAAACATCTTTTAGCATTCGACAAACTAGGTGGCCAAGATCTTGGATCGAATTAAGTTTGAGTCTGCTTCAGCTTAGGACAACTTTGGGTTGTCAACCTTTTTTTCCTAGTCCCTAGGTAGTTCAGTAAGCTCCCAGTCTGTTTATCAATTTGAGATTGCTTTTTGGGCTTTTTTCGTTTGTATTTAGCACCAGATAGCTTTTGCGTCTATTTGATACTGCAAAATATACAACAAATTATTAACAAAGTAATTTAATGCTCAATAACCGTAAGTACTGTTAAAGTCAGTACCTAAATTATGTGTAACTGTTACTTCATTTCGCACCCTAAATGCTAAAGATAAGAATGTAACAACTCCTAATGTTCGGGTGTCAAATGTAATACCTCACTTCTTCGTTACATTTACTTTAATTATGACTACTAATTAATAATTCTTACTTTTCCCTTTTCTAGCTCAGTCGGAATTTTGTACTTGCAAAATTGGGATCGGGGTTCGTTATTCAGGCTCTCAACACGTTGAACAAATAGATTACAAAGGTTCATATACATATAACTTTCCTATTTATTACACTTCTATATTGTATGGTTATTTAATTTTCAACTAAGATACAGATACAGGTAAATATACTGAACTGTGGTCCCGGCTCTCGAGTGTCCAATATAACGGTTAACTCCCTCTTTGTTATCTTTAAGTAGACATCCTTCGTCCAGGTACTAATGGTTAGGTGGTCCTCTGGAGTTTCTGTAATTTAACATTACTAGAAGGTTTGGGGTTTTGAAATTTAGTTTACGTCCTTTAACTGTTTTAATTTATACTGGTTAAATGTCGAAATAAATAAATAATTTTACCTAAATACGTCCCTGTATAAAATACAGAAGCAGGTAGCAAGATAACGCGGTATAAACACGTGCGCGATAAGACACTGAGTTCAACGCTCTGCCTTTAAAGAAATAATCAATATTTTAAAGCGGTCGGTTACAAGTGTAAAGTTTTATACCTGCTTTTCTTATGAAAATAAACTCATTCACGTTTACATTCAATTTTTGCCCTTTTTAAATAAATGAAAGCTTTTCGTTTATTTAAGTAGCTGGTGTACGGTGGCGGCGTATTATTTGTTTACTTTTACGAGATCAATTTTAGTATACCGGTTAATATAAAAAATATAAAACCTTCGTTTTATATTTTAAAGTAAATTCTTTCGCGTCTAACTTACGTTTTTATGGTGGAGGCGGTGGTGGTTTGTTTTACTTTACGGTGGTTATTTAATACTGACGGACACGTCTCGTGTTTACGGTTACGTTTCTATATTACTGGATTAACGGTGTTTACGAGGTGTTCAGCTTAATCTTCCGGTGAGGTTTTAATTACAGGTATCTGGCGGTCGCTGGTACGTTTGTCGAGGTGTATTGTGTTGTGGTGTTTGTGTAAATTTGTATAGGTGGATCTCCTTTGTTAGAAATCTGGGCAAACCACCCGTTAAACTAAACAATAGGATCTCGGTCGGTCAAATGGAATGTCGGGCAACTACCCTTCAAACTCCACAGTGTAGGTGTGTATAGGTGGATCTCCTTTGTTAGAAATCTGGGCAAACCACCCGTTCAACTAAACAATAGGATCTCGGTCGGTCAAATGGAATGTCGGGCTACTACCCTTCAAACTCCACAGTGTAGGTGTGTATGTGTCGTAACAGAAGAGTGCGTCTGGTAATAGAAGAGTACGTCGGGCTTACAACCCTGCATATCCCGGTCACCAGGTATCTCAACTTACGTACTTTCAACGTTAGATCTCTGCAACTCTAACCTTTTGACTTCGGTGATGCTATCAGGTCGCGGAGTCGCGATCTCTACTCGGACGACGGTTACAGGCGGACGGTTTACAACAGGTAGCAGTCGGCGCGAACGCGATGATATTATATTATCATATATTTATTATATATTCTTATATAATCTCCAGCAGCGCGTGCCGCGTTTTTATACAGAATTCGCGAGGGTGGTTACGAGACTTTGGTGGTGAGATTCCGTAAGCCCGTATTGGTGGAAGATGCTCTGACGTATACAAACTTTTAAACGTTTTTGGGATTTACGTCTGGAGGGAGGATGCATGATTAATTATTGTGCAATTTTATGCAATTAATCATGATAGGAAAATTTTTATAAAGGACGGCGTCTTGCTAATAAACTTCGGGAACTAATTAAAAATAATAAAAAATCGGGATATCTGACGGCGTCCCTTTACAAGAATATGGTTTCAATTGGAGAATGAGTACGTGAACCATAAAGAAAAACACTATACTTTACACTGTATCCTTGCTTTTTGTGGAACTCCCACCTCTAGGAGACATTTTTTTTATTTGAGGTGATTATTTACTTCTTTTCAAGCTAAAAATTTTGAATATTTTTTGAAATAAAAAATAATAATGGTAGTCGCGTTATTACATGTATGCGAATGTAATTTGACGTCTTACGAATGCTGCCATGCGTTAATCATATTTTCAAATCAAGATTCACTTATCAATCAATACACATTACAAATTAAAATTTGCTATATCCGTAAACAAGGGTTTGCTACATAAAGTTTCAAAAAAACCTTCATTTAGCAAATAGAAAAATGGTCGGATTTTGAGGAATCGGCAGAAATGTAAGAATTATAAGTTCTTACCTGTTGCGTTTTTAAAGAAAAGAGAACAGATTTTTACAATATATATATATATATATATATATATATATATATATATATTTCTTGAATAGTCCAACAGCGAACAGGTTAGCAACATTGGTAATTGAAGATGCATCACCAATTACTGAATGAAATGTAATTTTAATTTGGACCTATAATATAACCTTTGTAAATACATTTTGTTTTTTTTTTATTACTTTGGACCAAAATTGTCCGACGTACTAAGCGTTCTATACAAATCAGTTATTTCCCAACTGTCATGTATCCGAAGTATACCGATGTATTTTTTTAAATTTAAGAAAATTTAGGAACAAGCGCTTTTCCTTACATATATTCATAAATAAAAATGTCTCAAAAGATATGTATTCTGATAGTAAAAATGCCGGCCCTAAAGTTTGCCAGCCAGTGAAGGGTTACCGATTGCACCGGTCTATCGCCGACAATGCAGATTTCTAACTTTTGTGTCGACCTGTTTGTTATAAGCTACTACTTACCGGCCTTATATGTAAAATATTATAGTAAAAAACTGTAACCAGTAACGAAATTATCTTCAAAATATTGAAATGTGAAATACCTGGTGTGGAACATCACATACGGCCTTCCAACCTACAAAGTGGAATTTAAAAGAAATGAAATAATTTCAATACCTAATCACGTAACCTAGTATTTAATACGTTCATAACGAAAATAGGCAACATTTAAAAACAATGGATGTCAGACGGACGTTTAAAATTTCATGCCAGATAGACGTTAATAGACATATAGGGTAAAGTCGGGTATATTGTACCGGTTGCAAATTGTACCACCTCAACATTTCATTAAACTGCAAGCTTCTAACCCCATCTATTTAGCTAGTTTGACGTCTACTGGCCAAACGTGTTTATGTAGTAAGTTTTTTATAGTGTGAGCTAAGCCCTTGTGTACAGACGATCGCTTGTTGAGGTAGCATTATTTTGAATTATGTTATAGGTGATTTTGCTAGATATTAGATGAGTTAAATTGACCCAACCTTAGTTTTTATTACAGAAATAAGAAAATTTGTGTCAATCATACCGGTTCGTTAATTTGTACCACCACTGGGTTTGTTCATTTGTACCGGTACTATGTACCAAAGTGATGTTTTTTTTCAGTCATGCCTCGCAAGGGTACTAAATATTGCCAGTGGTTAGAGGAAGATATGAAAACAGCAATAAATAAATATAAAACAGGAAATTTGGATTAAATGATGCACACGATACAAAATTCCAAAGCCTTCCTTAAAGGTAGGCTTTGGAATTTACGAGTTTTACAATTTATGTCAAGGCAAAGGGTGAAACCATTGAGGCGGTTAACTGTATTTAGTGCAGAAGTCCCGCAGGAACTAGACCATCAGATTCTGAAATTGAAATAATCCTTTTATGGCCTTACCATCAAGGATATACGAAGAGCGCGTCCAATTTGCAGAAAAGAATGCCATACACCATAAATTTAACAAAGCAAAGAAGATGGCTGGTAAGACCATTTTAGGATATTCTAGAGAATTTAGTTGATCAATATCAAATAGATGCGACAAGGATTTTTAATGTAGATGAGTCAGGGCTTTCTACCGTTCAGAAGAAAAGCCAGAAGATTATTCCTAAGAAAGAAAATAGAATGTTGGAACAGTGTCTAGCGGTGAACGGGAGTTACTACGTTAGTTGTTTGTACTAGTGCAGCGGGACACTTTGTTGTGCCTATGATAATTTTTAAAAGGAAGAGAATGATGGTCGGACTTTCAGAATATGCTCCAACAGATTGCTTAGTACAAGTTTCAGACACAGGATACATAAACACTGAATTATTCGTGGTTTGGTTACGTAAATTTATTGAAGTAGTGCGACCCACGCATGAACATAGAATAATTTTAGTCCTGGATGGTCACACGGCGCACTCTAAGAACCTGGAGGCAATTAATTTAGCTCGAGACAACGGCGTCATTCTTCTACAATTGCCAGGACATACCACGCATCGCCTCAACTACTACACGTTGCAATATTAAAGCCAATTGAGGTGTATTACAATCAGGCAGTTCAATGGTGGATGCGAGAACATCCGGGATTGGTAGTGACACAACATCAAGTTGCCAAACTTCTAGGGAAGCTTAAGTTGCAACGATTGGCTTCAATTAATGGGTTTTATAAATGCGGTATATGGCCTGTGCATAGACACGTTTTTACTGATGTTGATTTTGCTGAACGTAATGCTTTACTCAATAATAAACCTCAGTCACCACCAGAAGTAAGTGGGAATAATATACACATTGAGCAGATTCAAGATGATTCCTCCGATGAGAATATCCTCCTTGCTAATTTAAAATCAAAAGAACCTCCCAAGGAATGTCCTCTAAATACATCCTTTGAATAAATCATTTCTTGCCAGGACCTAGCGGATTTGGAAGTAAACGACGGGATCCTAAAAATGCCCAACAAGCAACAGTGTTCTCAACCAGACCATACAAGGAAGGTTTAGAAAAATAAAAATCATAGTGGATAATGAAGCAAAATCTGCAGTAAAGAGAAGGATATCGTCAGATTTGCCTAAAAAAATTAATCAAAAAAAGAAAAAGTCTTCTGTAGATGAAGTGCATCGAGGTAAACGTTGAGGAATGGTTTTGCCGGCTCTGCAACGATAGAACACATGGTTCAGTGCACACAGTGCCTAAGTTGGGTGCATGAATCGTGAGCATTATCTTCAAATCAACAGTCCTATGTTTGATTTCTGTGCTTAAATTTATGTTTAATTATTTATTCTTTTTAAACCTGTTTGGTTAAAAAATTTAAAAAAAATGTTTCTTTTATTACCTATATTTCGTTCCACCCATCTGTTCCACTGACAAAAAATCTAGTTCATTTGATATGGTACAATATACCAACCCGCGTGGTACAATTTATCGAACCAGTTGGTTAAATTGTACCGCTTGCAAGTTTTTACCTAAACGCTTGTTATTCTAAACTCCTTGCATTTGCATTAGCTTTTCATTTTGCGTTTTGATAGAAACATATGAAAGAATCTTAATTAAAATTTTCATTAAGTTTGAACTAATCATTAGCGAGTTATTGGATGAAATATGTTAAGTGGTACAATTTACCCAACCATACCCTACATGCTGACACAAAAAATTCCAAAGCCGATAATACAATTTAAGCATTTTCAATCCTATTTGATTAATTTTTAGACCTTTATATTAAGAAACTTTATAAACAATGGTTATGTAAAATTACAGTCAAAAATGCCTCGTCATGGATTTTCTGCATTCCGCACTAGCATTACCAGTGGCGTCGGTGTCGCGTTTTCAATTATTCGTCACCAAACTACAAGAAATTTTAAAATATTTTATTTATTTGAATTACATATGAACAGTAATAGTTTAAACATTTATAAAATAAAAAAATAACCATGTTGACAAGTAATAAATTTTATATTTGAATTACAAATGAACACAACAGTTTAATCGTTTATGAAAATCAAAAAGTATAAGTTCGATTTTTAATTATAGAAACAGAATAGGCTGTATTTTAAGAGTATTATTCAGGATTTAAAAAAATTATGATATTTCTTAGGTAATCAATTTTTATATTTCCATACACTTTGGGGAAAAGTTACTCAAACGGCGATAATTACCTACTATAATAATATTAAATACTACTAACAAATCATTCATCACTAGACCAGCCACTTTCAGTTTCTGAATCGTCCTCCAAATTTATCACCAGTTTTTCGACTTGTACGTCAATCAGTATTTCGTTCTCTAAATATTTTTTTTCCTGGTCGATTACCTTCTTACCGCACTTTTGCCAGTTTTCTTGAGTAACAGCCGCTAATTCTTCTTCCAACAATCTTCTAACGTGGTTGAAGTTAAAGGTGGTATTTCTCTTTGCAACATTATTTTTCATTTGAGCCCAAATCAACTCAATCGGGTTTAAGTCCGGGTGATAGGGAGGTAGTCGCAGCACCGTATGTCCTTTATTACTTAATATACAATCAAACTTGTACGTTATATGTTCCTTTTTGTGTAGCTTAATTATTTCATAAAGTTGTGGTCTGTACATCAAAGGAGTGAACGGTATCTTTTTCTCTATTAACCACTTCACCATATCTACCTTTTTCGAATTACTTGTTGGAGCACGATCCACCTGAACATTATGGTACGCCGCATTATCACTAACCACAACCGATTGTGGAGGCAAGTTTGGTAAAAGTTTCTTACGTAACCATTTTTCGTAGTTGCTACCATTCATCTCATCGTGATAGTCTCCGCTGCTAGTTCCTGATTTAAATATCAGACTACAACCTGGTAAAAAATCCATTTCACCTCCTGCATGTACCACAATCATTCTTGGTCCTTTGGAAATTGCATACAGCAGTCCGTTAGTTGTGCCATCACTCCACGACGTTGATTGGGTGTGTCCACTATGAACATATGTTTCGTCCATGTAGATATTGACGATTTAATTCTCGGTAGAATTGAATATTTTGTAAGTAAGTAATTCTTAGAGTCCTTATATCGTGCGTCTCTATTAAAAGTTTTCTATTATTCTCAGTTCGATGCCATTGAAATTCCAGGTCTTTTAATATAACACGTAAAGATGCAACACCACCGTGCCAACCTAAGTCATTGTGGAGTTTCTCGCGTAGAGCAGGAATTGTCACTCGTGCACCCTCGGTCTTGTGAAAATTATATACTATATTGCGAAAAAGGCTCTTTTCGAAATCTTCCAAGTCGGTCACAGGAGACGGACGTGGGCGTTTCTTGCCTGGAGTTGAAAATCTTGGTTTCCCCTCTTCTGTTGGACCTTCACCCTCTTTAATAATATTTGCCATTGATCTAACAGACACTTTTGTTGCTTCAGACACGGTTTCTTTTAATTGTTTCAAGGTATATGTGGGTGTAAGTTTTTCAAATAACTGTACACATTATATATCACCTCACGCGTTTGACCACTTATTACTTGGCCACTTTTCCCAATGTAGAACTCATATTTCTACACTCGCTTTTAAATCACAGTTGAAAACGAACTAACTAATAAAAACATTTTTGAATATTTGCTAATCTGTTGTTAATGATACTAAGGAATGTCAACTATTAGGATTTCTTTAATGAGAATTTAAGCAAATGCCATTAGCATTACATGCGCCGCAAAACTACTTATTTATTTTACTATGTATTGTGAAAGTATTTGTTGTTTATACATATTTGTCTAATAAATTTGAGTATTATGAGCTTTAAAATTCACATAGGACACAAAATGGTTCACTGTCGTTTTGTTGCAATAATTGTAATAAAGTTAAATTAACAAGTACGTATGTAAATTAATAACAGAAATAAATAATTAATTAATGTAATACATGATAATAAACGGAACGCGCTTTTGATGGCGACGCCACTGACATGCTGCGCTTAAGAAACTTGAAGTTGGACGAATGCGCATCCAACGTTCAGGCATTCTTGGCCGCGCGGACTGTACATTTTCTTTAAAAAATATGTCTTGACATTTTCTTATAAACTTATCGTTATTGAGATATTGAATAAAATTTGAACTAACACTTATATATTGTACGTTAGGAATTTTTTTGCAGCTAGATTACTCGCCGTATAAAAAATTTCATAGAACATAATTAATCGATATGTTTAAGGTTTATATGGTGGTATTTTTATATCTTTCAAATATACAGCTCCTAATAAACGCCACTGAACTTCTTCAAAATTCTAATCAGCTTCAGGATAAACGAAAATAAGCTTAAATGCGAAATTAGCAGCAGGTACATATTATCGTGCATACTATAATAACATATTATTCTTGCCATGAAAGACTCGCCCTGCGTCATTGGTTTATGAATCTAGCCATCCCAATTGGGTATAATGCCATCTCATATCAAAGCATTTAAAAAAGGATAGTAAAATACTTGAAGTACATTTGGCACAATCGGCATATGTCATTAATTGTTTTCATGCAATAAAAAGAGAAATAAAATACTCGTTAGTATTGCTTAATCCTATCCTCGGCACCAAAGAATATACTTGCGTCATCACTTACAATAGCACTTGTTAATATTAAAAAACGGATTCAAATTAATTTTGTAATATTTTCTTTCGTTTAATTACTCTTTTCCTAGATGGCGGTAGTGCAGTTACAGGTTTTCATATGATTATCATTATAATTAACGTATTAATGACCACACATCCAAACATGCACACAATGCCGATCTTGGCTAAACTTTGCCAAACGTTGTAAAATGAGGTAATTAGTCGATTTAACATTAGTGAAAAAGTAGTCGATTGCGTAACCTTCTATACCTTCATATGTATTTGTAGGTTGGAAGGTAAAAACTAATCAGTGCACAACATTATTATATTTGCTACAACTAATTACAAATAAATTATACATTAAAATTAACACATAAACGGACAAAAAGAATGTTTCGTTTTTAAATCATATTAATTTATGTTTAAAAATGTAATTTTATAATGATTATAAAGTCAGTTACAAAAAATTATAAAAATATATTTAAATGACGCTTATTTCGAAATACTGAAACTTTGCAGGTGATTTATAAGTGCAGTCTAATATGAGGTAACTAATTTATATACAAAGTACATTAAAATTTACTTAAGTTGATACTTAGTATGTTAAAGAAATGACAATTTGCTTTCGTTAATCTAAATTAATTGTTAAAATTTTGCAGTAACATGGAAATTTATAATTATTGCAGCGGCTGCTTAACATTCACAAGCTCATAAAATATATTCCAACATTTAGAATAGTTTTCTCTGTTAAGTAACATAATGTTTATCTTAAAACTAAGTATACAAGCGTTAATCATTCAGTAGGTAAATTCGTAGCGCTATGACATAATATGTGCAAAAGCGTACTTACGCATATTAACGACATGTAAATGACACATCCTTAATGAAGTGCGTTACACGTTTATTTTAGCTAGCAAAGGAAACATTGATTTTACACATAAATCTGTAATAATTTCACTTTTACTTGATGTTATCTTTTGCAATTGTATAACATAGCAACGCATGTGTAACCATAGTGAGAATTTATAATAATCTTTGTTTAGTGGTAATTGACACTTTTGATGTTTATCTAATCGTAAATTTTATTAAAGCTGCCTTTTCTAATTGACAAAGTTTCTAAATAAATTGTTCCATAGCCTTGTATGTAAAATTTCGTATTCCCTGGCGTTAATAATAATCTATTGAAAATAATAAAATACATCTTACATCACATGTCCATTATAGATATTCATGTAAGGTTTTTTTTTTAGGTATTTGCAACCTTAATTTGTTTATTTTTGACTTTGGTCAGAAGTCAAAGTTTTGGAGGATATGGATTTCATCAAGCATTTAGTGGAGGTTTAGATGCGTCATTAGGTCTTAGAGATCCAAGACAGAACACTGGTCCAGTTGTTTTTCCTCCAGCACCTGCAGACAACGGCGAAACTAGCGGAGTTATTGCCGGTGCATCTGGTTACGGATTTGTACCGCCTGGACAAAGTAAGTTTTTAATCTCTATTGTTAATAATGCACACATAACAGTTCACAAACAAGGTAACATATGCAAAACATTCCATTTCATTTAAATTTTTTGTCTAGACTGTAAAGCAAGGAATTTTTTGTCGCATTTTAAATTGCAAATTAATAATAAAACTAGATTTGTAAACATCGTTAACGTGTTGATATTTTACACTACCTAAATCATTTAAATGATTATCTTGGGAGTTTCTCAAGGTGCCATTTAAGGACCTCTTCTTTTTTAATATTATTCAACGCTATTTCCCATATTATTTTTTAATTTTAATTAAGTTTCTTTTGTATTTAGATGACACTGCATTACTTATAAGTCACAATTGAGATACAAGAAAATCAATGAGATTGGCTGAAAGATGATGTATTTCTAATAGGTTACCTTTGAACTAAAAGTAAAACCAGTGAAATTTTTATTTCAATGACAAAGTTCAATTTGGTGAATTCAGAAATGAAATTTATTGGATTTCAGGTAGATCCGTAGTTATACTTTATTGCAGAACATACAGATTCTGTTTCAAGTTAATTTGTGGCTTGATCTTTTACGTTGTCTTGCTCAAAATAATTTAAGTAATACTTTAAGGTTTGCTTTTTGCATTTATACATTGTCATTTTCTTGAGAAAATTGCTTCAAGTTTATTTTCTCTCCAGCGCAGTGCGATGTGTATTTTAGGAGGACTAGGGTCCAAAACGGATTGTAAAAAATTGTTTCAAGGTCTTCAAGCTTTAACCATCCCAAGTACCTATATATTAAATTGTACAATATATGCAAAAACATCTCAAGAACTACATGTAAGCCCTAGTATGCATAATTGTTAAACAGAGAACCGTAAGGATCTATGTAGCAGTAGTTCTCAGGTTAACTAAAACATAAAAGTATTGTAAACTTGCCTGTTAATTTGTTTGATATGTCGTGTTTGGAAATAAGAAATTTGGACTACAACATATGCAGTTAATACAACCACCACCTATATTTTTCAGTGCCCCTTGCCTTGCGTGTTTTTCTGTTGGTTGGTTACTCTGTTTCGGGCGTTGTGTTAGTGCAAGTGTTTGTATGTTTACGGTTAGCTGATGCAAAACAGGGCTCTAACGGAGCCCTAACTGGCGGAAATGGCTTGTTTCTTTTGTTTTGGAGCCTCTACCTCTACTGTTTATTTATAACTTTTGCAGTATTTGTACTAATATATATATTATTAATGAAATCAAATTTTTGGTTCGTCTAATGTTACGCTTTACGTTCATTATACCGCAAGATCGCCGTGCTAACTATATTATAACTTATATTTCAAGATGGTGCAGCAAATTGTATGATTATTCCTAATTATAGGACAATTTGGCTCTGCACGTCGAATGCTATCTTTTAATTATACCATAAGACAGCATAATCATTGTAAAATGGAACCAAGCTCAAGCTGTTGAAAATGGTGGTCTAGTGCTGGAAATAGAGCTCAAGACGCTGTGTTGTTTTAAATTCTAACTTCGAATTGCACCGTAACATTGTGTTGCAACTTGTGTAATTATGCTACAAGAGAACGCTGCAAACTGTATACTAATTTCTAATTATACAGTCAAACGTCTTACTTAAATCAGATTATGCATTCTGTCAAAAGAATCTTAGATACAGAATGCCGTAACAGCGCTCATCAAAAGGACTTTATATCAAGTTGTTTGATTTCAGCGTGAAATCATCTTCTGTCAAAAATAACTTAGATGTATACACCAAATTCAAGGTACACATCCTAGATGTTGATTTGTTTTTATTACTGAAACCACGTGTTAGGAACGGGTAAACTAAGCAAGATCTTGTTTCAGCTTCGGTCAAAAGGACCTTAGATACGAAAACAAGATGCAATATACACCAAAAAGATCTTACATACAGACAGGGGGAGTCCACACGCAAGCATTCTTAACTGGTAATCTAATCCCGCAGCTAAACCATCTATTTTCGATCTATATCTTTTTGGTTATCAACATTAATTAGAAGCTTAGATATAGAAGTAAGATACAGGATGCATTTCACTTTCAATACCAATTTTGATAATATATTTGGTTTTTTATTTTAACTAATATCAACCAACGAAAAGATTATTAATGCGTTAAGCAATATAAGAAATAAATTTAAGATGTTGATGAAATTAGTTTCTATCAAAAGCTATCTTAGATATAGAAACATCGTTCAAGATTCAAGCCTAAGCTAGTGATCTGAAACTAGCCTGTGTCAAAAAGGCCAACAAGTTACGAGATCTTCATTTTAGCCGAGAATCTTATTCGAATTATTAGTATGCTAACCTGAAACCACATGATCTTAGATACAAAAACAGGATGGAAGTCTAAGGTGTTGATTTGAAATCAGATTCTGCCAAAAAGACTTAGATACGGAAACAAGACGCAATATACACCAAAATGATCTTAGATGCAGATAGGGGTGTACACCCAAGATGCAGATTTCAACTAAAAGCTGCCTTTGTCAAAAGGACTTATATAAGGGTGCAAGCCATTACCTAAATTTGCAACTGTCATTAGGACCTAGATACAGATGCAACCCTCGTGTAGATTTTCTCAATCTGAGAATATCTACACTCGCCACTCTTTTTCAAGATGTTAAGCCCATGGTAAAAGGATACGCCTGACCAAGATTGCACCCTGAGCTACTGGTTGAAACCAGTTCCTGCCAAGAAGGATCCTAGATCCTCAATACAAGATGCTGATCGAAACCGGCCAAAAGACCCTAGATATATATGGGTGCTTTATACACTAAGTATTCACACACGTCAAAGTAATATAATAAGTATACATAAATCCTTTAATAATAACTTATTAATAAATATAATTAAACTACTCATATATATATATATATATATATATATATATATATATATATATATATATATATATATATATATGAGTAGTTTAATTATATTTATTATAAGTTATTGTTAAAGGGAGCATGAATTACCGCAGTGCTTAGTTCAACCATCCGCACTATTTTGTTTACGCTTTCAATTGACGATTACCTTCACTAATTATCATGTAGTTTTTTGAATTCTGACGTGTAATAAGAAAGTTTTTCTTTGGGCACGATATTCTGTATATTGCAATAAAATACCGAAACGTAAGTGCACGTTCAATGTAAATTTACAAACGAAATATGCGTTTATGAAACACACAATTTCATGGCCTGATATGAGGTGTGACAAAACTCGTGCTGAACTTGTTGTGTCTCATGGGAGTAACAGTGACATTGAACAGTATTTAAAGTCTGAAAACATCTGATCGGGCGGCTGCTTCGAATTATTCGATGTTAATCCTAAAAACCTGACATATCTACGTCTAAGGAGTTGGACGCGGCCGCTGCAGAAGGATGGGCTTATCACGTAATACAATGATCAAACGACTGGGCATCGAAATTAACAGCCTTGTTTTGAACCAAAATTTAGTTGAGCGCGCACAAAAACCTGACGCTATAGTATTGAATGCATTAGCATATACGGCGATGGACGATTTAGAAAATGACCGAAGTAAAACAAATTGTGTTGCAATTTCAATCGATGCGTCCAATCATGGCGACAAGAAGATACCTCCTGTTTTGGTGCAGTTTTTTCTTCCGTACGAAAGAATACAAGTAAACATTTTGCATATCTTATCAGACAATAACTTAACAGTCGTGGTGTTTTGTGGCGACAACACCATCTATAACTTTGAGGGTTCAAGCAAAGAAGGAGTCAAGAATGTTTATGCAAAAAGCTATTATAGGTGTCGGATGCGGAGTTATGCATAACACAATGAAACCAGCTGCTGATTGTTTACCTGCAGACGTTGAATTTATAACTGCGTAATTGTGTTTTTTTACAAAAACTCTTACAGAATTCTGTATACAGTCTGAGACGCAACACAAGCAATTGCCAGGATGTAGCAAAACAAGATGCTAGCCGTAGAGTGTTAAAATGTATCAGCCACAGTGATTATTTTTTGAGTATCGAAAAATTCCCTTCTACAGTAAACTTCCTCTAATCCGGCATCCTACGATCCGGCACGCTGGATAATCGGCACGACTTTCGGCAAAAAAAATAATGATTTATATTGATGGGAAACAAAGCAATAATTCGCGTTCAAGTTCGTTTGGAGTCGGAAGTCTCGAGGGTAAACACTCTGCCGGTCAAATCGTATTGGCATGCTGTGAGGCCAATCGTCTTCGGCCCACATCGGATGACATCGTATAATTTCGGGAGCAACCTGTTCCCGGGCACCACTGTAGCTTTGTTTACATTTCGCGTTCAGTCTACGCCATTTTAGTGTAGTTTAGTAGTGTGACGCTTAGACTGCAGTACGGTACATATCAACGTCAAATATTGTTTTTTAGTGTTTTGTAGAGCTTGATTGCTTGTTGAGGGATTTTATATATACATCGTGAGTAACAAGTGACATGGGTCCTAAAGTTAACGTAGTATCTTCAAAAAGAAAACATCAGACCTTCACTTTGGCTCAAAAGCTGGAAATCGTGAAGAAGCTTGAAAATGGCGTAAGTAAACACATCATCATCAAAGAATTTGATGTAGGATCATCTACAATTTACGACATTAAAAAGATCCAAGACAAGTTGATACTGTTTTTGAAAGAATCATAAACTAGGGAAAATCTAACTGAAAGGCAAACTTTAAAAAACCCAAATTAGACCAACTAGATACGGTGAAAAAACTAAGCAGTTTCAATAAGAATTGAACATTGATGCCGATTGCAAATTTTCTGAAGGCTGGCTTAGAGCTTTAAGTCTCGTCACGGCATCCGAAAATTAGATATTTCTGGCGAGCTCAAATCTGCCTATGTCGCCGATGGTGAAGAGTTCAAATTCAAAGTTAAATTCAAGTCTATTATATGTGAAAATAAAGTGACTGCTTGTCAAATATATAATGCAAATGAGACCGGCCTTTTGTGGCGTTGCTTACCAAATTCTACCCTTGCTGATGGGGATGAGAAGAGTGTTAAATGTTTTAAAAAATATAAAGATAGGCTAATAGTTCTGCTGTGTTCCAATTCATCTGGTGATCACAAATTAAAATCTTTTGTGCTAGGAAAGTCAAAGCAGCCTAGGTACTTAAAGGGTGTGAAAACATTGCCTGTGATTTATGGGGCACAATCAAAGATTTCATGCAGCCATAAAAAACAATTTTGAAAAATGAAAACTGCTTGAAGACAGTAAGGCTATTATATTTTTAGACAATTGTACAGCTCATTCTGATGAGGCAGAATTAGTGTCTGGTAACAATTGAGTAGCCCATCTTCCTCCTAATCCCTGCTACAACCTATGGATTAAGGGACAATCCAAAAGTTCAAGTCACACTACGGACGCTACTTTGTACAAAATTTACTCCAATCGGATTGCAATGTGAAAGATTTTCAAACACAGTTTTCTATTAAAGACGCTATCTTTGCTACTGCTTCGGTTTGGGGTGAGGTAAAACAAGAAAGCTTGAAAAAGTCATGGCGTAAACTTTTGCCTGAAGTAATGGCCGAAAATATCGAAGTTACTCACAGTCATACAGTTGATGAACGAAAGTTGTTTTAAGTGATCTGCCTTAGGGAATACCATGTCTCACAGGAATCAGGAAGAAATTACGGAGAGGGTTGAAGTAGATTGTGATGAGCCGACAGAGGAAGTTCTGACACATGAGGCCTTCATACAGTTTTTTTAATCCCTCAACCCCCAAAGACGTGGATTCAGATGAAGATGATGTAGACAAGTCAAACAGCATCACATGGAATCAAGCAGCTGGTGCTTAGAATACTTTAATCAAGTTTTATGTTTAATGATGCTGAAATTATAAAACACACCATACGAAATGATTTTATTAAGAAACAAAGAAAAAAACTAAAAAGCAAATTGACATTCGAGATATGTTGAAGATGGCTTCTATCAAGAAGAGCAATTCCATGAATTTAGATCAACCGTCTTGCTGAACTTCAAAATAAACTCTTTGTAAGCCTACAGTGCACATTTTTGTTTCATAATCACGCATTTTCCATTACATATGTATTAATGAATGTTTTTATTGTATTAAAGTTGTTTAAAGAATAAAAACATGTTTTACAATGTCATTTTTTTTAACTCGCATTTTTCCCGATATTCATTCTGTAATACGGAATATTTCGTAATCCGGCATGTGTCAAGTCCCGGACATGCCGGATTGGAGGGAGTTTACTGTATTTCGAAATAGTTATTTTCGCAACAGTGCGCTGTTTACATATTTCGTGATGCGGGCCTTCCATTTTAGCTCGAGGCGTTAGTCAAAATTAGAAAAAATAAATAAATAAATTTCGTTCAATTTAGAAAGTTTCTGAGACAACTTTGTCTGGTTCTTTCTATAAGAACTTGACATGCATGTACTGTAAACATTTTTAACCAAATTATTTAATTGTACCATTCATACTTCCGGCCTCTACTAATGGGTCAATTTTTATAACAAATGACTGGATTTCAATTGGTCCTGTCCCTGTGATAAGACTTAAACTAAAGGTCTACTTAAAAATCCGTGACAGTAAATTATAATTATATCTTCGTAATGTTTTTTAAAAAGGTTGTAAACATTTGCTATTGTGAAATAAATGAATAAATCGGACCTTGTTAACTGTATAAAATTACTTAAATTACCTTTGCATCATTATAAGTTATTATTTAGAAGTAAACTCAAGATCAGTATAATTATCTTGATAAATTTCTGTTACTAAAGCAAATGTCATTGTTCAAAGGCGGTCGGTCATTCAATAGTGAGACAAAGGCGGACGCGGTCTTTGCTCAAAGAGTGATTTAATTCACAAGTTTCTAACGGCTTGATTAACCACACAACGAAACAAAGCCCTGTTACTTATTACAAGTTATAAGTACAATCTCAAACTGCCTTACAAACACAAAGACATTGAGTATGGGTTATAACTATTCACTAACACGCATTTGATCAATCATTCTTCAACTTCTGTGTTGTGGTAATTTAATGGTTTCACTTTGTAATTACAAATTTGTAAGAAAATTAGTACCCTTATTAGTAAAGAAGTTATATGGAATGTTCCGATTACGTTAAATGTAATTCATGGACAAAGTATTTCTATATTAACATTGAACTTGCTAAGAAATAGCGAAAGTTTAATTCAACTTTCACAAAGGTCTTTTTAATATAAACCCGTTTGTTAATTTCATAAGTTTTTTTAACATATGGAATATGCATCAAGTTAAATTAAAATAATCAATTAACATTCCTAACGTATATTACTAGACACAATGATATTAAACAAGACATCATTTAAAAAACTTTTAAGTAACAATTACTTGCAAATTGAAATGTTATCTTTAATACGCACAGTAAAACAGGTGCATAATTAATTAACGACAGGTGCGTGAATAATTGTCAAACTGAAGCAGAATTTTTCCATTTACACGTTTGTTTTGTCCATTAGTTTTATTTATTTTTTTTAGTAGTAATCAGCATTGTGTATCATTCGCTAATAGATGATTTTGTACTACTCTTAGAATTAATTCTCCAGATCTCATTCCTCTTGGTGCTTTGTTCTTGTCAGCTTATAATTTGAACATTTTTTAGCTTACACCGATTTTATAAGTAATGTCAACTAAAAGGTATTGCTTCAGAATATCGAATAAACACGCATATTTTTTAAATAATCTTTAAAAAATGTTTTTACTAATACTTAATAAAACTAATATTAATCCTTTGATTGCATAAGTCAACCTCCGTAATTGATAAAGTCAATACTATAATAAAATTGAAAAATGCAGTAAACCAATATATTCAACTAAAAGTTTTAAATTAGTAAACGCAATTAGTAATAAATTAATCGCCGAATGCCTTCTTGGGTAAAAATTAATGCGTACATTATTAAAGTTCTAAAACGCGTAAAGTCAATTCTATGTGATTGTGCAAATCAAATTGCAAACGAGAATTCAATATCTATACTAAAAAAAATTATAATAATGTGGGTACCGCATGGGAACACCGATAGAACATACATATAATAAAAAGTATTTTTTTTTGTAATATCTAATTGCAATTTTTTGAACTGAATTTACTCTTACTTCATATACGTATTGAATATATAATAAGTATAACTGTATGAATTACTAATACCATCACGCCCTATTTGTTTCAGGCGCGGGAAGGTCACAAGCACTACATTCTTTCTTTTGAAACAACTATCAATTCGATCGATATGGTACTGCAACTGTTATAGACGATTGTATTATTATTATTTAATCTAAAAATGTGCAATAAGTTGAAACGGTGCTACTGTAATTTATTGTTGTTATTACACACTTAATGTTTTTTTTACATAATTGGTAGCAGCTTTATTTAAAAGAAGCGAGAAACCCTTGTATCTATGTATTTAATTTTAGTATTATAAAGATGTTAAACTTAAGTTGATATAATTGTACATAACTATAACTATAGCAAAATGTGTATAAAATTTATTTATTAATTAATAAACTGTTGTTTTTTCTTAATTATTTATTGACATAAGTAGTACCTTTCATCCTAATCAAAATGACAAAAAGAGCGTGAAGGCTGCGTAAGGTAAGTAAAAAGGAAGAAAAATGAAATTGTTAGGTGATGGACCATAACCACAATCATAAAATTAATTACACCTTCAATTAACGATGAAAAACTTTTAAATTATATCCTTATAATATTATTTAATGAAGTGTGAAGTACACACAAAATTAAATAAAGTGTTAACGTATCCGAATAAATTTTTAAAAAACGTCCCTGTTCTACAACCTCGACCGTTGCAGGGATCAAATAAAAATTATCATTTTGCTCTTTATTACCTTAATAAATACGCATTTCATATATATATATATATATATATATAATAAATTTTAATTTCCAACTAAATTTATGTTTTAAGTTTCTAAAATAGCCTGTCACAATTTTTCAAGGTATTGTTATAAGTACCGGATATTGGATTGTTATGCTGTTAATAAAAAGCCACTAAGGTAAGTAAGAATTATTATTATCAACCGAGGCTTGCAATCCTACACGTTGACTTATTACAAGCCTGACATATGGCAAAATGTCCAGGGGGGGCAGGATAAGGGAAAATGTATTTTTTACTTACTTTATTTCTATTGATTATAAACCGCGAGGCTATTTATATTAGTAAGATAAAATTTACTCTCGCCATGATTTACAGAAATAAAATTCGATAACATAATAGTAGAATGGCTCCGGTACAGTTTTGGCACCCATCTTTTTTTGTTTTGGCGGCTATTTTTGTAAGTATTTTTCTATTCAGCTGCGAAAGCACCCGTAAGACGGCCACAGAAGCAATTCAAACGTAAGAAACTTGTTATCCCAATCCTCATAGCCTACTCTCAAAAAAAGGGACTTCCTAACGCATTTTGTAAAAAAATTGGTTTTTATTGAATAAATCAAAACTGCTTATTTTACGTATAGGGCATGTCAGACACTTTCCTATTGATTTTCAAAGAGAATTCACTAGTGACATAAAAATGGTGGTTTCCATTTGAAAAAATTGAGTTTTACGATATTTGTGATGTCACAGTTTGAACCAAATTATTCGGAACGCTCTGTACAATATTTTCGAGTATTGGGAATGGTTTATAGTAGGGCCGTACTCAGACTTTAACACCTCAGAAAATCATTTTTATCTCTACAATAACTTCCACGGTACACTAATGTCTTTAACACCGTGTACCTTTCAAAAATGTTGAAATAATCTGAATAACTCGAAAACCGCTGAAGCTAGGGATATGAATTACACGTCAAATGTACGCAAAATTTTACGAGTTATTCGATGGTGCGAAAATATACATGGTTTTCCATTTAAACAAAATTAAGTTTGGTTGACCACGTTTTTCTGAACCATCCTGTATATATGGAAATATTTTTAACATGTGCAACTTTTAGTCTATTTGGGAATCCTGCTCACACTTTTTCAAACAAGTAGTCTGGGAGCCCATAATCGGACAATTACACACTAAATGGACACCCCGGTATATATATATATATATATATATATATATATATATATATATATATATATAATAACATACACACACACAGGGTATAATTGAAATATACCGACAAACTTCAAGAGGTCGTTCCTGGGGTCAAAACAAACCAAAAAGTTCTTATTAGCGTCCTAAAATGCATCATTTTCCGTCTGTCCGTCTGTTTGCGTTTTTACATTATAATTTTTTTCTAAGCAGCCATTAAAGGTAGAAAGTTTAACTAGCCGCTATTTTGAATTTTGTTGGAAAATAAAATTTTCTTTAAATTAAAGGTACTTACTAATATAGTACATGTTGAAAATTTACTATCTACCTCTAATGGCTGCTTAGAAAAAAAATTATAATGCAAAAAACAGACGGACATGCGGAAAACGATGCATTTTAGGACATATGTATTTCAGTTGCACCCTGTATATATATATATATATATATATATATATATATATATATATATATATATATATATATATATATATATATATATATATATATATATATATATATATATATATATATATAAGGGTGTCCCAATAGTATAGTGACACAGCTTCCTTAGGTCAAATGAGATCGATTAAACCAAACATGCCTTAGTACAAATGTGCTTCCTGAAGAAGTTACAGCACTTTAAAGTGATGAAAAATACTTTTAACATTGGGTATATTTCAGAAATAACATGATGTATCAAGCTGAAAGTGGAACACATCCACTTCGGAGGAAGCCGAATATTCTTAATTTATGAGCCATACTGCATATTGTAGAAAACGCTGTCGACAGTTTTTTTCTCATATTTTTCTTATGATCAACGCTTTTGCTTCTACGGGTAAGGTTTATGATGGAGAAAAAAGGTGTACTTATTTCATATCCACAAAGTGTATCGTTTTCAAGAAAAACTCACCTAAATATTTTAATTCACTAATTTATAGCGTTTCACGAAGTGCAATTGTTGGAACATTAATATTAATGCATTTGTTACATTATTTGCAAGTTGTAATCTGTCAGTTATTTTATATTAAACCACTTTATTGCTGTTCTACTGAGTTATTATCGAGTTTATTGTTGTTCTTAAAATTTCGGTTCATTTTTCTTGTTCCGCTCTGAATACCTTTTCTGGTTTTATTGTAAAATGACCCATTACAATGTATTTTCCGCAAGTCTGAGATGGCCGATATGGTTGCGAATTATTGCCAAGAGCAATTTAATGGAGAAGCTGTAGCAAGAAGGTATAATGACTTGTACCCAAATCGTCGCCAACCCAACAGAAAATTATTTAAACTTTATTCCAACGATTAAAAAAACATGGGAGCTTTACAGCGAGATACCGTGCTAGACGTCCAACTTCTCTACCCGTTGGGCAATAAAAGATATTTTACTTGAGTTGAAGAAAATCTTGAAATCAGTATTCGACAGTTATCTGTGATTACAGCTATACTCCGGGCGTCCATGAATAGAGTTCTTCGTGCCCAATTTCTGCATCGTTTTACAATTTAAATGTACAGGAGTTGTTGCCGACTGATTTCCCTCTAAGACTAAATTTTTGTCAGTGGTTGCGTAATAAACAAAATAATAACCCGAAATTTTTTAATCGTGTGCAACCTTTATACGTCTAGGCATAATTAACACCCTCAATTCCCATACATGGAGTGCGAAGCATTTTAATTAACGTATCGTGTGGAATTGTCGGGGGTTCTTTAATAGAACCATATGAACTTGCTACTCGGTTGAATGCAGAATCTCAACTTCTTGGAAAATACTTTGCCCACAGACACAGAGACTGACACAGACATAGATACAGACACAGACACAGACACAGACACAGACACAGACACAGACACAGACACAGACACAGACACATACACAGACACAGACACAGATACAGACACAGACACATAGACAGACACAGACACAGACACAGGCACAGTCACAAACACAGACATAGATAAAGACACAGACACAGACACAGACCTATACACAGACACATACCTGGACACGGAGGCGACCACGTACACGGACACGAAGACGACACGGACACGGACACGGTCACGGCCACGGATACGTACACGAACACGGACACGGACACGGACATGGACACGGACACGGACACGGACACGGACACGGACTCGTACACGATCACGGACACGGACACGGACACACAGACAGACACAGACACAAACACAGACACAGACACAGGCACAGACACAGCCACAAACCCGGACACGGACACAGACACAGACACAGACACAGACACAGACACAGACACAGACACAGACACAGACACAGAGACAGACACAGACACAAACACAGACACAGACACAGACACAGACACAGACACAGACACAGACACACACAGACACAGACACAGAGACCCAGACCCAGACACAGACACGGACACGGATACAGACGCAGATACAGGCACAGACACAGACACAGACATAGACACAGACACAGATGCAGGCACAGACCTATACACAGTCACAGACCCAGACACGGACAAGGACACGGACACGACACGGACACGGACACGGTCACGGACACGGGCACGGACTCGGACACGAACATAGACACAGACACACGCACAGATACAGACACAAACACAGACACTGACACAGACACAGACACAGACACAGACACAGACAGACACAGACTCAGACACAGACACAAACACAGACACAGACACAGAGAAAGAAACAGCCACAGACCCAGGCACGGACACGGGCACCGACAAGACGCAGACACAGACACAGATACAGACACAGACACAGACACAGACACAAACACGCACACGCACACGCACACGCACACGCACACGCACACGCACACGAACACGCATACGCACACACACACACCCTCGATCGCACGCACACACGAACTCACGCACAAACGTTTTCGCGCATGTATGCACAAACATCATGGCCGATTAAACGTTGTAAAATGTGCTAATAAGTGAAAAAAAGTCGATTGCATAACCTTCTATACCTGCTTATATATATATATATATATATATATATATATATATATATTATATATATATATATATATATATATATATATATAATATGTTACGCTTAAATTCTTGAAAGAATAAACGTGACAGTAACAAAATTAATTTAATGTATTTTTAACGGTTATATTTACATGTAGATTCTTACAATTAACGAAATTACATATACGAATAAAGTGGTTCTATCTCTGAGTGGAATTAATGGTGACAGTTTAGAAACATTTCCCTTTTCTATGTTGGAAAATATGTGCATTAATACGAGCCCAGCCGCGATGTATTGGATCACTTTAAATTTGTAACATATTTTGTTATAATTTTGAAAGTAATAATAGCACGTTCATGGTGTTTTATTATTTAATGCTCCTTGTAAGAATATACGAAAAATTCATAACACAACCTTAATTAAAATAAAACACAAGGAATTAATTGAAACAATATATTTATTAACTGTCGCATATAAATTGGTACATTAAATATATCTACTTTTATCACTGAGTATAATCGCCTTTTTGTTAAATAACAGCTTGAATTCGACGGGGCACTATAGAAGTAAGATTTTTACAAAATTCTGACTTAAAGTTTTCCCAAATATTTTGGAACATGTCTTTTAATTGGTGCTTTGTGCGAATGGGTGCAGTTCTAGCTCTTTTTTCATACAATGCCAAAGTGTGTCAATTGGAGACAGTCCGGGCTCCTGGAAGGCCACTTCAGTGTTGGCATATTATTATGAAGGTATCGAACAAATTTTACAGTTTTTTTACAGTATGACATACAGCGCCATCCTGTTGAAAAATGTATTCTCCATTAGCAGCTTTCAATACTTCTATCGATGTTCGTTTTGCAATATGTCTTTTTTGCATTAACTGTGCCTTCAACAAAATGTAAATTACCTACTCCTTGCGAGGATATAGAACGCCAGACCAAAATAGATGCAGGAAACTTGACTTTTCGTCTTAGACAATCTATATGATAAGCTTCTCCCTTTTCACGCGGAATTCGACTACGACTGTCGCCCACACATATTTCAAATTTGGATTCATCACTCCAGATTAACTTTTTTCCAGTATTTCTGTGCCTAATTTAGATGATTTTTGGCCCATTATAATCGCACTTTCTTCGGTTTTGCGGATAGAAGTGGTTATTGTTTTGCGTATGTTCCAAAAATTTTAAATAAAATTAAAAAAGTCATACTTACGTACTTTATAAAAGCCATAGTCGAGCTTTTTGATGTTTCTCAGGCAAGTATCTTTGGACACTGATTTTCCAATACATTGCCCCACTCTATTCCCAATTCCCTTGATTCTTCTTTAATTATCAGTGTAAGGAGCGTTTATCAGGATCAGTAATTTGAAAAATTCGACCAGTTTTAACTCCAATACTAATTCCACCAGTAGTTTTGTACTGCTTTATAATATTTCTGACTGGTAAATACAAAATTTTGCAACATTTTTCGGCCTTTTGTAACATGAAATAATTGATTTTCTCAAATCTGCCGACAAAGGCTTCCCGTTAGTCATAATTGTAAACTGTACACTGTACACAATTTTTTGTTTCACTAAATAACTTTGATAAATATAGACAAAAGGTGATACAATATTTAAGCGCAAAAAAAATTATATTTAAGTACCTATTTTATAAGATTATATAGACTTTATTAACTCTACTACCAACGAAATTGAAAATACTATAGTCTCTACATAAGTATATATTAGAGTTTATAACAAAAAAATATTTATTAATCTGCAATACTACGTTTATTTTTAGCGATTATAAAATCTTATCCGTAAGTGATCCAATACGTGTGCGACTGGGCTCGTATTATTTACGTATTGAAGGAGTTTTTAACATAATTGTCAGTAATTACGTTAGATTTCCACCCACCGTGTCTTTTAGCACGCTTTTCATTTGCTTTAGAGTAAGCCAAAAGATAAGAAAGGTAGCAATCGTTTGATGCAATTTCCCTAATATTTTAGCATGGTCTATCATCATCATACTCAATAAAATAAACGCTATTGATTTATGCTCACTCTCCATCCTTTCTAAACATCTCGGATAGTTAAATTGGGTAGTTTCTACATTTTTGTCAATTAATGATCTGTTAGTTGGGGTTTTGGTATCTTTCACATTAACTAAAATCTAAGTCTTGAACAACATTAATCTCTAACAGTATTAATTAATTCATTACCACGATATGCAACCTGACGGTTTGTAATACAATAAAAACCCTAACATTACTCAGTTTTACCATTAAAAACGGATTGTCTGGAGCGTCTTTAAAAGATTGACGGTTTTTTTAAATAGGTTTCTACATTTAATTTCTTTTTTTTTTTATTCTTTTAAGGATATGAGTTAATTAAATTTACAATTAACGCCGCCTTCTACTCTTTTTGTGGAGGTGTGCCATTAAAACGGCTTTATAGCACCTTTTTTACAATTTACTTATTCCATTTATATTTATATACAACTAACATTATTTAATTGTAACTATGCTGTTATTATTGTCGATTCTTGAACATTGCGCTTCCAAGTAGCACTTTTACAGAGACTGTTAGATGCTAACTAAAGTGCTTAGTAGTTTCTCAAGTTGCTTGGTCTAAAATGCGGTTTTTCGGAGGTAACAGTATAAAAGATATCAACCCTTCAAGCTATAAAGCTTTCCAGATAAAAATTTGTTATCAAACTAACAACAAAAGATATATAGCTATACATCCATCAAGATATGGAGCTATTTGAAATGAACGTAGTATCAATACAAGTTGCTGCCGAGCTGTCAATCTGTCAAGCTATCAAGCTACCTATCCATCAACTTATCAAGTTATCAAGCTACACAAATTTCCAACTATATAGCTAACAAGCTGTTAGGCTATCAAACAATCAACCACCTAACCATCAACTTATCAATTTATCAAGCTATCTAGCTATCTATCTATCAATATATGGAGATATTAAGATGTGAATGAACTACAAAGATAAGATATCATCAATCCACCTTGTTATGAAGCTGTCAAGCCGTCAAGCTGTCAAGCTATCGAACTATCAACCTATCAAGCTACCAAGCTATAAATCTACCAAACCACCAAGCTATCTAGCTGCTATTACGATATTATTCTATCAATTTACCAAGCTCTGCATCTATCAAGCTGTCAAGTACCAAGCTATCAAGCTATCAGGATATCAAGCCATAAAGTTATTACTCCACCAAGCAATCAAACTGTCAAGCATCACGTTCTCAAGCTTTCAAACTAACAGGCTACCAAACTACTAATCTATAAAGCTATCAAGCTATCAAACGATAAAGCTACCAAGTTTTCAAGCTATGAAGGAATCAAACTATCAAGCTATCAAGCAATCAAGATATCAAGCTATAAAGCTATCAAGCTATCAAGCTATCAAGCTACCAAGCTATCAAGCTGCCAAGCTATCAAGCTATCAAGCTATCAAGGTATCAAGCTAACAAGCTATCAAGTTATCAAGCTATCAGGCTATCAAGCTATCAAGCTATCATGCTGTCAAACTATCAATCTCCCAAGCTACTAAGCTTTCAAGCTATAAATCTATCAAGCTACCAAGCTATCAAGCTATCAAGCAACCAAGCTGTCAAGCTATCAAGCTATCAAGCTACCAAGCTAGCAAGCTATAAAGCTATCAAGCTATCAAGCTATCATGCTGTCAAGCTATCAATCTATCAAGCTACAAAGCTTTCAAGCTATAAATCTATCAAGCTACCAAGCTATCAAGCTATCAAGCTACCAAGCTATCAAGCTATCAAGGTATCAAGCTAACAAGCTATAAAGCTATCAAGCTATCAAGCTATCATGCTGTCAAGCTATCAATCTACCAAGCTACAAAGCTTTCAAGCTATAAATCTATCAAGCAACCAAGCTACCAAGCTAGCAAGCTACCAAGCTATCAAGCTATCAAGCTATCAAGCTACCTAGCTATCAAGCTATCAAGCTACCAAGCTACCAAGCTAGCAAGCTATCAAGATATCAAGCTATCAAGCTACAACGCTATCAAACTATCAATCTATCAAGCTATCAAGCTATCAGGCTATCAAACTATCAAGCTACCAAGTTGTCAAGCTATCAGGCTATCAAGCTATCATGCTATCAAGCTATCTCATCAAACAATCAATTTCTCCAGCTATCAAGCTGTCAAGCTATCAAGCTATCAAGCTACTAAGCTTTCAAGCTATGAAGCTATCAAGCTATCAAGCTATCAAGCTACCAAGCAATCAAGCTATCAAGGTACCTAGCTATCAAGCCATCGCGCTATCAAACTATCAATCTATCGACCTATCAAGCTACTAAACTGTAAAGCCATCAAGCTATCAAGCTATCAAACGATAAAGCTACCAAGCTTTCAAGCTATGAAGCTATCAAACTATCAAGCTATCACGCTACCAAGCTATCAAGCTATCAAGCTATCAAGCTATCAAGCTATCAAGCAATCAATCTAACAAGCTATCAAGCTATCAAGGTATCAAGCTATCAACCTATCACGCTATCAAACTATCAAGCTATCAAGCTACCAAGCTATCAAGCTATCAAGCTATTAAGCTATCAAGCTATCAAGCTATCAAGCTATCAAGGTATCAAGCTATCAACCTATCACGCTATCAAACTAACAAGCTACCAAGTTATCAAGCTACCAAGCTATCAAGCTACCATGCTGTCAAGCTATCAATCTATCAAAGCTACTAAGCTTTCAAGCTATAAATCTATCAAGCTATCAAGCTATCAAGCTATCAAGCTATCAAGCTATCAAGCTATCAAGCTATCAAGCTATCAAGCTATCAAGCCATCAAGCTATCAAGCTATCAAGCTACCAAGCAGCCAAGTCACCAAGCTATCAAGCTACTAAGCTGGCAAGCTATCAAGCTATCAAACTATCAATCTATCAAGTTTTCAAGCTATCAAGCTACCAAGCTATCAAGCTAACAAGCTATCAAGCTATCAAGCTATCTCGCTATCAAACAATCAATTTCTCAAGCTACCAAGCTATGAAGCTGTCAAGGTACCAAGCTACCAAGCTTTTAAAATATGAAGCTACCAAACCACCAAGCTATCAAATAATCAATCTATCACGCTATAAAGCTATCAAGCTATCAAGCTATCAAGCTATCAAGCTATCAAGCTATCAAGCTATCAAGCTATCAAGCTACCAAGCTATCAAGCTACCAAGCTATCAAGCTATCAAGCTATCAAACTATCACGGTACCTAGCTATAAAGCTATCAAGCTATCAAACTATCAAGCTACCAAGCTGTCAAGCTATTAAGCTATCAAGCTATCAAGCTATGCTATCAAGCTATGCTATCAAGCTACGCCACCAAGCTACCAAGCTATCAAGCTATCACGCCATCAAACAATCAATCTCTCAAGCTACCAAGCTGTCAAGCTATCAAGCTATCAAGCTACCAAGCTTTCAAGCTATCAAGCTATTAAACTATCAAGCTATCAAGCATAAACTACTCAAGCTATAAAGCTATCAAGCTACAGGCTATCAAGCTATCAAGCTATCAAGCTGTCAATCTACATCGCTATCAAACAATCACTTTCTCAAGCTATCAAGCTGTCAAGCTATCAAGCTATCAAGCTACCAAGCTTTCAAGCTATCAAGCTACCAAGCTATCGGCTATCAAACTATCAAGGTACCTAGCTATCAAGTTGCCACGCTATCAATCCATCAAGCTATCAAGCTATCAAGCTACCAAGCTGTCAAGCTATCAAGCTATCAAGCTATCAATACCATCAAGCTATCTAATCAAGCTATTAAGCTATCAAGGCTATCAAGCTATCAAGCTATCAAGCTATCAAGCTATCAAGCTATCTCGCTATCAAACAAACATCTTCAAGCTATCAAGCTATCAAGCTACCATAAGCTTTCAAGCTATAACTATCAAGCTATCAGCTATTAGCTGTAAAGCTACAAGCTATCAAGCTATCAAGCTATCATGCTATCTCGCTATCAAATAAATTTCTCAAGCTATCAAGCTATCAAGCTATCAAGCTGTCCAGCTATCAAGCTATCAAGCTATAAAGCTATCAAGCTATCAAGCTATCAAGCTATCTCGCTATCAAACAATGAATTTCTCAACTTCAAGCTATCAAGCTGTCAAGCCATCAAGCTACCAAGCTTTCAAGCTTATGCAAGCTATCAAACTATCAAGCTATCAAGCAATCAATCTATCAGCTATAGCTATCAAGCTATAAAGCCATCAAGCTATCAAGCTATCAAGCTACCAAGCTATCAAGCTATCGAGATAACAAGCTATCAAGCTATCAAACTATCACGGTACCAGCTATCAAGCTATCAAACTATCAAACAACAACTTCAAAGCTATCAAGCTTCAAGCTATCAAGCTATCAAGCTATCAATCTATGCGATCAAGCTATGCTATCAAGCATAATCAAGCTATGCATCAAGCGCTACGCTATCAACGACTATCAGATATCAAGCTATCAGCTATCAAGCTATCAAGCTATCAAGCTATCAAGATATCAAGCTATCAAGCTACTCGCTATCAAACCATCAATCTCTCAAGCTATCAAGCTTCAAGCTACCAACTTTCAAGCTATCAAAGCTATCAAGCTATCAAACTATCAAGCTACCAAGCTGTCAAGCTATAAGCTATCAAGCTATCAAGCTATGCTATCAAGCTATGCTATCAAGCTACGCCACCAAGCTTCAAGCTATCAAGCTATCACGCCATCAAGCAATCAATCTATCAAGCTATCAAGCTATCAAGCTATCAAGCTATCAAGCTACCAAGCTATCAAGCTATCAAGCTATCAAGCTATCAAGCTATCAAGCATAACTATCAAGCTATAAAGCTATCAATCTATCAAGCTATCAAGCTATCAAGCTATCAAGCTGTCAATCTACATCGCTATCAAACAATCACTATTTCAAGCTATCAAGCTGTCAAGCTATCAAGCTATCAAGCTACCAAGCTTTCAAGCTATCAAGCTACCAAGCTATTCGGCTATCAAACTATCAAGGTACTAGCTATCAAGTTGCACGCTATCAATCCATCAAGCTATCAAGCTATCAAGCTACCAAGCTGTCAAGCTATCAAACTATCAAGCTATCAAGCTATCCCATCAAGCTATCAATATCAAGCATTTCAGCTATCAAGCTATCAAGCTATCAAGCTATCAAGCTATCAAGCTATCTGCTATCAAACAAACATACTCTCAAGCTATCAAGCTATCAAGCTACCAAGCTTTATGAAGCTATCAAGCTATCAAGCTATTAGCTATCAAGCTACCAAGCTATCAAGCTATCAAGCTATCATGCTATCTCGCTATCAAACAATAAATTTCTCAAGCTATCAAGCTATCAAGCTATCAAGCTGTCAGCTATCAAGCTATCAAGCTATAAAGCTATCAAGCTTCAACTATCAGGCTATCTCGCTATCAAACAATGAATTTCTCAAGCTATCAAGCTATCAAGCTGTCAAGCCATCAAGCTACCAAGCTTTCAAGCTGAAGCTATCAAACTATCAAGCTATCAAGCAATCAATCTATCAGCTATAATGCTTCAAGCTATAAAGCCATCAAGCTATCAAGCTATCAAGCTACCAAGCTATCAAGCTATCAAGATAACAAGCTATCAAGCTATCAAGCTATCAAACTATCACGGTACCTAGCTATCAAGCTATCACACTATCAAACAACCAAGCTACAAGCTGTCAAGCTGTTAAGCTATCAAGCTATCAAGCTATCAATCTATGCGATCAAGCTATGCTATCAAGCTATGCAATCAAGCTATGCTATCAAGCTACGCTATCAAGCTATCTAGATATCAAGCTATCATGCTATCAGGCTATCAAGCTATCAAGCTATCAAGATATCAAGCTATCAAGCTATCTCGCTATCAAACCATCAATCTCTCAAGCTATCAACTGCTTTCAAGCTATAAAGCTATCAAGCTATCAAGATATCACGCGATCAAGCTGTCAAGCTATCAAGCTATCAAGCTTCAAGCTGTGCCATCAAGCTATGCTATCAAGCTACGCCACAGCTACCAAGCTATCAAGCTATCACGCCATCAAACAATCAATCTCAGCTCAAGCTGTCAAGCTATAAAGCTATCAAGCTATCAAGGCTATCAAGCTATCAAGCTATCAAGCTGTCAATCTACATCGCTATCAAACAATCACTTTCTCAAGCTATCAAGCTGTCAAGCTATCAAGCTATCAAGCTACATTCAAGCTATCAAGCTACCAAGCTATCAAGCTATCAAACTATCAAGGTACAAGCTATCAAGTTGCCACGCTATCAATCCATCAAGCTATCAAGCTATCAAGCTACCAACTGTCAAGCTATCAAACTATCAAGCTATCAAGCTATCCCATCAAGCTATCAGATATCAAGCATTGCTATCAGGCTATCAAGCTATCAAGCTATCAAGCTATCAAGCTATCAAGCTATCTGGCTATCAAACAAACATACTCTCAAGCTATCAAGCTATCAAGCTACCAAGCTTTCAAGCTATGAAGCTATCAAGCTATCCAGCTATTAGGCTATCAAGCTACCAAGCTATCAAGCTATCAAGCTATCATGCTATCTCGCTATCAAACAATAAATTTCTCAAGCTATCAAGCTATCAAGCTATCAAGCTGTCCAGCTATCAAGCTATCAAGCTATAAAGCTATCAAGCTATCAAGCTATCAGGCTATCTCGCTATCAAACAATGAATTTCTCAAGCTATCAAGCTATCAAGCTGTCAAGCCATCAAGCTACCAAGCTTTCAAGCTATGAAGCTATCAAACTATCAAGCTATCAAGCAATCAATCTATCAAGCTATAAAGCTATCAAGCTATCAAGCTATCAAGCTATCAAGCTACCAAGCTATCAAGCTATCAAGATAACAAGCTATCAAGCTATCAAGCTATCAAACTATCACGGTACCTAGCTATCAAGCTATCAAACTATCAAACAACCAAGCTACAAAGCTGTCAAGCTGTTAAGCTATCAAGCTATCAAGCTATCAATCTATGCGATCAAGCTATGCTATCAAGCTATGCAATCAAGCTATGCTATCAAGCTACGCTATCAAGCTATCTAGATATCAAGCTATCATGCTATCAGGCTATCAAGCTATCAAGCTATCAAGATATCAAGCTATCAAGCTATCTCGCTATCAAACCATCAATCTCTCAAGCTATCAAGCTACCAAGCTTTCAAGCTATAAAGCTATCAAGCTATCAAACTATCAAGCTACCAAGCTGTCAAGCTATTAAGCTATCAAGCTATCAAGCTATGCTATCAAGCTATGCTATCAAGCTACGCCACCAAGCTACCAAGCTATCAAGCTATCACGCCATCAAACAATCAATCTCTCAAGCTACCAAGCTGTCAAGCTATCAAGCTATCAAGCTACCAAGCTTTCAAGCTATCAAGCTATTAAACTATCAAGCTATCAAGCAATAAATCTCTCAAGCTATAAAGCTATCAAGCTATCAGGCTATCAAGCTATCAAGCTATCAAGCTGTCAATCTACATCGCTATCAAACAATCACTTTCTCAAGCTATCAAGCTGTCAAGCTATCAAGCTATCAAGCTACCAAGCTTTCAAGCTATCAAGCTACCAAGCTATTCGGCTATCAAACTATCAAGGTACCTAGCTATCAAGTTGCCACGCTATCAATCCATCAAGCTATCAAGCTATCAAGCTACCAAGCTGTCAAGCTATCAAGCTATCAAGCTATCAAGCTATCCCATCAAGCTATCTAGATATCAAGCTATTAAGCTATCAGGCTATCAAGCTATCAAGCTATCAAGCTATCAAGCTATCTCGCTATCAAACAAACATACTCTCAAGCTATCAAGCTATCAAGCTACCAAGCTTTCAAGCTTAAGCTATCAAGCTATCAGCTATTAGGCTATCAAGCTACCAAGCTATCAAGCTATCAAGCTATCAAGCTATCTCGCTATCAAACAATAAATTTCAAGCTATCAAGCTATCAAGCTATCAAGCTGTCCAGCTATCAAGCTATCAAGCTATCAAGCTATCAAGGTATCAAGCTATCAAGCTATCTCGCTATCAAACTATCAATATCATGCTATCAAGCTATCAAGCTGTCAAGCTATCAATATATCAAGCTTTCAAGTTTTGAAGCTACCAAACTATCAAGCTATCAAGCAATCACTCTACCAAGCTATAAAGCTATCTAGCTATCAAGCCATCATATCAAGCTATCAAGCTACTCAAGCTATCAAGCTATCAGATAACAAGCTATCAAGCTATCAAGCTATCAAACTATCACGGTACCTAGCTATCAAGCTATCAAACTATCAAACAACCAAGCTACAAAGCTGTCAAGCTGTTAAGCTATCAAGCTATCAAGCTTCAATCTATGCGATCAAGCTATGCTATCAAGCTATGCAATCAAGCTATGCTATCAAGCTACGCTATCAAGCTATCTAGATATCAAGCTATCATGCTATCAGGCTATCAAGCTATCAAGCTATCAAGATATCAAGCTATCAAGCTATCTCGCTATCAAACCATCAATCTCTCAAGCTATCAAGCTACCAAGCTTTCAAGCTATCAAGCTATCATGCTATCTCGCTATCAAACAATCAATTTCTCAAGCTATCAAGCTATCAAGCTATCAAGCTATCAAGCTATGAAGCTGTCAAGGTACCAAGCTACCAAGCTTTTAAAATATGAAGCTACCAAACCACCAAGCTATCAAATAATCAATCTATCAAACTATAAAGCTATCAAGCTATCAAGCTATCAAGCTATCAAGCTATCAAGCTATCAAGCTATCAAGCTACCAAGCTATCAAGCTACCAAGCTATCAAGCTATCAAGCTATCAAACTATCACGGTACCTAGCTATAAAGCTATCAAGCTATCAAACTATCAAGCTACCAAGCTGTCAAGCTATTGCTATCAAGCTATCAAGCTATCAAGCTATGCTATCAAGCTACGCCAAGCTACCAAGCTATCAGGCTATCACGCCATCAAACAATCAACTCTCAAGCTGCTTCAAGCTATCAAGCTATCAAGCTACCAAGCTTTCAAGCTATCAAGCTATTAAACTATCAAGCTATCAAGCAATAAATCTCTCAAGCTATAAAGCTATCAAGCTATCAGGCTATCAAGCTATCAAGCTATCAAGCTGTCAATCTACATCGCTATCAAACAATCACTTTCTCAAGCTATCAAGCTGTCAAGCTATCAAGCTATCAAGCTACCAAGCTTTCAAGCTATCAAGCTACCAAGCTATTCGGCTATCAAACTATCAAGGTACCTAGCTATCAAGTTGCCACGCTATCAATCCATCAAGCTATCAAGCTATCAAGCTACCAAGCTGTCAAGCTATCAAGCTATCAAGCTATCAAGCTATCCCATCAAGCTATCTAGATATCAAGCTATTAAGCTATCAGGCTATCAAGCTATCAAGCTATCAAGCTATCAAGCTATCAAGCTATCTCGCTATCAAACAAACATACTCTCAAGCTATCAAGCTATCAAGCTACCAAGCTTTCAAGCTATGAAGCTATCAAGCTATCCAGCTATTAGGCTATCAAGCTACCAAGCTATCAAGCTATCAAGCTATCATGCTATCTCGCTATCAAACAATAAATTTCTCAAGCTATCAAGCTATCAAGCTATCAAGCTGTCCAGCTATCAAGCTATCAAGCTATCAAGCTATCAAGCTATCAAGCTATCTCGCTATCAAACAATGAATTTCTCAAGCTATCAAGCTATCAAGCTGTCAAGCCATCAAGCTACCAAGCTTTCAAGCTATGAAGCTATCAAACTATCAAGCTATCAAGCAATCAATCTATCAGGCTATAATGCTATCAAGCTATAAAGCCATCAAGCTATCAAGCTATCAAGCTACCAAGCTATCAAGCTATCGAGATAACAAGCTATCAAGCTATCAAGCTATCAAACTATCACGGTACCTAGCTATCAAGCTATCAAACTATCAAACAACCAAGCTACAAAGCTGTCAAGCTGTTAAGCTATCAAGCTATCAAGCTATCAATCTATGCGATCAAGCTATGCTATCAAGCTATGCAATCAAGCTATGCTATCAAGCTACGCTATCAAGCTATCTAGATATCAAGCTATCATGCTATCAGGCTATCAAGCTATCAAGCTATCAAGATATCAAGCTATCAAGCTATCTCGCTATCAAACCATCTGTTACACGTCCAAACCGCACTAGGCGTCGTGTAGGCTTACTAATGTAAGCGGGTTGCCAAGCCAGCTAACAGGGAGATGGGCGTGGTCGAAATAATAAGTAAAATGTATGATTAATAAGCTCAAACACCTTACACTTACATTCAAATAGCTCAATTCGGGAAAATATGTCTCTAGGCGCCACCACAATCGATACTTTGCTAAAATAATTGTCTTAAGCTGGATGTTAATTAACCCTACTTGATTGTGGAAAGTAGGATTGTGCTTACTCGGTAAACTCATATACGAACACTCGTCCAAAACAATTCAACTCAAATAAATCTCGTACTACCCATGTCATTAACAACTTTTTGAACACACCTCGTAAACTAAAATATCCAAAACAAAAGTTATAATACGGTAACTGAATATTTTCTGCGTATCCCTCGTATACACATATAACGTTAAGTTCCTATTTATTAATGAATAAAATATCTTGTCATTCAATATTCGATAATTAATTTTGAAAACTTCTAGATAAAATTTATCACTCAAATTCATTCAATGAACGCTATCTTTTAAATTTACTTTACTTCTTATAATATTTGACATTCGTAAACATTTACGGTTTCAAAACTCAAACTTTTATTATACTCAATGACGTTTTTAAACTAACAGCTGATCTATTAATATTGCATTGCTCTAATGAAACTGACATAAAAATTTTGTAATCAACCTGGCTAATAAGACTTATCAGGTTGTTCCTTAAATTTGAAAAATTAAAATGAAAATATGCAAAGCTTACTTTTAAAATTATCAAAACAAGATCACCAATTAAGTGAATGTTACATCTGTGTTTCATACCTGTTTAAATAAACAACAAAATGAGAATTTAACGATAAATATATATATTGACCTGCATAAAATAATAAAGAGAAAAAAAAAAAAACAAATGTTTACACACACAAATATATTTACATATATTACACTCAACAACGTGGTTGAAAATCAAAACCACACGTCACTATCAATTTCTGCGAAATTCTTAATACTAAACAAACCATACAATAAGTGTGACTCAAGAACGATTATCTTTTCGTTTCAAAACTAATGAATATTTGAACACATTACACAAATGAACTAAACCAAAGAGATAATCGTGCTTTACTAAATTTTTAAAATGCTTAAATATAAACCTTACTTAAGATCGTCCATTACTCCTTGGCTTTTCTTTCTTCTTTCTTCCGTAAATTAATTATATGTAGTCCATTGGTACTGCATAAAATTGCCTGAAGCACATTACACAAGGCTTAAAACTTAATCCTCTGTGCACTCGATTAGTTCACTTCGCGAGGTTATTACTCCACAATTAGTCTAATAACACGTAATAACGGTAAACCTTTGGTTGCCTATTAAAATTTCTTGCAACCTTTTCACAAATTTAGTCCCTTATACAAATAAAACTTTCAATGTCATATAACGTTACTCAAACATTGGTTTATAATATACAATGAACCCTTCGTTCACTTAACAGGTGGTCTCGATTACTTGTAGCCGAATCTCGTTACAAGCGCGCCGCTAAACTTGATACTACTATTACGTAACAACTGTTAACTTTATTTAAATCTGCTTTCGCACTTTTATTATTTTCTTTGAAGATAAACAAACTAATTGTTACCTTCAACGTCAAATTTAATTATGGTATTGTTTATGAATGTCTTTTTAATTTATCCCCGGTTCGGGTAACGCAGTTAATTAAACAATTACTGCTTCATTAAAATTTCACAAACATCCTCCCACTCCGTCACAGTCTATCCCCCACACTAACTCGCACGCGCCTTCCGCCAACCTTCACAAGCAACAGCCAAAACCGAAAGCTTCACTTCCTACCTCTAACTTCAACTAACTAACTACTTCCAACTGAACTTCCCTATTTATCACTTCAGTCATCCATCTTTAAACATGTCTTCCTTCCGCGTTATATTCTCCAATAATATTCATTCAAAACTACATACGTCCAACAACTGCTTCCCTCTACACAAGCACGCGTGTAATTACAATACATCGCCATATTTGTTTTCACTTACAAATTTTACACTTACTTCCCGAAGAAACCATCTTCCGTCATTACATTCATTCAGTGGCCCCTCTGGACCATTACACAACTTTTAACCGTTATCTCCAATCTGCGCTCGATCTCCTTCCGCAACATTTGCAAAAATCAGTACAGTCTAATGTCTCAAATTCCATATACACACATTTATTCTCAACACAATTGCACAACATTACAAAACTTGCTGAAATTATCACTTAAACATACCCAATCTTTCTCTACATATTTTCTAAAACATTCTACCTTTATTCTTCACATTTTCTAATCAAGATTACCCATCTTTCTTCAAACATTCCATCTCTATCATCAGCAAAACAGAAGCAATCCAGTGGAAAGCATTATCGTCCCATGGACAAATTTCTCTTCACATTTACATTCATCAGAATTTAATTCTTTCAACTCTAAAGTCTTTATGACATTCAAATACACGTCTCTACATACTAAATAATATCTTTCCTAAAATTCCAGTGGCGTATCATACACCCACACACATTATATACACAAAAAAAAAATTTTTTTTTTCATTCAAACTCAATACACTCGTGCCCAGAACACGTAATATACGTCATTATAGCATCCTATATACAGGGTGCGTCATCGCAACCTGACACATCAATCTCTCAAGCTATCAAGCTACCAGGCTTTCAAGCTATCAAGCTATCATGCTATCTCGCTATCAAACAATCAATTTCTCAAGCTATCAAGCTATCAAGCTATCAAGCTATCAAGCTATCAAGCTATCAAACTGTCCAGCTATCAAGTTATCAAGCTATCATTCTATCAAGCTATCAAACTCACAAGCTGTCTCATTATCAAACAATCAATTTATCAAGCTATCAAGCTATCAAGCTGTCAAGCCATCAAGCTACCAAGATTTCAAGCTATGAAGCTATCAAACTATCAAGCTATCAAGCAATCAATCTATCAGGCTATAATGCTATCAAGCTATCAAACTATCAAGCTATCAAGATACCAAGCTATCAAGCTACCAAGCTATCAAACTATCAAGATACCAAGTTATCAAGCTATCAAGATGTAAAACTATCACGGTACCTAGCTATCAAGCTATCAAACTATCAAACTACCAAGCTGTCAAGCTATTAAGCTATCAAGCTATCAAGCTATCAAACCATGCGACCAAGCTATGCTATCAAGCTATGCTATCAAGCTACGTCACCAAGCTGTCAAGCTATCAAGATACCACGCTTTCAAGCTATCAAGCTATCAAACTATCAAGCTATCAAGCAATCAATCTCTCAAGCTAAAAAGCTATCAAGCTATCAGGCTATCAGGCTGTCAAGCTATCTCGCTATCAAACAATCAATTTCTCAAGCTATCAAGCTGTCAAGCTATCAAGCTATCTAGCTACCAAGCTATCAAGTTATGAAGCTACCAAACTATCAAGCTATCAAGCAACCAATCTATCAAGCTATAAAGCTATCAAGCTATCAAGCTATCGAGCTATCAAGCTATCAAGCTATCAAGCTATCAAGCTATCAAGCTATCAAGCTATCAAGCTATCAATCTATCAAGATACCAAGCTATCAAACTATCAATCCATCAAAATATCAAGCTACCAAGCTACCAAGCTGTCATGCTATCAAGCTATCAAGCTATCAAGCTATGCCATCAAGCTATGCTATCAAGCTATACTATCAAGCTACGCTATCAAGCTATCTAGATATCAAGTTATCAAGCTATCAGGCTACCAAGCTATCAAGCTATCAAACTATCTCGCTATCAAACAATCAATCTCTCAAGCTATCAAGCTATCAAGCTACTAAGCTATCAAGCTTTCAAGCTACCAAGCTATCAAACTATCAAGCTATCAAGCAATCAATCTCTCAAGCTACAAAGCTATCAAGCTATCAAACTATCGAGCTACCAAGCTACCAAGCTGTCATGCTATCATGCTATCAAGCTATCAAGCTATCATGCTATCAAGCAATCAAGCTATCAAGCTATCAAGCTATCAAGCTATCAAGCTATTAAACTATCAAGCTGTCAAGCAATAAATCTTTCAAGCTATAAAGCTATCAAGCTATCAGGCTATCAAGCTATCAAGCTATCAAGCTGTCAATCTACATCGCTATCAAACAATCACTTTCTCAAGCTATCAAGCTATCAAGCTACCAAGCTTTCAAGCTATCAAGCTACCAAGCTTTCAAGCTATCAAGCTACCAAGCTATTCAGCTATCAAACTATCAAGGTACCTAGCTATCAAGTTGCCACGCTATCAATCCATCAAGCTATCAAGCTATCAAGCTACCAAGCTATCAAGCTATCAAGCTATCAAGCTATCAAGCTATCAAGCTATCAAGCTATCAAGCTATCAAGCTATCAAGCTATCAAGCTATCAAGCTATCAAGCTATCAAGCTATCAAGCTATCAAGCTATCTCGCTATCAAACAATCAATCTCTCAAGCTATCAAGCTATCAAGCTATCAAGCTACCAAGCTTTCAAGCTATGAAGCTATCAAGCTATGCAGCTATTAGGCTATCAAGCTACCAAGCTATCAAGCTATCAAGCTATCATGCTATCTCGCTATCAAACAATAAATTTCTCAAGCTATCAAGCTATCAAGCTGTCCAGCTATCAAGCTATCAAGCTATAAAGCTATCAAGCTATCAAGCTATCAAGATATCTCGCTATCAAACAATGAATTTCTCAGGCTATCAAGCTATCAAGCTGTCAAGCCATCAAGCTACCAAGCTTTCAAGCTATGAAGCTATCAAACTATCAAGCTACCAAGCTATCAAGCTATCAAGATAACAAGCTATCAAGCTATCAATCTATCAAACTATCACGGTACCTAGCTATCAAGCTATCAAACTATCAAACTACCAAGCTACAAAGCTGTCAAGCTGTTAAGCTATCAAGCTATCAAGCTATCAATCTATGCGATCAAGCTATGCTATCAAGCTATGCAATCAAGCTATGCTATCAAGCTACGCTATCAAGCTATCTAGATATCAAGCTATCATGCTATCAGGCTATCAAGCTATCAAGCTATCAAGCTATCAAGCTATCAAGCTATCTCGCTATCAAACAATCAATCTCTCAAGCTATCAAGCTATCAAGCTACCAAGCTTTCAAGCTATCAAGCTATCATGATATCTCGCTATCAAACAACCAATTTCTCAAGCTATCAAGCTATCAAGCTACCAAGCTTTCAAGCTATGAGGCTATCAAGCTATCAAGCTATCAAGCAATCAATCTATCAGGCTATAATGCTATCAAGCTATCAAGCTATAAAGCTATCAAGATATCAAGCTATCAAGCTACCAAGCTATCAAGCTATCAAGATACCAAGCTATCAAGCTATCAAGCTGTCAAACTATCATGGTACCTAGCTATCAAGCTATAAAACTATCAAACTACCAAGCTGTCAAACTATTAAGCTATCAAGCGATCAAGCTATCAAACTATGCGAACACGCTATGCTATCAAGCTATGCTATCAAGCTACGTCACCAAGCTGTCAAGCTATCAAGGTACCAAGCTTTCAAGCTATCAAGCTATCAAACTATCAAGCTATCAAGCAATCAATCTCTCAAGCTATAAAGCTATCAAGCTATCAGGCTATCAAGCTGTCAAGCTATCTCGCTATCAAACAATCAATTTTTCAAGCTATCAATCTGTCAAGCTATCAAGCTATCAAGCTACCACGCTTTCAAGTTATGAAGCTACCAAACCATCAAGCTATCAAGCAACCAATCTATCAAGCTATCAAGCTATCAAGCTATCAAGCTATCAAGCTATCAAGATACCAAGCTATCAAACTATCAAGGTACCTAGCTATCAAGCTATCACGCTATCAAACTATCAATCCATCAAGCTATCAAGCTATCAAGCTACCAAGCTGTCATGCTATCAAGCTATCAAGCTATCAAGCTATGCTGTCAAGCTATGCTATCAAGCTATACTATCAAGCTACGCTATCAAGCTATCTAGATATCAAGTTATCAAGCTATCAGGCTACCAAGCTATCAAGCTATCAAGCTATCTCGCTATCAAACAATCAATCTCTCAAGCTATCAAGCTATCAAGCTACCGAGCTACCAAGCTACCAAGCTACCAAGTTACTATGCTACCAAGCTTTCAAGCTACGAAGCTATCAAACCATCAAGCTATCAAGCAATCAATCTCTCAAGCTACAAAGCTATCAAGCTATCAACCTATCGAGCTACTAAACTATCAAGCTATCAAACTATCAAGGCACCTAGTTGTGAAGCTATCAAACTGTCAACCTATCAATCTATCAAGCTATCAAGCTATCAAGCTGTCAAGCTATCAAGCTATCAAACTGTCAAGCTATCAAGCTATCAAGCTATCAAGCTGTCTAGCTATCAAGCCATGCTATCAAGCTATTCTATCAAGCTATGCTATCAAGCTACGCTATCAAGCTATCAATCTATCAATCTATCAAGCTACCAAGTACTCAAGCTATCAAGCAATCAGGCTATTAAGCTATTCTATCAAGCTGTGAAGCTATCAAGCTATTAAGCAATCAGACTATCAAGCTATCAAGCTACCTAGCTATCAAACAATCAATCTCTAAAGCTATCAAGCTGTCAAGCTATCAAGCTATCAAGCTACCAAGCTTTCAAGCTATCAAGTCATTAAACTATCAAGTTATCAAGCAATCAATCTCTCAAGCTATAAAGCTATCAAGCTACCAGGCTATCAAGCTATCAAGCTCTCAAGCTATCTAGCTATCTAACAACCAATTTTTCAAGCTATCAAGCTATCAAGCTATCAAGCAATCAGGCTACCAAGCTATCAAGCTATCAAACAATCAATCTCTCAAGCTATCAAGACATCAACCTATCAAGCTGTCAACCTATCAAGCTATCAAGCCCTCTAGCTATAAAACAATCAGGATATCAAGCTACGCTACCAAGCTATCAAGCTATCAAGCTATCAAGCTATCAAGCTATCAAGCTATCAAGCTATCAAGCTATCAAGCTATCAAGCTATCAAGCTATCAAGCTACCAAGCTATCAAGCTATCAAGCTATCAAGCTATCAAGCTATCAAGCTATCAAGCTATCAAGCTATCAAGCTATCAAGCTATCAAGCTATCAAGCTATCAAGCTATCAAGCTATCAAGCTATCAAGCTATCAAACTATCAAGCTATCAAGCTATCAAGCTATCAAGCTATCAAGCTATCAAGCTTCAAGCTATCAAGCTATCAAGCTATCAAGCTATCAAGCTGTCAAGCTATCAAGCTATCAAGCTATCAAGCTAACAAGCTAGCTATCAAGGTATCAACCTACCAAGCTACCCAGCTATCAAGCTATGAAGCTATCAAGCTATCAAGCTATCAAGCTACCAAGCTATCATGCTATCAAGCTATCAAACTATGAAGCTATCATTCTATCAAGCTATCAAGCTATCAAGCTATCATGCTATCAAGCTATCAAGCTATCAAGCTATCAACCTACCAAGCTACCCAGCTATCAAGCTATCAAGCTATCAAGCTACCAAGCTATCATGCTATCAAGCTATCATGATATCAAGCTATCTAGCTATCAAGCTATCAAGCTATCATGCTATCAAGCTATCAAGCTATCAAGCTATCAAGCTATCAAGCTATCAAGCTATCAAACTATCCTGCTATCAAGCCATCAAGCTATCTTGCTATCAAGCTATCAAGCTATCTAGGTACCAAGCTATCAACTTATCAAGCTATCAAGCTATTAAAGTATCAAGCTATCAAGTTACCAAGCTATCAAACTATGAAGCTTCCAAGCTAACAAACTATGAAGCTATCAAGCTGTCAAGCTATCAAGCAATCAAGATATCAAGCTATAAAGTTATTAAGCTATCAAGCTACCAAGCTATCAAACTATCAAGCTATCAAGCTATCAAGATATCAAACTATCAAGCTATCAAGCTATTAAGCTATCAAGCTATCAAGCTATTAAGCTATCAAGCTATCAGGCTATCAAGCTCTCAAGCTATCAAGCTATCAAGCTATCAAGCTAGCATGTATGCTACCAGGTATGAAGGTTTGAAGGTACGTAGGTGCGAAAGTACGAAGGTACGAAGGTACGAAGGTACGAAGGTACGAAGGTACGAAGGTATGGAGGTATTAAGGTATGAAGGTATGAAGGTATGAAAGTGGGAAGGTACGAAGGTACGAAGGTACGAAGGTGCGAAGGTACGATGGTACGAAGGTACGAAGATACGAAGTTACGAAGGTACGAACGAACGAATGTGCGTAGGTACGAAGGTACGAAGGTACGATGGTACGAAGGTAGGAAGGTACGAAGGTACGAAGGTATGAAGGTACGAAGGTATGATGGTACGAAGATAGGAAGGTACGAAGGTACGAAGGTATGAAGGTACGAAGGAACGAATGTGCGTAGGTACGAAGGTACGAAGGTACGATGGTACGAAGGTAGGAAGGTACGAAGGTACGAAGGTATGAAGGTACGAAGGTATGGATGTATGAAAGTATGAAGGTATGAAGGTAGGAAAGTACGAAGGTACGAAGGTACGAAAGTACGAAGGTATGAAGGTACGAAGGTACGAAGGTGCGAAGGTGCGAAGGGACGATGGTACGAGGGTACGAAGGTACGAAGTTACGAAGGAACGAAGTAACGAATTTGCGAAGGTTCGAAGGACGAAGGTACGATGGTACGAAGGTACGAAGGTACGAAGGTACGAAGGTATGGAGGTGTTAAGGTATGAAGGTATGAAGGTAGGAAGGTACGAAGGTACGAAGGTACGAAGGTACGAAGGTGCGAATGTACGATGGTACGAAGGTACGAAGATACGAGGTTACGCAGATACGGAGGGACGAAGGTGCGAAGGTACGAAGGTACGAAGGTACGATGGTACGAAGGTACGAAGGTACGGAGGTACGAAGGTACGAAGGTACGAAAGTACGAAGGTATGAATGTACGAAGGTATGGGGTATGAAGGTATGAAGGTAGGAAAGTACGAAGGTACGTAGGTACGAAGGTACGAAGGTACGAATGTACAAAGTTACTAACGTACGAAGGAACGAATTTGCGAATGTGCGAAGGTACGATGGTACGAAGGTACGAAGGTACGATGGTACGAAGGTACGAAGGTATGAAGGTATGAAGGTATGAAGGTATGAAGGTATGAAGGTATGAAGGTATGAAGGTATGAAGGTATGAAGGTATGAAGGTATGAAGGTATGAAGGTATGAAGGTATGAAGGTATGAAGGTATGAAGGTATGAAGGTATGAAGGTATTAAGGTTTGTAGGAATGAAGGTATGAAGGTGTGAAAGTATGAACTAATGAAGCTATGAATCAATGAAATTATGAAGCTATAAAGCTATGAAGTTATAAAGCTGTGCAGGTATGAAGCTGTGAGGCTATAAAGCTATCAATCTATAATAAACTATAAAACACGTTAGAGTCGGAAATCTAAGGTGGCGTATGCGGATTTCGTACCCACAGGGTAAAAACTGAAAAATACTAAAAAAAGAATAACGATTTAAAAAATGGACGAAAGTGGCACCGGAAAAGAAGCTGAGTGAAAGAAGGGGCGGTGCTAATGTTTGTGTACGCGGCCTGCCCCGATCAAAGGGTGTGGAGGCAGGACCAGTTGTCGTGGTTTATGAGAACCTTAATAGGCAACCGCTGCGCCAAGTAATTTTTATAGCATTAGATATAAAAATATTGGCTAAAGTTATTATTCCTTCTCACCTACCCAAAAGAAACCAGATACTATTTTTGTAAAAAAAGCTTTGACCATTTACATTACTTAACATGAAATCAGATTACATTTTTTCTGTATCGCCATTTTCTTAAAAAAATCAGTCAATATTTTATTGTGTAGGTTTAGAACACCAAACAGAATTCAATATTAGTGTATGCTGATTATTATTGCTCAAAAAAGGTGACATTTTTTCGTAATGTAGCTATCGTGTACCATTTGAGTTAAGATATTGATCCACTGGTTATTATACAAAGTTCAAATTCATATATTAGAACACACTAATACACTAATATTTTTACTTGTACTGTGATTCTGCAATATTTACTTGTATCACAAGTATTTCGATTATTAATTAGGTGTAAGTGAATGGCGATATTAAGATATATGAAATCGTTCATCTGTAACGGTTTCTGTAATAGAAGTGTTAGTATATTCCTTCTTTACGCATATGTAAAATTAAGTATTTGAAATTCAAATTTTCTTTTAAAGAATTTAATGAGCATGAATTTATCTATTAAGTCAGTTTCCATGAAGGAATCGTCCTAAAATATCAATAAAATGCACCTATTATTTAAATAAGAGCCTATAATTTTTTAATGGCGTACGCTAGCTTTAGGTAGTAAAGTCCAGAACGAATCGTTGAGACGTTTATGATACAATAAGTTATCATTCGTTGCTTTGTCCATGGTATTTGTGAGGAATGCTCGTCAAGGTTTTAATATCCTCGTAAAACTTGCTCTGGACACATCCCCAATCAAAAACGGGTGACACGACTTGATAATCCCTTAGAAGCTTTATGATTGTAAAGAAAAGATATAAAGGAAGCTTTCATTGCTAACAAAAGCTACGGGGCAATAACGTTAAAAGTAGAATAATGAATATTAATTAATTCGTTTTTTTTTATGTATGAAGATATTCGCAATGATTTTTTAATACTTAACTATATTAACTCTTATGTTTGGATATGCACCAAATTCAATTTATTATAAAGATATAACGTCAAATGGTTTTTATATTTAATATTTTTTCTTTCTCTTTGGGACTTTACTGTTTAGTTTAGTGTTTACTTATACTGGTTTCAGCTGGTTCTAGATTGCGAAGTGTGAACGTATTACATAATCAAACAAAATTTATTCCACTCTGTTTAATTCATTCTAACGTAATGTGATTGCAGACCAATCCTATTTCATTTACTTTTAATATAGTTTAATTTATTTTTAACCCTAAACAAGGTAGGCCCACGTCCACTTTGTTTGAAATTTTTTTCAGGTGCAATAAAATATCTGAGCTTCGATGGAATCAAAAGAATCTTTTAAATGATTGTTGTAGTTTTCCTGCTTCCTCTAGTATACAAACACCACTGTTATCTTAAAATCTTCAATTTACTTTTGCTAATATTTTATTTACAAGAAATAGTAATCGATATCTCAACACCTCATACCTCGATATCTCGATAGCTTGATAGCCCGTTAGCTCCTTAGCTCGGTACTTTGATTGCTCTATTGCAATTTATCTATAGATCGATAGGTCGATAGGTCGATAGATCAATAGATCGATAGTTCGACAGATCAACAGATCGACAGATCGACAGATCGACAGATCGACAGATTGAGAGATCGACAGATCGACAGATCGACAAGATAGATCGATTGGTCGATAGATCGATAGGTCGATTGATCGATAGATCGATTGATCGATAGATCGATAGATCGATTGATCGATTGATCGATAGATCGATAGGTCGATAGATCGATAGATCGATTGATCGATAGATCGATAGATCGATAGATCGATAGATTGATAGATCGATTGATCGATAGATCGATTGATCGATAGATCGATTGATCGATAGATCGATAGATCGATAGATCGATAGATCGATAGATCGATAGATCGATAGATCGATAGATCGATAGATCGATAGATCGATAGATCGATAGATCGATAGATCGATAGATCGATTGATCGATAGATCGATTGATCGATGATCGATAGATCGATAGATCGATAGATCGATAGATCGATAGATCGATAGATCGATAGATCGATTGATCGATAGATCGATTGATCACTTGATCGATAGATCGATTGATCGATAGATCGATTGATCGATAGATCGATAGATCGATAGATCGATAGATCGATTGATCAATTGATCGATAGATCGATAGATCGATAGATCGATTGATCGATAGATCGATTGATCGTTAGATCGATTGATCGATAGATCGATAGATCGATAGATCGATAGATCGATAGATCGATAGATCGATAGATCGATAGATCGATAGATCGATAGATCGATAGATCGATAGATCGATAGATTGATAGATCGATAGATCGATAGATCGATAGATCGATAGATCGATAGATCGATAGATTGATAGATCGATAGATCGATAGAATGATAGATCGATAGATCGATAGATCGATAGATCGATAGATCGATAGATCGATAGATCGATAGATCGATTGATCGATAGATCGATTGATCTATAGATCGATAGATCTATAGATCGATAGATCGATAGATCGATAGATTGATAGATCGATAGATCGATAGATCTATAGATCTATAGATCGATAGATCGATAGATCGATAGATCGATAGATCGATAGATCGATAGATCGATAAAATGATAGATCGATAGATCGATAGATCGATAGATCGATAGATCGATAGATTGATTGATCGATAGGTCGAGTGATCGATTGATCGATAGATCGATAGATCGATTGATCGATTGATCGATAGATCGATAGATCGATAGATCGATAGATCGATAGATTAATAGATCGATAGATCGATAGATCGATTGATCGATAGATCGATAGATCTATAGATCGATAGATCGATAGATCGATAGATCGATAGATCGATAGATCGATTGATCGATAGATCGATAGATCGATAGATCGATAGATCGATAGATCGATAGATCGATAGCTCAATAGATCGATAGGTCGATAGATCGATGGAGCAATACGGAAATGGTTACGAAATAAAAATAAACATAGCAATCATAATGTACAGAGGAAAGCAAACGACTGGATGGATAACAAGGTAGAAGAAATTGAACAATAGAATAGCAAGCACAATGTAAAACAATTCTACAGCAAAATAAAGAACCGAACAAACACCTAGAAATGGAAGTTTTAGATGAAATATGCAAAATAAAAAATGGCAAGTCCTCGGAAGAAGATGAAATAGATTGAAAACTTTTGAAATATGGGAGTGAGGCATTACACAAGCATATATACATCCTAATAAAACAGATATGGAAACAATATAAAATACCAGAAGAGTGGAACACCGGAATAATAACTCCGGTACATACAAAAGGAAATAAGGGAAGCTCAATCTCCCCCACATTATTCAACTTGATATTAGAAAACGTGTTAAGTAACGCAAAGCTAAACAAAAAGAACATTATTACGTATACAAATAGCAGCGTACGCCGATGACCTCACCGTACGCCGTAATAGCAAACTCAAAACAGAAACTAGTAAGTACAATAGAGAAAATAGAATAGGAATCGAAACAATTGGGAATCGAAATAAATCAATACAAAACAAAATCTATGAGGGTAGGCAGAGAGGAAGATCCTATGAACTTGGAAACGCAAAAATATACTTTTGAAGCTGTTCCCTCCTTCAACTACCTGGGAACAATAATACACCAATCTGGCAAAGAACGGATAAAAGAAAGAATTCTGAAGGGAAACTAAGCCTACAGCAGAAACGAGAATTTACTGAAAAGCAAACCACTAACCAAAAAAAAAACGAAGATTAAAATATATAAGACACTGATAAGACCGACATTGATATACGCTCTAGAAACAGCAACAATTTCCAAAAAAAGAAGAAGAAAATTTAAAAATGGCGGAAAGAAAAATAATAAGAACCATATTAGGACCAAATATAACAGAAAATGGAGAAAAAAGACTAACAAGGAAATTGAAGACGAACTAGGAGGAGAAACCATCATGAGATTCATGAACGCACAACGGCTGAAATGGGCAGGGGCATATCATGAGGAGACCCCTGTCAGAGATGCTAAGGAAGATAACACAATGGAGCCCACTAGGCCCAAGGAAAATCGGGAGATCCGAAAAAGAATAGGCGAAACAGGTAGAGGAATACCCAAGAAAGTAGGGGAATAATGGAATGGAAACAAAAATGCAAGGAAAGAATGGAATGGAAAAAAATAACGCTCAAAGGTAAGACAAGCAAGGACTTATAAACAAAGGAAAGAGGAGTAATCTCCCTCAAAAATAGGGTTCTAAAGACGCTTTGCGTCAGCCATAGTCTTAAGATTGAATGGCTTGATGATGGTGACTACTGAAATATAACATTAAACTTTGGAAAAAAATCGGTTCACAAATAAAGGTACAATATAGGATGCGTTAAAATGCGTTTTATCGGGATAATGAAAGACTTTGGATTACATTGTGTAGGAATCTGTTTTAGGTACCTATAATATAAAAGAATTTTAGAGAAGTGTCCTTTATAAGAGTTTTTTTTTAATTTCATTAATTTAACGGAAACAAGCTAAATTGGAGTAACCATGATTTTCATATTTGACAAATTAAAAACAAACGTCAGTCAAATTACTAATAATTCAAACAATCCTATTATTTAACACTTTAAGCGAGTTATTGTACTTGCAATAAATTAACCTTGTAAAGAAGTAATAATTTTTACGTTTTTATTTCACTCTTTACATTATTATTTCTGGATTAAATTATAACGCGATAATGCGATCTAGTAAAAATGTTCCCACGATACATATTAACTAAGGTTTCCCGTGTTATTTTATGGATGATTTACATGCAAATCTCCCACCTTTAGATAAAGTGATTAATTTCGAAAAAGACTGTTCATATCAAAACGTATAGAATTTTATCTTTTCGAGTTCTTCAAACAGGAGTTGCACATCTCTACATTTATGAAAGTCTGACTTTGTTTGCATACGACATATAATAACAGTTTACTATTAGATAAAGAACTAATAATGTTTTGAATAATTACCAATTTATAGTAAGGGAATATGTAGATTAGTTTATCCATTCACATATCACAACTGCTGTACGGTATTTAATTAATGTTTAACCAAGAGCTACATCTGTTATATGGAGATCTAGTATTACGAAGTGGCTACTAGCATTTAATACGATAATTAAAAACAAACAAGGGCACTTTAATTAGAGTTATCAAGTTCAGTTTAATGCACCTAATATTTGATTTATTCATTGCCAATGAAGTTATCTAGCCCCTATTACGAATTCTAGATTAGTTGTAGCTTGCAGCATACTTAATGTATTATTTAACCCTGCAAAATGCGAAACTCATTGGAATTTCCTAACGCTAAGATATGTACTATTAAAATCTGAAACGAACTAACTGAATAAATCATTACTTTAAGGTAATATTGGAATTAATTATAGTGTGCTGTAATGATATTAGAAATACATATAAAATGTTTTAAATTAAAAAATTTTAAAATACATATATGAGACAGCTCGTTTGATGTTGGTTTTTAATATAGAAAAGAAGCTTTTTCCTCTGGCATTGAAGAATTACTTTTTGACTAATATATTTCCCAATTTACGAAGCAACCTTTCATCTCTGAAAATTAAAAATAGAAAGAAGCTTACTAACATCCATAAAGCTTTGTAATAGTACTTATAACTAGAAATAAATTAAATTTTATGTAGAAATTTATAAGTAATACTAACTAAATGAGTTTTCAGGTCCTGCCAGGTACCTAATTTGTAAGTAAATAAATTAAAATATCTGGTGCGGAACACCACACGACGTTCCAACCTACGAAATGCAAGTTAAAAGAAATGTAATAATTTAAATTTTTTTAGGATAGTTATGCAACCTCTTTTATAACAAGTTAATTACGAAAATATGAAACATTGTAAAAACAGAAACAATAATCCATGTCAAACAGGCATTTAAAACTTCATATCTGACAGAGGTTAATATACACCTAGACGCTAACTTAAAAAATTAAAAGAAATGGAATTTGATTTAGGGCAACTAAGCAACCTCTTTTTTAAACGTTCATAACGAAAACAGGCAACGTTGTAAAAACAAAAAAATCATCTGTCAGAATGACGTTTAAAACTTCATGTCAGATAGATATTCATATTAATATACAGGTATGTAAAAATATTATCGCGGGTCTGACTTATAATAAGTAAAACAAAGACAGTACAATCAGTTCACGTGCTAAGTAAGATAGAATACACAACAAACTAAAAGTGCTGATGCCATACATGCGTCTTTTGAGTAGCCTAGTATCAATGATACATTTAATTGCTACTGTCAACGAGAATTTAACATCAGTGTTTTTGTAAGTCCGACACGATACTACACTGAAAAAAAATACAGATTATTAAGTGGCATTATTCAGGAAGCACTGCACAAGAAATAATGGACAGGTTTGCTTTTTCCTTCGAAAACAATACCATCAGAATGTACGATTATGCGTACTATTTGTAAATTTGAAAGATTCGGATGTTTAAATAACTGTAGAAAATGCAGTAGCATTGATGGTAATGATGGTAAGCATCCTGGTCGTAACTTAAACGAAGAGCGCGAACTCCAAGAAATTGCAGTGTGTAGCTTAGCAGAAACTAATTTCCAGTGCAATAGTATAAAATAGTACAAAAATTGCTGAATATTGAACCAAGAACAGTTCGCAATATCTCGAAAAGGAATAAATACCGTTGCTGTAAGTTGCAAACTACACAAGAATTTTTTCCAGAAGATCATGAAAAGCGTATGGAATTTTGTGAAGATATGATGAATCGGGCTAATGAAAACGAAGGATTTATTAAAAATATTTTGTTTACCGACGAGTGTTCTTTTAACTTACATGGCCATCACAATCAGTCTGTCGCTGTTGGTTACTCTCGGGAAAAAAAAACACATTAGTATTCCTGACCGGACACAATACCCCCAAAAAGTTATTGTGTGGGCAGGAATTTTAGGCAATTCCATAATTGGTCCATTTTTTATCAACGGAAACTTGAATGCGGACAAATATTTAGAACTGTTGAGAAAACAGATAGTTCCAGCTGATCAACGCCTCAATATAAATGTTGATGACATTTGGTATCAAGAAGATGGCTGTCCTGCTCATACTGCAATGAATTCAACAGTTTTTGGAAACTACGTTCCCTAACACTATTATTAGTGGAACTGGTACTATTAAATATCCTTCTCTCTCACCTGATATCGCGCCGAACGACTTTTTTGTTTGGAGATACGTATCCCAGCAAATTTATGGACACAAGCATGAACGTGCTAACAATTTGGACGAACTTCGTGTCAAAATTACAGACTCTTTAAACAGCATCACCCAAGAAATGTTAGAAAACACGCGAACTGAATTTTATCACAGATTGGGTTACTGCCTTGCGCAAGGTGGAAGTCTTTTCGAAAGTAGAGTAATGCTAAAGTTAAACCTTAAACTTAAGTTATACTATCAATGTAAATGTTAATGTTCTTGTTTGTAGCTCTCGTAAGTTTCTTCTTGGTTCTTCTTACGGGTAGTAATCGAAACATGTCATAAATTCGCAATTACAGTAAACTTCGATGTTTGAGATATTATCATTTAATGTTTAAGTGTAAAGTATTTACTTAATAGTTTCAAAGAACACGCGATTTTTCAACATCATCTTAATTGCTTTGTTTTCGATAGAAATTTTGAAGCTAGATTGAAGGAGACTTAAGTAGTTCATATTTTGTGCCTACATGCAAATATGTACAAGTGGCAACATCGGTAAAGTTATGACTCTCTCACACTCATATAATGCTTATTTGGTTTCTTTCTAGCTTATTATAAGTCAGACCTGCAATAATGTTTTTCCGTACCTGTACACATGTTAACTTAAAAAAAATTGCAAAGCCGCCCGCTTCTATAACATATCAATAATGCAGTGTAACCATTTTCATTCATATTTAATTAATTTTTTGACTTCCCTTACGTTATATTAAAAAACTTTATAAAGAAAAGTTATGTACAATTGAAATTTCTTTAAAAAATACGTCTACACTTTTTCTTATAAAATGAATCGTTATTCATATAATGAAAACATCTGAACTAACAGTTAAATTCTACTGTCGAATTTTTTTGCCATTCAATTAAGCGTCATATTAAAAAAATTCGTAGAACATAATTAATCGATATGTTTAAGGTCTATATTTAGATGTTTTTACATGTTTGAAATATGCAGCTGTTTTAGAAATATTTGATAAAAACAAAAACTGCCTCTAATAAACCTCCCCTCTCCGGCGCTCGATTTCTCCCAAAATCTAATCAGTTCTAAGCCAAATGAAAACAAGCTTAAACACAAAATTTTAAGTTCGTAGGTATTTTCGTTCTGGAGTTATCGCGCGCGCCCATACACACACACACTCACAGTAGGTAAGATTGGAGACTTTTGGAACATACCACATTTCCAAGGTCTCACATTTTCAAGGTTACCACAATTTCAAGGCCCCACCAGTTCAAGGTTATGAAAGAAGTAGGTCATGTTTGCACACAACTTTCCCAAGGTCGCACATTTCTAAGACTACCACAGCTGTAAGGTGTGAAAACTCGTAGGTCACTAACATTTAACACATTATCAAGGCTAGTTGCGAACCAAATTAAAAAAGGTAATGATATGCTAATATATTTATGTTATATGTATAAATGTAATCAGTGTATTACTCATATATATGATTTTGTCTAGGAATAAAACATTTTGATTTAGTACAAGTACAAAAGGTCCTTTCCACTTCTGTATCATTACACCTGCGAAGACGTGGTGTAAGTAATTGAGCGTAAGTGCAGTGTGGTGCCCATTGGAGATGCTCCTGTAGCGGAGTGTCAGAAGACCGCCATTGGTTTATTCGAACTCCACACATGAAGCATTCAACCCTATCGTCTGAAGATATGGAAATGGACCCTGCTGCTGCAAGCGATGTAGGTGAGTGCACTCCAGACCATGTTCGATACTTAACTAAACGTTTATCGAAACAATTGAAATACTGAGGATAATAAAAGCACTATCCATATGTGTATGATGGTCGATAACTCGGTATTCATTTGGTTGCAATGCTTTGTAGCAGTCATAGCATAAATGCATATGGCCAGCAAGATGATAACGAGTATGAAGAGCAAATGTGTGTGAATAATATCCCAAATTACCCATGAAGGCATGATGGTGGAAGTAGCGAATTCTTGTATCTAGGTTGGCAAACCATTCAGTATTCCATGCACATCTTCATATATATATATATATATATATATATATATATATATATATATATATATATATATATATATATATATATATATATCCTTTATTGCTTCTAATGTCATAGAAGACAGCAGCCCTTTCTTTTAAATTGCACCCAGTTCGGAATTAGTTCACATGCTCGCCGCACACTTAGATTAAAAAGTGACAATGGTTGGTAGCACTCCCTATCATCCCAATTGTTCTGTACTGGACTAGCAGACATACTGACACTGGTAGAATTAACACGATACTACATGTGTAGTTATCCCTACTTTTAAATAAAGGAAAGACCTTGTAAAAACATATGTATAGTTAACCTTGAAGAATGACATGATTGATACCGGCATTGTGTAACCTTGGAAAAGTGGTAAACGTGAGAGGTGGAGGACATTGTAAGTGTGGGAACCTTGAGGTTGTGACAACCTTGAGGGCGTGTGAACCTTGAAAGTGATAACCTTGGAATAGTGGTATACGTGAGAATGGAGGACATTGTAATTGAGTGAACCTGGGTAATGAGAGACCTTGAAAATGTGGGGGCCGGAAAGGTAAAGGAAACATCCTTGAAGTGATTGGTGAGATCCCGCCAACCTTGCAGAAACGCCGTGAATGAAGGCCTTGAAAGGGTAGGATTGCTGAAGTAACGTGCAGTGTGGCGGTCAAGGTGAAGCAGGTAACCTTGACGGTAGAAATAGTGGGGAAATTAGGATATAAATGCAGAGGGAGTACATGTGAAACCAGTATTGTATGTAATGGAGAACATATTACGTCAAGCGGATCAAGGGATAATTACAAATTATTTCTACACACCTGAAGGGACATGGCTACCTACTAAGATGGGTTCGAAAACGATATCGTATGAAACTATTAACAAGACGAAAATTATACGAATCTCTGATTGTGAAGAATCAGAAATCTATTTAGGAAGGGAGTCTATAGAACAGATATGGAGACTTCTTAAGATAGTCAGTTACCGATTGGATTTAGTACCTACTACGGAATTTTACAATAAAATAATACATGCGGCAGCGGAAATGCCTGATGTTGATATACACAGGTTAATAGTTTCATTACTAGATATATTTGATCTCAATGTAGCATGTGTTATGGAAATTGTAGAATTTGGCAAGGAGAAAATTGATATTGACGTAGAAGTTGCGAAAGCCGTTAAGTAATAAGTGGGGGTAACGACCAAAGTGAGAATCGGGATAATAATAAAGTTTAGTTAATATGTGGATGTGTTATAGTGTAGAGTCGTGGCCTAAGGCTGTGGATTGTGTTAGTACGATGCAAAGACTAATACGCCAATTTTAATTATTAGAATTTGATGCTGAACATGAAAAGTGTATTGACGGGGCACGTTTAGTGATGACTATTTAGATAATCTAGTTTATACGTATGGTAGTGGAATACGCCTGTGTGTGAAATATTTTCTATCGCATGACAATGATGTAGAGTGCATATGTTGTATTAAGCGGTCAATAGTAGACCTTAGAGAAATATCTCTGGAACAATTTGTACATGAAATAGAATGTCATTTACCGAATTATATTTCAACAGACGACAACACGACAAGTAAAGTAGGTCTGCATTAATGAGCTCAAAAACGTAGTTCACGATGTAGTAGAATGGGAGCGAAAAGGAGAATGGGAACAGTTAGCAAGAGAATCTGCACGCTTTAGGAAAAGAATAGAAGAGTATAGTATAATAAGTTTTGTAATATATATCACCTTGTTTCGTGGCATCACTGTGATGATAAGTAATATGTTTACCAAATTTATCCATTGTCATTTGATGATGACGGTGTCCACCAAATTTATCTATTGACATCAGTGCTGGATATGTAGTAGTATCTATAGTGATGGTCGTTGTAACAATGAAATGAAATGAATATAGTAATAGTTTTATAACCTGAGATCCTACTTTATTACTTTCGCTTTACGTAATTCGTCAAATATATATATATATATATATATATATATATATATATATATGTGTGTGTGTGTGTGTGTGTGTGTGTGTGTGTGTGTATGTATTTCGTTGTGATTGCTAGTATTTCCTGCCGATATTGATCCCAATAACTCCCGCAACCAATCCACTAATTTATTCGGAACATTCCAAGTTACGAACACAATCGCTTTGTTACTATATCGTAATAGTTGCATTCCACCCCTTCTTTTGGAGATAGAAGTTGTGTGAGATCTTGTGGCAGCAGGTGCAATAGCTGATATAGCGGGTCGTTTTTTAGGGCGAAGTAATGGTTTAATGATCTCAATGTATTTCCTACTATTAGTTCCTTGGATTTGGTCATCTGGGTTATAATTACGTCGAGCAGCATTTGTGCGGCGCAAAATGTTATTGTATTGCTGCAGATCACTCTTTTTGTATCCCGTAGGAGCTTTTCTACTAGTCAGGAAGAGCGATACGAAAATTCTCTCGAACAAAGTCTAGTTCAGCATCATCAATAAAACATTTCTCTTTTTCGGGAAGAAAGTGTACACCGTATGTTAAATCATACTCGTCTTCGGGATCTCTAAATATACCTTCCACATAATATTTCGCTAATCCTTCATACTGATTAAGGTACTCTTCAAAGGCCGGTTGAGATCCAGCAGCTAACAGTTCTGATTTCAATTGTTGTACAGTAGGAATCTCCCTCTCGTCATCATGCGTGGTATCAGCAATCACAGTTTCCTCTAAAACTTGTGGAATGGCGTCAGGAACAAGAATACGTAGTGCCTTCCGAGTTCCAGATGTTTTAGGCGTATAATGTAAAAAAACTTCCTTTTCATGTGCAACAGGCTCAGTTTTTCCGAATTCTGATGTAAATGGTTCAGCTTTGACGAGAAAACCATCTTGTTTAGTAATCAATTGTTTCAATGGTTGTGTTATAGGTTTAAAGTGCGCCTCCAGTGCACGCTCTGTAAGTGCAGTATCTTCCTTTAAACTAGCATATTTTTGTTCCACACTATTGCGAGCGCGCAAAATGTCTTGTACTAAGCGCTCCTCCATTACTACTGCATGTTTACATAACAAGTGTAGTATTTATAATGCAATGTAACAGTCAAATACCTTATGGAAATGACCTGCATTAACATCACTCTCTTTATCAATCACAAGAAATCCAATTTTGTCACGCCAGAAACAAAAGTCCTTAAATCTATCAAATGTCATATCTACATTAACGTGATCATCATACACATGTTTAAGATTGGTGCCATCTTGTTGAAACAGAACTAGTAAATTCGCATTATCACGTATAAGCTGTTTTGGAATAGAAAAATACGTTTGGCACAGATAGAAACAATCATAGTTTTGGTGTGGTGGTTGCCAAATCAGAAATGATCCCTTATTTCATTCTGTTTATGGCATGCTACACCCATCAAAAATCATTATTGAATTTTTACGTGAATCACTAGGGGATATAATGTCACTGTTATCACTGTATTCTCAATACCCGATATTGTTTAAAGGTGCAAGTAGATTTCCATTTGGATGTTCTAATAAGGTAATCATAACATTTGTTTTTCCGCAACCTGGTAGACCGACGATTATAACTCGTTTACAATCTCCTTCTAGTAGACGACAATGAATTATGGCGTAACATTAGTATATATTCCACTAAAAAGTTACTACATGAAGTAGCCGACCTGAAATGCTGTATCGATATTATACATATTAACATGTATGGTTATGTATGTTCATAATGGAGATAATATACACATCTAAAACTAACAAGTATCAGTAACCAAACTATTAGTTACTATCTGACTATACAAATTCGTTTGCCTAGCAACCTCTAGTAGACCACTCAAAGGATCGACGTTCTCTAATTCCGAATTTCGTCAATGCACCCACGCCAATATTGTACACGTGTCACGCTATCGATACCGTTTGTCATCCTGGGACCGAAAGGCGATATTGTTTAACATTTCACTGTATATATCATGCAAAGCTGATCTAAACACGAACATTTTACACATTACTGTTTTATCAGACGCCTCCGCAACAGATTTGTAGTCTCCGTCAGCACTTTTTTAATGATTTTCTTAACACTTTTCGCTTTCTTAACCACTTGATCATCAGCAAGCTTTAGACAATAAGATTTTGATCCTGCTCCATAAAAATATCGAATAGCTTTCCCTGCATACTCATATTTCATTCTTCCCACGACAGATGTATTCGTTGTAATATCATGCAGACCGTTTTGATAGTTGGATGTGTCATATTCATCAACATGTTTCATATGG
>JARFJB010000349.1:0-140440 GCA_036346205.1 Vesta saturnalis | reverse complement strand
GCTTAATTATTTTCCTTTCTAATTAATAAAAACAATGTAAAAAATTATAAAAAATATATAATTAAATGAATTCTCGAGCGCCATGTTATCTTTGTAGGAATAACAAAACCTAAATAATGAACAATACAAACTTTCTATAAATATAAAAAATTAACAATGTGCAATTAAGTTTATTAACCCAATATATGGATGGTTAAGGAGAGGAAAGAAAAAGGTTTTAAAACTAAGCTTAAAAAATAAAAAATCACCACATAAATACCTCAGTATAATGATTTTCTTATAGACAGCTTCCAGTTTTTAATTATGGATGCGGAACGGTCAACCAGTATGAAAGCGTTTCTACATCTTCCTTGCGTATTCTTGTAACAACGCAATCAACTATGCATTTGAAGGAATTTTCAATCCACTAAACTTATTGTATTCTTGATGTTTTATTTTATTAAAATTGCATTTTAAGATGATATTATTTGAATGAAGAGAAACTTGCGTAAATAAGTAACTTAAGAGCCATTTGAGATTAAAAATATAGTGATTTATAAAAGTACCATATCAAAGTAAGTAAAATATAAGTATGAGTAAGTAAGTAAATAAGTGCCTTAAGTGAGTATAAGGGAATAATATAAGTACTGTAATGAGTGTACGTGAGTGCCTGGAAAGAGCAAATGCTTAAGCTTAAAATATAATGAATTAAAAAATAACTTACCACCAAAATCTGATGGCACCAAATATAAAAATTAAGTAAAAACCATTATAACAATGTCTTCTGCTTTAACATTCAGCAGCAAGTGAAGAAAAAAAATAGAGGCTTTCAGAATTGCTTCTGTAAGTGCCCCCCCTCAAGAAGTTGTCACGCATTGCGCGAAATACAATGATCGGAGTCCAATTTTTAAAAGAAAGGGAACTATTACTATTTATGTAATATTACACCAAAAATATATGTCTAGGAAATGCAATTTAAGTTGCCTTGCTACATGTCTAACCAGCATGTAAACATTTTTTTGAAAGTGCACTCGACTAGCCTCAGGCGTACGGTCGTTTGACCGCAGAGCACTTGGATGCGTGGGGTTTTGGAGGTTAGCTACGATGTTGTGGACGTGGTTAGATAGCCACTAAAGGATAGGCGCCACAGGTTTTAGTCAGGAAAGGGGAGAAAAGGAAAGAAAAAGGAAAAAGAGGAGTAGAGTAGGGGCAGGCCCTGTAAAACCTGAAACAGGTAGTGCTCAAAAAAAAAAAAAAGGAAGGAAACAATTTAAAAAGAGAGACAAACTTTTACCCGAACAACCACACAGTAATCGTTTATTTAATTTAATTTAAACTCAAATTAATACTTATCGAAATAAATATCGAACGTAAACAAATATGATACTATGCTAATTTTTCCCCAAAGTATTCATAACCATCTTAACTTACAACATAATTATAATTCAGCCCTGACGATGGCAAGTGGTGAGCCGTCGCAGATGCCCACAAAGAATAAAGAAAAACTAAATGTATTTAGTTCGTTAATCGAACCCTAAATGTAAAAGAAAAGTTTCGTTAATTGTGCCGCTCCCGACGGTTGTAAGTACTTACAAATCGCAGCCGAAAGGGCGAAAGTAACCCATAAAGTGCGATCTAAAATAGATCCACAATGAAAATAGTAGTGCTTAAATATTTTGAAACAGCTTGCCTACGTTTCACAAAATAGAATTTAAATCCCCAATGATTTTGATTTCGGTTTCTTTAAGTTATATTAAAAACATTAAGAAGTGGTATTAAATAGAAATATCTGGATAGTCTGTTCAGTGCAAGGCATAGAATTGAAGCAAGACATTCAATAGTACAGAAATTTTATTACAGCAAAACCTGCTCTGAACAAAATTATCCGTAATGACAAATAATTAATATTAAGGAAAGACAAAGTACAGAAAAGTTACAGAAATTCTAAATTTGAATATAAATATATATATACAGTTTCAAACAATGACTGTAATGCATACGACCTCGATATATGTTCCACCCTGTATATAATGTATTTTACAAACAGGAGCTTCAACGCGCAACTACCGTGTGAAGGTAGCGAACTAAATAGGTCAAACGTCACAGTGAATAATAGGTGTGGTTTTTTTTCTTTCTTTCTTTTTGTATGTAGAAAGAAATTACAAATTGAACAAATCAAACTCTAAATTATTCAACCACTTTAGCCTCCAGTAAAAGCATGTTATTATAAATGATAAATTTTTGTTACAGGTAAGTAATATAAGGTTAAACCCCCAAAGGTAACCTAACTCTGTTGTACTAATTTTAGCAATACACTGTTCATTACATAAATCCTGTGTATATTGAATAATAAAGAATTCTGACCTTTGATGAAGAATTACCAAACTGTAAATGCCCTTCGTGTTTCGAAGGTGGTAGTTACTTTGTGGAACCAAAACAGCTAGTCAGTAATTAAGAGCCAGCGTTCCAGTAGGAATAGGTACGGAGGTGATCGGTAGTGAATTCCAATTTGCTAGTTATGTATATAAATAACGAATAGCTGTTTATTTCGCCGGTATCAAGGCGCTGAAAGTGATAAAAGTAAGTACGTTACTAATTACCTTATACAAGCATACCTCTTTTTAGATGTTTAGAGCCGATAGCGATGATTTCGTTTCAACAGACCTATGTTATAAATTTAAGTAATCGTGCGAAAGTGCCTAAATGAGAGAATCGATTTACTAAAAGTTGTCGAACATGTGTTAAACTTACCAGAGGATGTGAAGATTGAAAATTTCAATAATATCCGCTTGTAAAGCGTCAGTAAGGTTTTATACAAAAAAAAAACATTACATTATATGAAAAATTTTCCAAAGAAACGATGCTTAAACATCTTATAAACGGAAGGAAAAATTTTTCTTGCAGATCAACCTTCTCATCGGAAAATGGCGTGTTAAGAAAAGAAAGATTAGGAACAACGCCGTAACAAAAGCAATATTGCCAAACTATTAAAATTATTCAAACTAGATAAGAATGTTAAAACCAAATTATGATAAATAAATTTTACAGATATCCCATTGTTGTCTTTTAAAACAAGATTCCTTTTCAAAACTTTATTAAATGACCATAAATTTTAGAGATGGCGCAACTTATATCTATAAAGGAATAAAAAAAAGATGGGTACGTTAAATAAATTAGTTCAACTGTAGGGATGCGAAAAATAATTTTTTGAGGTACGCAATTAAAAACATTCCACCAACGAATAAGGAAATATTAATATTTAGATGTAACTAATTAGTTCATTCATTAGATAAAGTAAAGGAAATTATCGAAAATACACGTTATTCGCGATAAACACGTAACAGCCTTTCTCAATTTTACATGTAAATAATTAAAAACTCCTCTAATTTTACGCCAAATAAATTAATGATCTTAGATTAACGTATTTTTTAATACAACCACAGAAAAGGTTGTTACAGCCTTCCTTTACACCCATTTTCTATTTTCACCAGACTTCTGACCACCCAAAACGGTGCAGACGCAGTGCCATAAGTCAATGTTTTTAATTCAAAACACCTAATATTATCCAACATGCCAGGTCGCCAAAATATTTTTGAAATTAGTTTGTTCGTCACTAATTAAAATTTGACGGTATATCTTAGATATGTCTACCGTCATCACAATTTTATGCCTTCTAAATCGAGGTAATATTCTAAAGAGATCTTGCTGAAGTTTAACACCAACGTACTAGTACTGGACTTGATTTAAAGAAATCCCAGTGCTTGAACTCGCGGAAGTATCGCAAACTACGCGGCACTTACTAGTACCTTTAATGACATCACACCTAGTATATTGTTAATAAGCTATCAGAAGACCACCGCATCCAATGGGATAACATACACATAGTGGCAAAGGACGAGAATACAACTCGCCGAAAACTAAAGGAAGCCACATACATCGCACTAACAGAAAATCCAATAAGCCAAGCTAGTGTAGAAATGAAACCCATATGGAATTTCAATAAAGCACGAAGAACTTAAGCGCAATACGCCTGCGCAATAAGTTGCGGCGTAATAAACCACTGCGCAACCACGAAAAAGTTTAACGTATATATATATATATATATATATATATATATATATATATATATATATATATATATATATATATATATATATATATATATATTGTAATGACTATATTTTTTAAATTTGCTAGCAAGTGAGTACTAATATGTGGAAAAATAATTTATATTTAATCTTTAAATTGAGGTTCTTATTATAATTTTATTAACATAAAAAAAGATATATTTAATGCACCGGATCAGTAATCTCTTTTGGGGATAGGGTTCAAATGTATTAAACATTGATAGTTGGCAATATAAATTAAATCTACGAATATTCCTGTAAATGATCAAAATTGTATTTTATAATAAACAGTTACAATGTGAAACCAACTTTGTTGAGATCTGCACAAAATACGCATGCGTTGTGCACTTAATACTGAAATAAATGTAGCATGTCAAAAATTTCTGCAATTGATCTAAATTATTGAGCACAATTTCAATTTTGTTTGAGGTAAGCTTATTAATTTTATAACAACACTGAATCATTTACTTTTCAGAGATTGACACGTGAATTCGCACAAACATTTATACAATATTAAAAAAAAAATTGAAATACAGGACAAAAAAAAATTAACAATGCAATAGGGTTATGAAAGAGAAATACAATGCTGCCAATTCCAAATAATTTTCATATCGGGTTGGTCCACATTCAACGTTGGACGTAGACTTCCTTCTATACATCGGTGATACTGCCTTGCTGTCCCAAATATTCTGCTTACCATTCCATTATTTCATCCAAATCAAAATAACTGTTGGCTGTTCTTCATGTGGTAAATAAGATGTACTTACAATGCTCAAATACTTATAGGCAAGCACTTTATTTTATTTGTTTTTTAAAATGTCGTATTATTTATTTACTAATTTCTCGGATTGAATTTTGTATTTAAGTTCATATAGATTTTTGTATTCACTTGCACTTTTATTTTTAGATTCGGTTATGAAGTGAAAATTTATTTTGTGATCTTAATCACTATCAACAAAACAAATATCGAATCCAAGATAATTGAAAAATTTATTAACATACAAAAAAAGAATTGCACATCACCCGATGTTTACACACGATCTTAAAAAAAAAAACGAAACGATTACAATTTTATTGAACGATTGTGATCGCTAACCTTATTTTTAACTTTAGTTATAGGTTAAAACAATTGTTTCTGACAACTCAACTCTACGTTGACCGCGTTTCAATTCCGATAATGTTTACGAGAATAGTTACTTACATGTTAACACAAATAACACTAACACTATGACTTGTTAGTCAATAAAATTTCAAAAAGCAAGAGTTCAAAATTTGTAAGAGTGGTAAAAAGTCTTTTAATTTTATAACATTTCCACCTTCACATCTAAAATTTAGGTAGTTAACCTAACTTTTCTAACTTTATATTACATATTTATAGTTAAATTCCTTGAAATGAGGGAAACCTACTATTAAATGTTTTTATAATTTATTTTAGACTTATACCTATAAAAACTATAATTTTGTGAAATTCTTACAAATAATACTTAACCTAACTTACTATACTTTTACTTTTAATTTGTGTAATAACTGTTTATAACACTTGAAATGTTCATAAAATGTGTTCTTATATGTGTCTCTAACACCAATACTGTTCACTTATAGTCCATAGTTCTTAATTTTGTCATTTCACATTTTCACATTGTTTAACTATTTTGTTAATTTTTGTATAGAATTTGTAATTTTATATTAAATATCACACTGCACAATTGTTGTTCATGTACTTAATTATGTTTTTAAGTCACTAGCACTTCTTATGCACGTTTTATATACTTTGACTATGAATTACAAAGATACTATGTTCGTATCATACCCTTTTTTTCACATTTTAAATAGTTTATATTATATTATATATTATGTATATATATATATATATATATATATATATATATATATATATATATATAGATATATTACGATGAAAATTATTTAATAAAGATTTTTAATAAGATTTGCTTCACGTTTAGCACCATTTAAATATGAGATGCAAAATATATAACTTTAATTACGATTAAATAATAATTTACTATCACCACATTCGAATTAAATTAAATAATAGAAATTAATTGTGTTGGTAAATTGTAATGTATCTTACTACAACTTCAACACGTCGTGCCATCATCAATTTAATATAATTATTGTTGATCTTATTTACATAAATTGCCTCGACTAGCATCTCAAGGGACAGGGTTCAATATACTTCAGTATTAAAAAAAAACATTAAACATTTACGTAAGAAATAAATTCAATTATGATTTTCAATTAAATCTGGAATTGTGTGTATTTTAATTTTATTCAAACACCTTATATCATCTGCATATATAACATGTGCGCATGCGAATTTCATTGACCTAAATATATGTGTGCATCGCATCATGACTAAACAATATCGTTAATATAATTTGGGTATCTTTTTTTCTTTTAAAATAATATTGAATCACTATAAAATCAATAAGTAGTTGTATTATTTCCAGACTAGTATATAATTCACTTGCATCATTTACATAAATATACCTAAATTAATTATAATAGTATTCAACGTAACCTCAACTAAACATACAAGATTCATAGACTCACATTAATGTATATTTTCTTTCAGCTGTTCCAATTTCCATTTTATAAGTAATTGAATTCCATTGGTATTATTGATCCATCGGTGAAAGATTTACGGCACAGCATGTTATGGATATGCTGCATAAATATTTGTTCCATCGGTTGAAGGTCTACAGCATCAATATACATAGGTATGCTGCATCAATACTCGCTTTGTCACTTCCAAACGCACTTTAATTGATTTTATTACATTAATAAATATAATAATTTAGTTTCAGGTTGTTGTATCGAAAATACAATAATTTTATCTTCATAAAATTATTGACTTGAACTTGATTTTTATTTCAATTAAAATAATAACGCAACGGTAACTTGGTTAAAATAATTTTAATTTAACCGAAATAATTGAAATATATCGATTTACATTCCTTCATTTGTATACCGACAACACATCACTCGGAATAAGATTTACGTTAACCTGGTTTCTATTTACAATTTTAAATTTCAATTGTTTAGTATTATAAAATTGTTAGGTTATACGAACCACATGAATGATCTTAAATTTTTATTCCTGTACACTCGTGACATGTTCACCTTAGCAAATTTTGTCAATACAAACATAACACTGCTTAATTATCATTGCCTAATCATTTTCAAAATTTGTAAATTGTTCTTTTACACATAACTTGCTTATAAGTAAACAGATCTTAAAAAATAAATATTTCTGAATTCTGTGCAATTTTTCTTTCCATAGATACCTCACTCGCATATTTACTTTAACATTCCTAATTTATCTAAATTTTACTTATATCATTATTCTACTTCCTACAGGAAAACTATAAACATAAATGGATTCTATGACCCAAAATACATAGGGATTTAACAGTTTCTAACACTTTTATGGTTTATGTTCAAAAATTCTATCTCAACCACTATGCTGAAATACATAACCTGGTTTCACAACTTTTATGCTTAAACCACATCTAGAATGTTAATTTAAATTGTAACACTTCCTAATCACACTATTATGGAAGTTAATAACGTAATATATGTTTAATTTCACTTTTAAACTTAATAAGATCTATGAATCTTGTTAAATCTGTTCTGATTTCACAGTCTTTAACATATACTTTACTCATTTTACGTTGATTGATACAATTTAATTTCTTTTAAGTTGTGGAGTTCAAGGCCGTCCTTGATTTTGCAAAAGTTCCAGATTCTTGTAAACGAACATGAAGTTTATTAAACGTTTAAGAACATGGTAAGCGGTTATTTGATAACGCTGGCATACATTGTTACGGTATAAACTAGCAGTAAACGTGATAATAAGCAAAATTGGATTTTGCTCGTATGGGTTCGTGTACTAAATTTTGCGCTCAATAGGATAGCTTACCGTAAATAAGTCGAAATAGGACACAAAGCCGGACAAGGCGCCAGAAATTTGAAATGACACAATAGTTCAAATGTAATTACTCCAGTTCACAGCTTGCTAAATACTCAAATAACTCGCTTACCTGAACATATTCGCAGGTGGTCCTTGACCAGCAGATCTTCACTATCCTGAAAGGCTATAAATAATATCGCACGTTTCTCTAAATAATTGCGTGCCGCAAAACAATCAATCACTAATCTGTTCTAAAATCAATTCTATTGTTACGTTACTTGTTAGTTCTGATTTTCAATGAACTTATGCATATTAGCCATTTAATCATTAGTAAACGCATGCATCGTTAGCAACTGAGGAAAAATTATGGTCGAAGTGAATTTCACAGTCAAAACTCGTTTATTACAAAAGTCAACGCCCTGTATTTCATTAACGACAAAACCTATCACAATGCTTATAGAAACTTTTGATTTAAAATTGATTGACGAATCGCCCACAACAATATTTCAGATTACTGTGGAAACAATATATAAATATATATATATATATATATATATATATATATATATATATATATATATATATATTGTAATGACCTTATTTTGTTTATTTAATTTAATAAGTGTAAATTTGGGGATGGAGTTCTAATATTTTAATTTCGTTGGTAAATCAAAATATAACTATATTTAATCTTTTATTATTATTATTATAAAATTTAAATCTTTTCGTGCAATCATAAAATTTTTATTCACACATGGAAATATTCATGTTAATAATTAAATTGATATTTGCAATTAATAGTTTCAATGTGAAACAGACTTCGTGGAATTTGCACAAATTACGCATGCGTCCTTTAACTTAAATAAATGCAGCCTGTCAAAATTTCACCAAAGGATCTAAAATTAGTAAGTACAATTTTGATTTTCTTCAAAGTAAAATTATTATTTGTATAATTACACCTGTTCATTTACTCTTCGGATATTGATACTGTTGACGCACAAACATTTATACACAATCAAACAAAAACATAAATACAGAACATCAAAAGAATAATCAAAGCAATAGTTGAATTATGATAGAAAAATTTAACTCACATGTGTTGTCAATTTCCAAAGAATGGTCACATTAGGCTTGTTCCATATTAACATTGGACGTAGACTTCTTTCCATGTTTCGATGATACTGCTTTGTTGTTGAAAATGGTGCTGCTTAATTTCCATAACGATCCAAATCCATTAACTTGTGATAAATCTTCCTCGTGGTAAATACGATGCACTTATGTAATATGCTCATATACTTTCAGACAAGCACTTTTATTTTATTTGTATATTTAAATATTTAATAATTTTTCGGATTTAACTTGTATTTTATTCTGATATAAAATTTTATATTTACTTGCACTTTTATTTTAGATGCCGATATGAAGTTAAATTTATTTTATAACTTTACTTTCCAAAAAATAAACATCACATCCAAAATAACTCAAGGATTTATTTTATTGACATAAAAAATGCACATCACCCGATGTTTAAACAATTTCGAAATGAAACAAACACAATATTATCGACAATTATAATCGGTAACCTTAGTTTTAAATTTTGTTATTGGTAAAATAATTGTTTCTGAAATCTCAACTCTACGTTAATCGCGTTTCAAATCCGATAATGTTAACAAAATTTTAACTTACATGTTAACAAAAGCACTACTAGCACTATGACTTGTTAGTCACAAAAATTACAAAAGCAAGAAAAGCAAAGAGCGAGAAATTAGGAGCAATTCCTTTTATACTTTTCTCATTTTTTCTTTACATTACATACAAAGATCCTAGCATCTGATTGGTCTAAACAAAAATATTAAATTAACTAAAACATAAATTATGCCATAACTTTTCAAATCAATTCGAATTTGCTTTTTAAATACGCACAACCGCAACGCAACCGCACCGCAAAGCAACCACTGCACCGCGCGACGCATATACGCACGCACGCAAACGCACGCACGCACGCAAGGACGCACGCACGAACGCACACACACACACGTGCGATTTATTCGATTACAAAACAGAGAGCGACAATATATCCGAGCACCGGAAAATCTTACGACTGTCCATCATCTTTTATTTCTAAATATGCCAAAATTAGGCGTAGCCAACGCAACGTTTTCATAACCGGTAGCTGCCTCATAAACCTACAGTCAGCATTTCTAGTTACTATAAATAAATATATAAAATAATTATGGAATTACATACATCTACAAAGTAATCATTTCCTAGTTAGTAACAATATTTCTGATATATTTATGGGGTTACATACATGGGCCCATTAAAAGAAATCGTTGTATTTCAAAAAATAAAACATCTAATTCGAACAAAAGTCAAACGTTTCTAAAATTAATTAGTATGGGATTAAATAAGTCAATACGAAAATAGAGATCATCAAGCATATTGTGCAGAGTGGACACAGAGCGACCACTTGGATCTACCACTACCGGGACAGATACCATGAATCATCAGAAAGCACCTTACCTACTTAACATCATCGTTCCTCCAGAAACTCTAGGATCTCTTTTATGTTGCACCTCAGAGACCACTGTGAGGGCCATGATCTTAGCTGTTCCTTGGCTGCTTTCGTAATTATACTGATACCAGCTTTCTTAAGTTGATATCGACCATTTTCAAGACATTTCAGCACCTCGTACGGACTTAAAACTGATAATCGCGTTTACTGATATGCATCTGTGAATCACGGTGCATTAAAACAAAATTGCCTGGTGTAAAAAGTGTAACATCTTTCCTTTTGCGATTACTCTCTTCTACATTTGTTTGGGATAACTTTTGTGAAACTCGCTACCTGTCTATCTCCGATTACCAACAGGCGTTAAATCTTACGAAATATTTTGCAAGAGAGCTTGTGTCAGAGGATGGAGCCATTAACGCCTAACAAAAGTTGGACAGGGTCATACCGTAGACTTTTGGATAGTACTGTTTAATACCAGCTGTATCTTCCATAAACCACTCAGCCATTCTGACTTGGTGATAGTTTCGATCCTAAGTAGGTTACGAATTGTTCACATGTATCTTTCCACTTGTCCATTTCCCTTTGGATATCTGGTGTACCGTAATGGTATTGTATTTTCCAGGCGTCTAGATATTTGGGAAACGTTGTATTTTTAAAGGAGATCGCAGAATCCATAATAAGTTTTTGGGAGTTCGAAAGGCCAACACATTTTGTAGTTTCTCAGAGCTTCACAGTAGTAACTCTTCATGGGGTTAGAATGCAATACTTTGAGTGAGTCGACGGTAACAAGAATGTGTTTGTAATTCTCGTAGCCATGAAGAGGGCCCAAAGAGTCCATATGCAAGGTGTGGAAGGATTCTTTTAGCTTTTCCACAGATTTTATGGTACCTTGCAGTGGTCCTGTTCTTGTTTTTGATCGCACATATTACACAATGTTCAATATAACATTTGATGAGGTTTCTCATACGTGGAAACCAAAAGTGCTCAGAAATAGATGCATACGTCTTTTCGGCACCAATATGTCATTGCTCGTCGTGAAATATACGAAGTAGTCCTAACCGACTTTGTCTTGGGACATACTAATGAGTTCACAGTACCGTATTCCTTAGGACGCCTGTGATACAACATTCCGTCTCTTCAGTATATTGTTTAGAATCGACATCACCCTCGCTGAGCCGTCTGAGTAGGTCTTGGACTCTTCGTTCCCTTTTGTTCTATACATTCCCAGTCACGGTGTGTTACTCTCGAACTGTATCCTTGATGGCGTTGCAATCCGTAACTAATTTTAACTCAACAAATAAGTGCGAAAGTGTTTTAATGTCTGCATAATTTCCAGCGTTTCAATCTCATATGAAATACTCACTTTCAATGCCGGTCGTTCTTTTACTAAAATACGCTACTACCTTCGGTTGCGTTCCATGTAGTTGGATCAAAATAGCTCCACACAATGCTACTTGCGTCGGTATGTAATTCGGTCGGTAGTTGTGGATTCTATACCGTAAGTAAGGATCTGGAGGTCAAATGACCTATTACGTGCTGCTTGCCTTTTCTTGTTCCGCCCCATTTAAACGAAACATCCTGCTCTGTTAATCTCGTTATACATGCGGTTCTGCTGGCAAACTGTACAAACATTCGGAAGTATCTGCTAGTCTCATGAATTGCCTTATTTAACGGATGTGGGTATAGGCGTTAATCAAGATTTCAACTTTAGTTTTAACAGGCTTTATCCGTCACTGGATATTTCTCTTCCTAAATATTGCTTCTTTACTGTAAAGTTAATAAAACACCGGATTTCTAACAATATATATATATATATATATATATATATATATATATTCTCAAGAATGCAAGAACAAACTAATGCACGAACTTATTTAAGCCCAGGTGGAGAAGTTCCAGATTTTGGATATGAGGCAGTGATCATAAACTGCAACGACTATTGGGTTGTGTACATTCAATTCAATGTGGATGCGCAGATAGTATAGAGGATCGGGTTAAGGGAGAACCTTGCGGTACTCCTGCTATAGGTTGAATAGGATGAAGAAAGTGTTTCTACTTTGACCACTGACCGATTAGTCAGGTATGTATAAGTTTAATTCGTGTATGTTTTCGATCTTGTGTACGAGACGTGCTAAACTCAGTGTCATTCTTGCATAATGTCGAAAACAGCCATTGCATTGATTTACGTTGCACTTGCGCTTATATAGTCAGACGTAGCGTGACAGCAATTTAATCTTGCAATAACAGTAGAGTCTGAATGCGTATTGATCTTGGTATTTATAATTAATACTGATACTTCATTTGTGTTGTTATTCTTGTTGTAGTATGAGGCGTGATTTTTTGTAGTTCTTTTCCTCAATCCAATAAAAATAGCAGAACTCTTTTACACAACGTAAGTGATCACATGATTTTTCATGATATATATATATATATATATATATATATATATATATATATATATATATATATATATATATATATTATATATATATATATATAGCGTGTTCCGAGGAATGGGACAGTGCAATATCTCGAGAGCGGATGAAGATTTTAAATTATGAAAATATTTTTGTAAATATCTTCCAAGGGCGCACATTTGTTGGCACAAAGATTTGAATCAACGCCCATCACCGCCAGGTGGCGCTATCTCACTTCAATTTTTAAATGCAATGCCCTATTTTTATTTCATTTTTGGATTCTATGACATATTTGTGATGACTTTTATTAAGACTCCTACCAACCTATCTTTTGTAGTTTCTGAGAAAAAATAATCCTTGGAATTTTAGCACAAAACGTAATTTCAGGAAGTGCTCATAACATTTGAGTGATACAGACAAAATAGCAATTTTATACCAAATGAAAGATAAAAGATTGTTCTTCCACAAAAATAATGCAGATAACTCCGAAATAATGCGATATGCTGTACACTAATTGTAAGGGGACCAACTTATCACAGTCGTTGATTAAGAATCATGTGAAACATTTATCATGCCATGAAAACAAACGCGTAATGAAGTGTCTGTCAAGTTTCTGTCACTTTACAGTATTCAGTTTTGAAAATCGTCGTGCATCTTCAAATTCCATAATTATGTTTACGTTTTCTAACGAAGAAAATTTTGATATGGTAATAATTTATGGTGAATGTAGAAAAATGCAAGGGCTGCACAAGTATTGTATGCTGCCAGGTTTCCCGATCGACGCCATCCCGGAAAAATACATTTTTCGTGTAGCAAATATTTTGAGGGAACCGGTCATTTTCCTCACCGTAAGTGCGAAAATCGCATAAAGACAGCAACAGATGAAGCACACACCGTCGGTGTATTAGCATGTAGCTTATAATCCTCATGTGTCTGTGAGATCTATTTCTGAAGAGTGTGCCGTATCAGTTGGTTCTGTCCATAAAATATTAAAATCTAATAAATATAAACCATTTAAAATTCATTTGGTACATGGACTGCATGCAGGAAATCAAGATCGCAGACTTAATTTTATCACCGGAGTTTTTATGGAACATTATGCGCAAGACCCTAATTTTCTAGGTCGTATCGTGTGGTCTGATGAAAGTAATTTTTCAAACAATGGAATCGTTAATCGCCACAATTCCATTACTGGTCGTCTGAAAATCCTCATTGGGTAAGAGCAACCAATTTCCAAGTGAGATGGAACATAAATGTATGGTGCGGAATGATAGATGACAAATTGATTGGCCCATATTTTTTAATGGTACCTTAACAGGCCAACGCTATTTGGATTTTCTTGAAAATCAACTGCCTCCTTTGCTTGAAGATGTAATGTAAATCTGCGGCAAGTGATGTACTTTCAACAGGATGGCACACGGCGCACAATAGCGCAATAGTGAGAAATTATCTAAGTAGAGTGTTTCCGCAACGATGGATAGGTACAAATGGTCCCATTATGTGGCCAGCTCGTTCTCCTGACCTTAGTCCCTTAGACTACTTTCTTTGGGGACATTTAAAGAGTGTAGTGTATGAAACACCTTCTAAGATGTAGAGGAGTTACAAAACAAAATTATAATTGCTTGTGCAAACATACCACGAAAAACTTTAAGAGCGGCAACTAGTGTTACATTAATTAGGCGTTATCAAACGTGTGAAAATGATGGAGAAACATTTGAACATTTAATTTAATTTGTATGCTTTCAATTAATAAATTCCAAAAATAATTTTTTCTCAGAAACTACAAAAGATAGGTTGGTAGGAGTCTTAATAAAAGTCATCACAAATATGTCATAGAATCCAAAATGAAATAAAAATAGGGCATTGCATTTAAAAATTGAAGTGAGATAGCGCCACCTGGCGGTGATGGGCGTTGATTCAAATCTTTGTGCCAACAAATATGCGCCTTATATCATGAAAAATCATGTAGGATCGCTTACGTTGTGTAAAAGAGTTCTGCTATTTTATTGCGGATTGAGGAAAAGAACTACAAAAAAACCTCACCGCCTCATACTACAACAAGAATAACAACATAAATAAAAGTATCAGTATTAATTATAAATACCAAGATCAATACGTATTCAGACTCTACTGTTATTGCAAGATTAAATTGCTGTCACGCTACTCTAACCTTAATAAATCATTGTAATAATAATTTAATACAGGCCTGTATTTTATAAATACCACCAAGTTATACGGTTAGCTAACTGTAGTATGAGTAAAAGTATCACAACGTGTTAAAGGTCTGGATTTACAATTAACGAACCAAAAGAAATATATTTCATAACAGGCACACACAGTATTCCAATGAGAACATGCTTTAGTGTTGCACGGTTATCTCCACAAGGTCAGAATTATGCCAGTTCTACCGAGAACTGTTTTAGGCTTTCACTACATTTACAAGGGAACATCCATCCTAAAATATGCTACATTATAGGTGTGAAATGATAAAATAAAATGTTAAAATGAAATCATTAAATAACAAGGTTGTAATATAATATTAACTTCAAATTATCGGTGATAATAATTTATATTAGATGGAATAATCACTCTTACCATGGTATTGTAATATAAATCATACACTCATTTCAATTATTATCTGGTTCAATTTGTAAAAGGACCTTCTATCTTCATATCAAATCATATTAAACTTATAATTAAGTTACCCTTTTGTTGAGATTATAATATTATAAGCAGGTTTCCAGACACAAAGCATCTCAATAAAAGACAGAATCATATCAATCCTCTCTGGAATGGGACCAACTTTCATGCTTTGACGACTATCTTGATTTAAAAATATAAAATATGAATAGAAATAATATTTAACAAAAACACCTTTAAAATTTAAATAACTTTAGTTAATTAAGTTTAGCTATAAGGAAGCCTATTAAAAACAAATAAATAATCAATTGTTCAACTGAAGAAAATACAGGCTGATACATTTAAGTAAAGTACGTTTTTATTTGAAGTTAGCTAAAATTGAGCCTTAAATATCTGACATCCTGTATAACTTTAAAAATTTTTTATAGCTCTTATCATATGATGTTGGTAATTTGTAGTCTAATTTTATTAGATTTGATCTACAGGTTACATAGATATGTAGCTTTTGCAAAATCTCTTTATTTTTCAAGAAAGTGAAATATTTCACAAATGGAAAGACTTGGTATTGTAACTCTAAATAAATATGAATAGGAATTGGTTGTATAGTTCAAAGTTTCTAAAAAATTAAACATTCCCATTTAAAATAATACAGGTTTATGAAACAAAAACTTTTGGATCACCCGTATATTTCAAAATATTTTTAAAACATGCTTACATGGAACCTTCGCGCTGTTATATGTCATTAAATGGTTGTATTACTATTTATCTAGATAAGGTTGTTGGTTATTTGTGAGTAAATATAACTAATATTAAGATGAAAAGCAGTATTTACAAATTAAATTATAAAGCTTTTAAATATACCGGCAATTTGCAGGGCATGACTATTTTATAAAAGGGAGCAAAGAGAGCGCTGTCATAATGACGTGTATTTTTAGTCAGTCGCATTAAGTAAGCGATCAGAGTTGGTTGAAGATAACCAAACAGTTAGAAAGCGATCACTGCAGCATAAGTTGCGCTGCCATTTAAATTGTGAAATTATAACGAAAATTGAGTTGGTATAGTTATAAGGAAATATAAATGATATTTTCCTTATTAATGTGAGGAAAAGCTAAAGCGAATTACAGTGTAAATGTTATCAAGTTGGTGTTTCGATAGCGAGTGATAAATGTAAAATAAGACAACCGATCTAGTGTAATAGATCGATATAGAAAGTACAATAACCAAAAATTGGATAGTGTAAATGTATCAAGCAATTATTTACAAAGATCATTAAATTGTGGGAAAGAAAATTAGAATCGTATTCATCCATAGCAAAAGTATAAGAGATTGAGAGAACAACGGAGAGCGGCTCCAGCTCGGATACATAGAACGTCATCAACCTATACGAGGCCTCAAATTGTCAGACTGAAACGCTAGAATTGCGTCATCATCTCGAACGAAGTGATAAACAAGTAAGGTGTATTTTAGTGTAAATAAAAGAAACTTTTTTGCGTTTTATTTCTTTCGAATTTATATTTAAATATCAATGATGAACGAAAATATATTTCGCTCATCAATGATCAAGGATTGTTTTGCATGTTACTATTAAGAAATACTAATTTAGAATTAGAATTGATTTTATATAACACTGTAAACGAAATAGTCTGCATTTCGAATTTTGGTTTAATTAAATGGGTATCACTTTTGATTAATTTTTATTATTCACTCATACAAATCTTAAAATGTGAATATGTAAATACTGAAGGAAGCAAGTTCAGTACATTACGAAATACAGGTAATTAATAGCATCAGATAGAAGATGATTTTGGTAAATGATAACAATAACCATTTATTACATTATTGAGCTAGCTGGAGCGTCCCGATAAAAGGAAAAGGAATTTGTTAAGCAATTATTCAAGTTCATTTACTCACACAAAATGTGATAACAATAAAAGTAAAGTTTAGTTAATGATCGATACCTTCACAAATTAAAATCACTTAGTTAAAATTAAAAGGTAAGCATTTCACATTTTTATAAGAACAATATAACATTTTACTCAATGATTTTGAAATTATAAAATATTGAAAAAGAACCCCAAATATTACTCTTTGGAGCCAGGTGTATGCAAGCAAAAGAAAGTCACAGGTAATACGCCCGTTACAAAACGATACCCAACAGCAGGGCTGACAAAAGACCGTCACAATATGGAGAAAGTTTTTTTTAATTTACCGTTTTCCCCAAAACGGCCAAGGCGTTACAGGTGGCCCATCCTGTATATATATAACACATATACAGGGACCGCCGTACAGTTGGACACATATGGGAAACATTTTTATTATTGAAATTTCTGAAAAGCTCTATTGGCGGTTCGTTTCTGCATGTCTGACAACCGAAAATCCATAGTGACATTTGTCACGTGACCATAGATTTTGCCGAAATTTGGAAAAATGTTGACTGTGGTGCCGAAAAATGGGTCAAATTGACAAGATATCGAAACATTGTATGAATAAAGTGTATTTAGAATTCAATAAAGACTCCATATACCAATTTTAACCAAATCAGGGCATGAACACAACCAGTGACGAGGCTAAATCGTATTTTTTAAATTTCCTCCCACAAATTGTCCACGTTACAAATATTTGATTAATTTTGACTTACAATTATGTAATTTATGTTATTAAAACTATTTCCAGGTAAAACAAGATTTTATGATGTTTCGTAATAAAAGCACAGGAATAAATGGTATTCTTTATTTTTTCTGATTTGGTTGAAAACTGGTATTTAACATTTGCCGACAAATCTACGGTCACGTGACAAATGTCACAATGGATTTTTGGTTGTCTCAGGCATGCAGAAACGAACCGCCAATAGAGTTTTCAGAAATTTCAATAATAAAATGTTTATGTGTACAATTTTAAGGTCCTTTATATATATATATATATATATATATATATATATATATATATATATATATATATATATATATATATAGGACCCCATAAAGTTGTACACCTGTATTATTTTAAATGGAATGTCTAATTTTTAGCAACTTTGAACTCTACTATCAATTCCTATTCATGTTTATTTAGAGTTACCATACCAAGTCTTTCCATTTGTGAAATATTTCACTTTTTGAAAAATACAGAGGTTTTGAAAAGCTACATATCTATGTAACCTGTAGATCAAATATAATAAAATTTGGACTACAAATTACCAACAGCATATGCTAAGAGCTATAAAAAAATTTTTAAGTTATACAGGGTGTCAGATATTTAAGGCTCAATTTTATCTAACTTCAAATAAAACGTGCTTTACTTAAATAGATCACCCTGTATTTCCTTCAGTTAAACAATTGCTTATTTATTTGTTTTTAATAGGCTTCCTTATAGCTAAACTTAATTAACTAAAGTTATTTAAATTTTAAAGGTGTTTTTGTTAAATATTGTTTCTATTCATATCTTATATTTTTAATATCAAGATAGTCGTCAAAGCATGAAAATTGGTCCCGCCCCATTCCAGAGAGGGTTGATATGATTCTGTCTTTTATTGAGATGCGTTGTGTCTGGAAACCTGCTCATAATATTATGATCTCAACAAAAGGGTAACTTAATTATAAGTTTAATATAATTTGATTTGAAGATAGAAGGTCCTTTACAAATTGAACCAAATAATAATTGAAATGAGTGTATGATTTATATTACAATACCATGGTAAGGGTGATTATTCCATCAAATATAAATTATTATCACCGATATTTTGAAAGTTAATATTACATTACAACTTTGTTATTTAATGTAGAGAGATCTTTTGATTTCATTTTAACATTTCACACATATAATGTAGCATATTTTAGGATGGATGTTCCCTTGTAAATGTAGTGGAAGCCTAAAATAGTTTTCGGTAGAACTGGCATAATGCTGACCTTGGGGAGATAACCGGTGCAACACTAAGGCATGTTCTCATTGGAGTACTGTGTGTGTGCCTGTTATGAATATGTTTCCTTTTGGTTCGTTAATTTTAAATCCAGACCATTAACACGTTGTGATGTTTTTACTCATACTACAGTTAGCTTACTGTATAACTTGGTGGTCACCATTTATAAAATACAGGGCTGTATTAAATTATTATTACAATGATTTATTAAGGTTAGAGTAGGGTGACAGCAATTTAATCTTGCAATAACAGTAGTCTGAATACGTATTGATCTTGGTATTTATAATTAATACTGATACTTTATTTATGTTGTTATTCTTGTTGTAGTATGAGTTGGTGAGGTTTTTTTGTAGTTCTTTTCTTTAATCCGCAATAAAAGTAGCAGAACGACGTAAGTGGTCTTACACGGTTTTTCATGACGCTCATTCGGCTTAAATAAGTTCGTGCATTAAGTTTGTTTTTCTCGGCTGAGAACATAATAATATATATATATATATATATATATATATATATATATATATATATATATATATATATTTAAATAAGACAATTTTTCTAAAGAAAATTGTCTTATTTAAACATGAATACTTGTGGAAATCTAAATAGAAACATATATATATATATATATATATATATATATATATATATATATATATATATATCGTTAGAAAACCGTTGTTTTATTAACTTTAAATAAGCAATATTTAGTAAGAGAAATATCCAGTGATGGTATAAAGCCTGGTAAAGCTAAAGTTGAAACCTTGAACCAACTCGCCTATACCCACATCCGTTAAATAAGTTAGGCAATTCATGAAACTAGCGGGATACTTCCGAAAGTTTGTACCGAGTTTGCCAGCAGAACCGCATGTATAACGAGATTAACAAAGCAGGATGTTTCGTTTGAATGGGGCGTGGAGCAAGAAAAGGCAAGAATCCAGAACTGCCCATCGAATTACATACCGACGCAAGTAGCATTCGGTGTGGAGCTATTTTGATCCAACTACATGGAACGCAACCGAAGATAGTAGCGTATTTTAGTATTCTTTATTTTTTCTGATTTGGTTGAAAACTGGTATATGGGGTCTTTGTTGCATTATAATTATATTTTCTTAATACAATTTTTCGATATCTTGTCAATTTGATCCACAGTTAACATTTTCTCGACAAATCTACGGTCACGTGACAAATGTCACAATGGATTTTTGGTTGTCGGACATGCAGAAATAAACCGCCAATAGAGTTTTCAGAAATTTCAATAATAAAAATTTTTCCCATGTGTACAACTTTATATATATATATATATATATATATATATATATATATATATATATATATATATATATATATATATATATATATAATGTATAGTAAAGATCCCAGTATCCTTACGCTAATTATTTCATTTATACCTTTGTTTTGCTGAAAAAATTTCTGTTCATTACAATAATTTCTTCCCTTCTTCCGGAGTTAAAATCGTTTCGATGCAAGACCCAACCAAAGTGCCACCTTCATTATCTAATCCATTCACGGAAGGTCTGACTATATAAGCGTAAGCGCAACGCGAAATCAATGCACCCTGGCTGTTTCTCGACATTATGCAAACATTTCAGAGTCCAGCACGCGGGTCGCCTATACAAGATCCGCAACCTTAACATACACGACCACTCCTCCAAACTCCTACTCACATACCTGACTAATCGGTCAGTGCGGGTCAAAGTAGGAAACACTTTCTTCATCCTATTCAACCTATAACAGGAGTACCGCAAGGTTCTCCTTAACCCGATCCTCTATACTATCTGCGCATCCGACATTCCCGAAGGTACACAACCCGGAGTAGTCGTTGCGCAGTTTGCGGATGACACTGCCTCATATCCAAACCCTCTGGAACTGCTCCACCTGTGAACTGGTGGAGTATCCGTAAATCCCACCAAAACCCTAACAATCCTCTTCCGTCAACCTAACTACACCGAAGATAAGTTTCCAAAGCTAGCCAATAGTAATGTTTCCCTCGCCCTGAATCAAGAAAGACTCGCACTCCAATTACAAGTCACCAACGTAGGAATACTTTCACTAGAACCCTCAATTGTCTCCCCGATGTACAAAGGACACAACAGTATAAGAAACCGAGTAAACCTAGTAGACGCCTCCGGGGTAGAATCAGAGGTAGCCACCACAAAACTACAGCACACGTACAAAACATACACACCCGTTATGGATTTCCGAGCACCTACGTAGGAATACTCTTCACTAGAACTCTCAATTGGCTCCGATGTACAAAGAACACTCAACAGGATAAGAAACCGAGTAAACCCAGTAGGCGCTCCGGGGTAGAATCAGAGGTTGCCACCACAAAACTACAACACGTACAAAACATACATACCCCGTTATGGATTTCCGAGCACCCATATACACGAACATAAACCCTAATCACCTCTCTATCGTTTCCTTTGAACGCAAAATCCTACTCTTTGCTTTTAGGTTGTTGCCAGACAAGTATTGAGAACTCCCAGGAATGTTCGCAAGGTGTAGATATTTTCGTACTTCAGCCTAACATCCTTCTAATTAACCAAAGCGTGTATGCCCGTTTCATTAATTAACCTATCTCGCCGCTACGTAAATATTCTTTGTTTCGCATCCAGAATACCTAACAAAGTATTACACCCCGCTTCCCGAAGGAATAAATAAATTTCACTAATTGCGATAAGCCCCGAAATTTGAATTCTCGCTCTAATTCTCAAAAGTACTTCCGTTCCCGTATATTTTCTTTGAAGCGATAAAAATAAATCGTAATTGTAAATAAAATATGAAACCTGCTATACGTTTTAAGAGATACTAATTTATCGCATTTCTTGGAAGTGTTGGATGAATCCACCAACATTTTCCCTATTTGTTCACGTTGTTTATAGTGTATGACCTTGACAGTTAATATGGTATTCAGTTAGCGTAATTATAATAATTACCGCAAGTCCACTAAGTTAAACTAAAGCTCCGTAAATAAAATTAGTACTTTATTTTGTTTTGAAATGAAATTGGGAAAGGACAGTTTGACCTAGAAAACTAAATTCGTTCCATTAAAATAAAGAGCCAAAGTCCTCGTAAATGCTATGAATGTTATCTGCCCCTATTTTTATATAAATTTATACACTACATACTAGTACATACATTCTTAAAACTTTTAAGAAGAAAATAATGATTTCTTTTGGTTTTACGTGTTACGTTAATAATTTAATTACCTAAATACATAGTGTTAAGGGTCAATAATTAAACATCAGATTGCATTGTGAATGACAATAATATTTAACCATTTACTCGTCTTTCTGTATTACGAATTATCCAATTCACAGAGGTTAAAACACACCAGGGAGCTACGATACCACGTAGGAAGGCCACATAACCGCCTGAGCTAATCCAGGTAGCGGCTACCTGACGGACCCATCCTTCCGTTTTTGTTAATTTGTTACTTTTCATTTTATTATTTCTTTATTTTATTTTCAATAGAGAATACGTTAAATATATTTAGCCGAAGATGTATAAATAGGAAATAAAGGATAATTAAAACGAATTAAAGTAGTTGTCAAACTTAGGTAGTCACATTTATTGTCCGAACCTATACCTTTCTCCGAGCAAACATTAAAAATACTTAAAGTAAAAGGAGGCTTTGCAATATTACATATTGTTTGACATGTTATATTTTTGTTATTATATCAACGTACAGTCGCCTACTTAAAGAAATGCCGTAGTTAAAGTAGTGCCTTAATAACTATACTACACTATAAATCTACAATGTCCTACTACTAAGCGCGTTTAAACTCGTTGCCAATAATTTATGTTATGTATGGGACTTCTACATGACTTAATACTGTAACTCAACTATTATAGTTTAAAAGATAGGTATACAAGTTGTTTAATACACGACTGACCCTCTTTTTACCATTGTTCTTTTTATTGACAACTGCCTACTACGATTTACGAAAAGTGCTTCTGGCAAAGTCGTGTTCACATAATTAATATTTAAAAATAAGTGAATAACCGACACAGATTTGCTGTTTTAAATTATCTTTTCGCTTTGTTTTATAATCGCATTAATTATATTTATAACGAGTACTTCAGCTATGTATTTTATAATGCTGCTTTAAACTATTTTTCCTTTTTGTTGTATAATCGCAATGATCACATTTGTAATCAGCACATGATTTATGTACTTCTAAATGCTGTCTTAAATTATCTTTCCATTTTGTTATAAAAGCACAGTGATTACATTTATACTCGGTACTTGAGCTGTGTTTAACATAATGTCGTTTTAAAATACGCTTCCGTTTTGTTATAAAATCACATTTATCACATTTATACTCAGGACTTGAACTGTGTACTACACAATGTTGTTTTAATGCACTTTTCCATATTGTTGTATAATCACATTGGTTACATTTATAATCAACACTGGATTTGTGTTTTAAACTATGCTGCTTTAGACGACCCTTCTGTTTAGCTGTATAATCACATTGATCACATTTATAACCAGCACTTAAAGTGTGAGTAACACAATGCTGTGTTAAATTACTCTTCCATTTTGTTGTATAATCACATTGGTCACATTTATAAGCAGCACTTAAACTGTGAGTAACACAATGCTTTTTTAAATTACTCCTCCATTTTGTTGTATAATCACATTGGTCACATTTATAACCAGGTCTTGAACTATGCATCACATAATGCTGTTTTAAATGCTCTTTCTGTTTTGTTGTATAATCACATTGGTCTCGTTTATAATCAGGACTGGAACTGTGAATCACAGATTGCAGTTTTAAATTACCTTTCCATTTTGTTGTATAGTTACATTTATAACCAGTATTTGAATTGTGTATTACAATATGTTGTTTTAAGCTATCTTCCCATTTTGCTATATAATCACATTTATAATGAGCACTTGATTTGTGTTTTTTTAACCAAGCTCTCCGTTTTGTTGTGTAATCGCAATAGTCACATTTATAACCAGTGCTTGAACTGTGTACTACACTATGTTGTTTTAAATTGTGTTTCCATTTTGTTACATAATCACATTGATCACATTTGAATTTAAAAGATGAAGTCTGATTTATAAGATTATAAGTTAAATTACATTTCACTGTTGAGGGAGGTTCAATATTTGTGGCGGGTTTGACATTATTTTGCTTTATATGATCTTGTTCAGTTATACTAACAATATTTCTTAAATCCTCGTCTTTTCACCCTTTTTTCAATATTTGCAGTACCTTTCAAGTCATTATCAATATTTATACCATCGGAATGGTAATCAATTTCTTTTTATTAGATCCTTGTTTACCATAACATTTTGTTGGTTACACAGTAAATCTATTTGTCGTTCCTCTGAAGGTTCTACTTTTGTAAGTTGCTTGTCAATCTCATACGGCATTTCTGAGAGATCGTACTGTTTTAAAATTTGGTCTCATTAAGAAAAATTTTACAGTAATCCATAAGAAACGCAAATTTATTGGATAATTTTGTGAACTTGTTTTCTTCAGGTGCTTTCGTAAACTTGATCAGATGACACCGAGTCCGCACTTGAATATTTCTAGAACTAAACGCCTTCGTAAACCGTCGCGAAATAAATGGTTCACTCATCTGACCAAGTCACAAAATAGTAACATACTACCAGAAAATATCAGCGATAATACTCACGAGTGGATCTTCGCAGGAAAAGTAATTCGATGATCCGTTTGCATAACCATCCATGACGTCAGACCAAATGCGCGGGAAACATAAACATGTTGTGTCCTCCTAACCTTTTATTTTCGATAGTTTCGTTTCTTGTTAGTTCGCGGTCATATTAACTTCAAAGCTAATTATATTCGGTGCTATTCCTGTTTAAATTATATTGTTTGACTATTTTAAGATATTGAAAAATGTTTAGTTGTGGTACTTGTGTAAACAGAAATTATGCCTCCAAACAGGCTCTTAATAAACATAATCGACAGACTCATGATGTTTTCGTTGAAACTTGTTATGAATGTGAGTGTTGTAACGAGATATTTAAATCTAAACGCGAGTTACAAGAGCATAAGACAGTGCATAAAAAGCAAAACGCCCTCGCTGGATTAAAATGTATATGTGAAAACTGTGGTAAATGTTATACCACGAAGAGTGCTTTAAGGAAGCATATGAACAGAAAACACAAAGTGTTATTTGCACAAGATCAAATATTAAATTCAAATCGTTATGAATGTTATGACTGTGGCTTAACTTTTTCGAAGAAGTTAAATGCAATATTCCATGTGAGGAGTCATAAGAAATTGCATTGCAGACTCTTATGTCGATTTGAAGGCTGGGAGGAAAGGTATAACAGACATGTATCTTTCCATAACCATATATCTAGCTTTCATAATATATATTCCTAACATAAGAAAGTCATGAATTTGAAATTAAATCAGGTAAATAGTTTGTAGTTATAGATTGTAAATTTGTGTTTATAACATAGTGGTACCTATGAAAATGTAAACTTTCACCATTAACACTCATAATAAAATACTTATCTTTTTTGGGATTTTTTAATGGTGTACTTTAAATTATACAATCTAAACGTTTCGATAACACTTACAGTTATCTTCGTCAGTAGTAATGTTAGTTAAAAATATTTGGATTTGTGAATGCTTCTATCATTTTAAAATTGAAGTTTTTCACAACTTTACACTTACATCATAACTCGATTAAATTTTGTTAAATGTTTTTTGGCTGACAAATTTCATTGTTAGCTTTCGTAGAGAGTGTTCTGGTTTGTCATCTTTGAGGCAGTTTAACAATATTTAATTTTAATGACCTAGTTATTCTTTACTACAATTTTATAGTTGGCTTATACGTTTCTCAAACTGTTATATTAATAGCAGGCTTATGTTTATGTTTGAATTTTTCAAATTTGACAAAATTGTTTACTACATCTTTAACAATTTTAACTAACATTACTACTGACGAAGATAACTGTAAGTGTTATCGAAACGTTTAGATTGTATAATTTAAAGTACACCATTAAAAATCCCAAAAAGATAAGTATTTTATTATAGTGGTACCTGTTTACATAAATTCAGAATCTTTTTTAATATGTAATTTTGATAATCTTGGTTTGATATTGTATCATTTATGCATAGATTCGGAGTTATGTAATTTTGTGGCAAAAGTATGACATTGCCAAATTCAATTCCATGAAATTATTGTTTGCCAGAATGTCCCAAATTACTTACTTTAATAAAATTAGTAGCCCAGTTTGGTTTAAGGTTACTAAAATAAACAATAATTTAATAATATATCATAAATCAAAATAACAATATGGAAACATCTTTCAACTTTTGCCAAAAATTTAATATCTCCAGAGTAGGAGTACTAAACTATATAAAATTACAGTGATGATTGATAAGATATCAGTGGTGCTATATCCTACCCATATGGGACATTCTCACGAGCTTGGGCGTTTAAGAATTGATGAACTTGAAAGGACTAAAATAGTAGGTAATTAGGTTAATACTTTAATGCAGTAAAACTAAACAAACTAGTAATGACTATTGCATATGTAATAATATTGATGTAAAGTATCTGCTTTTTTAAACAATGGTGATTAATAATACAAAGGGGTATAGGTGTCATTATGAATGAGAAATTAATATAACAAAGACGTCCGAATTGTGTAATCACATCACTGTAATGAATATGTGGTTGCTCGATCCATGTGTGCTTAAATAAATTTTATCTGGAACTGGTTTATGTAGCCCCATTGCACCAGTTATTGGTTTCAGTTGAAGAGTGATGCTCTTTACTGCACTGGTGAATAATATGACAATTGCCTTACTACAAGTCACATTACTCCACACTTGTGTAGTGATGGCCTTTATTATTCAGGTGATACAGTGACAAATAAGTGGAGCAGTGGGGCCCTTACAAAGCAGATCTAGATAAAGTATCAATAATTTGTATGCATATTTTATAATAAGGCAACTTGGTTCATGTCTTGATGTGCAATCTTACATGTATATAGTAGGAATGTTGTCTTATTTATTATTCTTTTAGGTAAATTATCGGAAGGAGTTTCAGTAAATAGAATCCTTACTGATATTAGAGAAAGTGTGTCAGATGGACAGCTAAACAGAATCCATTTGATTGAAAAGAAAGACATTAATAACATTATAAGAGATTATTCAATTGGATACTCCACAAAAAGACATGAGAATGATGCAATTAGTGTCAAGTTATGGGTTGAAGCAATGAACAAATTAAATAATAGTCCAATATTATACTACAAAGAACAGGGGAAGAAGGCCGGTGTATTTAAAGATAGTGATTTCATCTTAATAATTATGACTGAATTTCAGGCCAATTCTTTTAAGTTATTTGGGAACAATAAAGTGTGTAACTATAGATGGAGCACATGGTTTAAACCAATATGAATTTCAATTATACACAATAGTAGTAGTTGATGAATTTGGTAATGGAATACCCGTAGCATTTTGTTTTCAAACAGAGCAGATGTTTTATTATTTCAAACATTTTTCAGTGTGTAAAAGATAAAATTGGGATAGTTACTGCAGAGACATTTATGTCGGATGACTACCCAGCATTTTATCTCGCATGGAAATCTCTAATGGTGAAGTAGCAAGAACATTATTATGTTCTTGGCACATAAATAAGAATTGGGTACAAAATTCAACAAAATTCGAGATAATGACAAAAGATTATTAGTTATGAAATCTTTGAAAGTACTGCAAAAAGAATTATGTGTAGAATCGTTTGTTAAGCAGCTTGAAACCTTTACTACTCAACTTATGAGTGATCCTGACACATATGTTTTTTCAGTATTTCTCTAGGACGTACTATAATCAAACTAACATGTGAGCATATTATTATAGAAAACATGTGGGGATCAATACAAACATGTTTCTTGAATCTCTTCATAAAATAATTAAGCATTATTATCTTCAAGGAAGGCAATGCAAACGATTAGATAAAACCATAAATGCCTTAATGAACTTAGCACGTGACAAAATGTTTGAGAGGGTCATAAAATTAGAGAAACATAAAAGTTCTGAAAAAATACAAAAAATAAAAGAGGGTCATAAAAGAGGAGAGTATTTCTGAGGAACATCTTAGTCAAAAGGAGAAAAGGAATGGTATGTAATTTCCACTAAAGACATTGAGCATACATATCTTGTTGAGAAAATAACAGATAATTGTAGTAGTTTTTGTGAATTAAAATGTGAAAAATGTAAAATTTGTATCCATTCGTTTAAGTGTATCTGCCCAGATAATGTCATTAATTACAACATTTGTAAACATATACATGCATGTTGTATGAAATTTTCTACAAAAATATGTTCTCAGCCTATTCAATCCACATCTATCTGCGAACTTCAACCAGATCTTATTATAACAGAAAACAGCACCGGTAATAATTCCAACTGAGACTTAATTCTAAATTGGAAGCAATCCTTGGCCTTAATAATAAGTTTACTTTAACAGACAATGAAACACATTTAATTTCAAAGAAATTAAATAGCATCATTGATATATATATATATATATATATATATATATATATATATATATATATATATATATTATATATATATATATATATATATATATATATATATATATATATATAATACAATAGGCAAATTCATTTTGAAGTTAAAAATAAAGTTAATGTAGCAAGAAAGATTTAGCCACAGGTTCGAATGTTCTCTTCTAAAATAAAAAGAACTTCCGATACTCCACATGCATCCGTTGTTGAAACAAAAATGTTAAGATTCTGTTAAATCCTGATGCTAGAGTAATGGATATCCATACTGGTTTTGACCATAGTTACGTATGATATAAAGCTAAAACTACTTAGTCCTGTATTTATTTCTAGGTTTTTATTTTATTGTAGATGTAGAAAAACAACTATATCTTCATTATTAAATGTTGGTATTCATTTAATAAAAATATCACACAATGGATGTTTTATTTGTTACACAAATTATTAATACTGTCAATTTTATTCACCTGTCAATGCATTTTAGTATACTTTGACATTGGATAAACTGCTAGTAGGTGTTTGCAAGTGGATAAACTATGTTATGATTTTTCCATGGTAACGATAGTTACATTCTGTTAGTAACGCTTAAATAAAATGGTTTATTAAGTGTAATTAAATGATTCATTAAATTGTCTTACCAAATACCATTCGAGCTTGTGTTTATTCGGGACAAACTTACATTTTGCAAAACTCAAGCTTTATTGCTTATAAGTAATAGGACTCAAGTAAATAAAAGATAAACTTGGAAACTGTCAATTACCAAGTAACAAAGCTTCTGTTCAAAATGAAAGTTTGTCCGGATAAACACAAGCTCTTATAGTATTGCCTCAACAACTTAACTCGTGTATAAAAATTATATGTCGCAGTGCAATTGTTACTTTGACAGAGACAAAAGTTACCCACAACTTTATAGCGACAAATGCACTAGTGGTTTTTTCACATACTTTCTAATCAATTATTGCAGTATCCGTTCCATATACTGTACGTTTAAATAAAATTCTATTTGTAGTATTATACAACCACATATCCTTTAACAATTTGACTCGAAAACAACCTAAAATGCTCGACCTTCGGTGTGGCATTTTATTGGTTAACAGTTTTCCTTCTAATTGCTAGGCTGCAGATTTTTATTAAACGACACAAATTTACTCGGTAAAATACTAATTCCGCAGGGCAATTTAACGAACAAGAGAAATCAATATAGTTCAATATGTGGGTTCCTATGTGTATTTATACACTACAATAAACACATTTTATTTGAACATAAAGTATATGGGAACGTATACTACGATAATTGAATAGAAAATAAATAAGTGAAAACTACTAGGGCATTTGCATGAGTTAAATTGTCAGTAATAATACAAGTGGTCGTGATTATTGAAAATAACATTGGTGATCACGAAACATGTTATCAAATGGACTCTTGGAATTATTATTTGATAACATGTTGAGTGACCACTAACGCGATTCTCTATAATCACTACTTCAATAGTTGTATTCTGTATATACCACGAATTAAATAAAATAATAAACATCAGTATCCTTTAACTAACACAAATTCTATAGAAACAAAACTATAGAAAATAAAGAGGAGGACACGACAGATTTATATTTCCCGCGCATTTGGTATGACGTCATGGATGGGTATGCAAATGGATCATCGAATTACTTTTCCTGCGAAGATCCACTCGTAAATAAAGCGCGTTCTGTCTTGCAGTAACATCAATCACAGTAACACGAACAGTAATTTCACTAGAGGAAATTTATCAATTAGTATTTCGCGCCAAATGCGCGTGGCACCCTGCGCTTTGAACTGTGGCAAAAAAAAAATGGGTAATTTTACGTGAATGTTTTATTTGTAACAAATCTTTTCGTGTTGTATAAAATATACCTCAATTTAGGATCTTTCCTTCATTTAGTTTTAACTATAAGAAAATTTTAATTATTTTACAATATTGATATGAGGTAGGCAACTTAATTTGCATATCTTCTTAGTTCGTAAAGATTTATAATTCTGCTTTCAATTTGTGTTCATTTCTTATCTGATACATTAATGCGTCTGTGTTAAGTATTCTGATGATATCTTGTACGCATGACCCGACCATCTACTTCGAAAATCCTCCATTTTGCACTTCCTGTGTATTCTAGAAGCATGATGCTGCTTCTTTTTGATTTTATTTAAATTTATGTGAAAACGCCATCAATTTGGTGGTAAGAGATATTTTTATTACATTTACAAAACATTCTAGCATTTATTCTTTTAGGCGTTTTTTCCTTACGTTTTTACCTTACGGTTTTTGACGTTTTTACGTATTTATAGTTTATCATTAATTCAATTTACAACGTAATTGAATTTTAAGCACGCATTTCGTTTTATGATTGCAATAATTTTTTGAATGGATATTTCCAATTAATACAATAAGAAGTGGATTTAATAATTTTAAGAAGAAATTATACGGATTTAATTTAAATAAATTCCATTTGGTGGCTGATAACATTATGTCAAGATTGCACCATGATGATGTAAGAATGACCTCATCCTGTTAACTTCTCCATAATCATATTTAAATACCAGTGGTTGTCAAAAAGTAAAGTTTGTGTAAAAAAATTTCCAAGGTATTTATTTAGTGTTTTATTTAGTGCTTTAAGAATAATTTTAAGACCATTATTTCATCATTACATTTCATATTTAATAAACATAGCCTGTATATTGTTATTTTTTTACATTCGGTTTAATTGTTCCGATATTATAAAAACAATTTGGTGCCCGAGATAATTTTATTAGTTTTACATTTCTTTATTATTGATGGTAATTAAGCAAATCATTTTATTTGAACCTACCCTGTTAATCACCGACTGAGCCAAAGGCACAAATATAAGTAAGGTTAGTATTTTTTGGAGAAAGTATTATTTACTAATTTATTATTTCATTAACTCATTATTTTTGGATAACTTACATTGTATTATTCCAAAATTTATTAGTATAGTTACACTTTGATTTATTACACTGTCGCCTCGAGCAAGGGACTTTGATTTACTTTTATTACCATTTATGATTGTTGTCATTTTTGTGTATTTCAGTTACGATTGTTAGTGTTCACCATTTAAAGGTACTGTAATCATTTATTATTTTATGTTTGAATATTTTTATTGTGTTTACGATTAGTGATATTTCATTGTTTATACATTATTTTTACCATGTCAAATTTAGACTATTTAGTGGATGTTCTTCGTAGTGATGAGTTGTCTGTAGAGTTAAGTATTAGAAATGTTAATGTTATCGAAACGGAAGGGTTGACAGTAGATGAGAAGCGTAAATTATTGAGACTTTTTATTTGTTTGATTCGTACAAGTGAATCGAAATTAGCCAAGCTTAGAACTGAATTTATTTAAACGAAAACTTCATAACATTCAATTGTTATTACATTTATTTAAATTTTGAAACGCTTGAATTACATTACTTTTGATAATGAATTTTTATATTTACACCATCAATTGTTAAATTTATGTAACTATTCTTTAAAATTTATTGAATCCATTTAACGAAAACTTTGAAATGAATAATAAATTACAAATTGAGATACTTTTAATATTTTATGTCACATAATGACAATATTAATACTTCAGTTAGTATTCCTGCTTAAGATTTTTCCAAATTAATTGAAAATTTACCAATTTTTAAGAGTTCCGTTCATGTTTATAAATTTAAAATTTAATGGTAGTAGTTTAGATGCGAACGTTTAACATATTTTGTGTATTTGTGTGTAAATTCCATTTTCTATTTTCTTAGATTGTACTAATTCTCTGTTGAATTGTTTTTAATTGCCCATGCTATTCGTAACGCTGTTCATGAGCCTACGAAATTTACACCTTCCTTTTGGCGTTTGGTCGGACAGTTCCGATTTCTGGAGATTTTATGGTCGACTAAAGGATTTTAAAGAGGATGATTTATTTATTACTAACCGTGAACAATTAGTTCAAGATTTAAATGAACTTTCACTCGTTTTTAAACAAGTTAAACAAAATTTACATACAGCTTACGAAAGAAATTCAATATCTTACAATTTGCGACGGCGTCCATTGAAATTAAACGTCGGCGATTTAGTTTGGAAAAAGAATTTTACTTTATCTGATGCGACTAAGAATTATAGTCAAAAGTTAGCTCCAAAATTTATTGAAGCGAAAGTTGTTGAGGTGTTAGGTCCAACTACGTACCGATTGGCCACTCCTCTTAATAATAAACCATTAGGTGTTTTTCATGTTAAAGATTTAAAACCTCATTAGTTCTTAGTTTTTGTATTCTTTTAATTATTTTTCTATTTTGAGATTTTTACATTCTGGTTTTCTTATTTACATTTTTATTATTTTGATAATTTTTCAAATTAATTTTATTTTGTGCTAATTTCGCACATTATTTTATTTTATATTTTAGTGGCTTTGCAAACCACGTATTTTATTTTTGCTACATTTGTTGGCATAATGGTTGATATTTAGATCCCATCGTGCGATTATTTTGCCGATTTTTTGGGACATTAGTTCTCAGGCAGATTACCTTCTTTTACTGGATTTACAATTTGCTATTGTTACAATAGTAAAATTTAAGATAACCATTTTGAGTTTACCTCTGATCGTTAATTTAACGTGTAATTTTCAAACTCTTAACAGTTGATAAGAAAACTAGTAATGCTTGTATACATTTTATTTTTTATTTGATTTAGTTATTTTAGTTTCCCTGAATTTGTTTTCGAAATTTTAGCTTTTGACTATTCCTGATTTGTCTAGTGTTACTATTCTTGGACGGTGCTTGAGGACTTCGGTTCGCCTCGTGTCAACCTCGATTAGTTCACTTCCCGATTGTGACTTCCTGATTATGACGTTTTGGTAGTTTTACGAGGGGGTTGTTGTGTTCGTAAGAGTGCTTCATCTTCTCTTTGCTACCACACCTAGATTTCGATTTATTTACAAACGTGCGTGTTAGTTAGGGGTATGTTTAGTCTTGGACGACGACTGTGGAACAACATGAAACCTGAATCTCGTGAAGGGTAGAGTGGCCTCTCTTGTTCTCCACGATGAAGCATCCTGAGCTAATTTGCCATGGAAATAATGGTATCTTGGATTTACCGATTTTGACGTACCGAACGTGTCTGTGGTAGTTGTGTTTGATGTACCTAGGAGGCTTGGTTTGAGATCACCGGGGTAGAGAAATGGAACCGCTCTTTCGGCCTCAAATCTCGCGATTTTATTTATGGTTTGTGAGGAAGGATTATTTTTTATACTTGAGTGGAGTGGCATTTTGCCATGATTTTTAACGTTTCACCGAATACTGTTCCGGGTTCTCCGCCCACTGTCCCTTCAGGTCATGGTTGGTTTCGTTCTTTTACGTTAGCTTCAAATTTTTCTTTCTGGTTTTTCTTTGTTCTTCTGATGGTGGTTTGCTTCACAAACCCCACCAGTTAAAGTCTTTCTTTGTTTAAGGTTCGGGTCTTTTTCTCGACTAGTGGCGTGTGCGGGTGGTAGCGCGTTAGTAGCTTTTATGTTGTTGCGAGGGTCTTTCCTGACCAACATCACCACATTTTCCGTACTTCTTCGTACATTTTCTTTTCATTTTTATTTACATTTTGCATAATTTACTAAATTCGTTTATTAGCTTAGTGTTTGGAATCTCCGCTTTGGTGATCTCCGAGTCAAAATTTTAGGAGGGGTGTGTAACAACTTTTTTCGTGTTGTTTAAAATATACCTCAATTTAGGATCTTTCCTTCATTTAGTTCTAACTACAAGAAAATTTTAATTATTTTACAATATTGATATGAGGTAGGCAACTTAATTTGCATATCTTCTTAGTTCGTAAAGATTTATAATTCTGCTTTCAATTAGTATTCATTTCTTATCTGATACATTAATGCGTCTGTGTTAAGTATTCTGATGATATCTTGTACGCATGACCCGACCATCTACTTCGAAAATCCTCCATTTTGCACTACCTGTGTTACCTCGAAACATGAAGCTGTTTCTTTTTGATTTTATTTAAATTTATGTGAAAACGCCATCAATTTGGTGGTAAGAGATATTTTTATTACATTTACAAAACATTATAGCATTTGTTCTTTTAGGCGTTTTTTTTCCTTACGTTTTTTACCTTACGGTTTTTTGACGTTTTTTACGTATTTATGTTTATCATTAATTCAATTTACAACGTAATTGAATTTTAAGTACGATTTCGTTTTATGATTGCAATAATTTTTGAATGGATATTTCAATTAATACAATAAGAAGTGGATTTAATCATTTTAAGAAGAAATTATACGGATTTAATTAAAATAAATTCCATTTGGGTGCGGCTGATAACATTATGTCAAGATTGCACCATGATGATGTAAGAATGACCTCATCCTGTTAACTTCTCCGTAATCATATTCGGATACCAGTGGTAGTCAAAAGAAAAGTTTGTGTACAAAAATTTATAAGGTATTTATTTAGTGTTTTATTTAGTACTTTAAGCATAATTTTAAGACCATTATTTCATCATTACATTTCATATTTAATAAACATAGTCTGTATATTGTTATTTTTTTTACATTCGGTTTAATTGTTCCGATATTATAAAAACAATTTGGTGCCCGAGATAATTTCATTAGTTTTACATTTTTTATTATTGATGGTAATTAAGCAAATCATTTATTTGAACCTACCCTGTTAATCACTGACTGAGCCAAAGGCACAATTATAAGTAAGGTTAGTATTTTTGTAGAAAGTATTATTTACTAATTTATTATTTCATTAACTCATTACTTTTGATAACTTACTTACTTATTATTTTAAAATTTCATTCATTTTTATTACCTATTTACTTATAGGGTTTGCTTGTTAGTACATACAATTGTACTAAATTTATTACATCTTGTAGATTTAGTACGCAGTACTATTTTCACAAGCCTAGTACGCATTTGGCATAAAACATTTGTATAAGTACTTATTAATATGCTGTCACTGTGTGACTCATTCAGGAACCGCCAGATGTATTTTATTACAGCGAGCATGAGCAGTAAAATATACGCCGCCACTGTTACATACAAACGACAATTTATCATGACACTGGCACCCTGCGCAGTAGATTTTAAAAATATTCGTTACAGCAATATCAAAGACGCCGACAAGGAGTGAAATTACTGTTCGTGGTTTTATACTGTGTATCAATGTCATCGTCTAAGGACGAGTTTTGCTTAGCAGCATTTTGCGAATGCACTGGGATACGGTACAGACACAGTTTAATGCTCTTAGATCCAGTTAAATCACTAGGTTCAAAATCGTTTTCCAGTGCGCATGTTCAACCTGCAGTTAGTTGCGTGTTAACGTATATTTGTATTGTTTTGATTTCATATTTATAACCTATTCGTTATAAATAATAGTTGTTAATTTGTAAGCAACGTTCGTGTGTTTTGTTTTCTACATTCGTATATTATAAACATTTAATGTAAAATTAAGTACTATTGTACTATTCGTTGAGTGAGGTAACTGGTTTTGTGTAAAATACTTGGTAAAAAATGTCTGAGTCAGATATTGCTGTTTGTATTAAAAAAAATGTTGCAGTTGCATTAACGATATACTTTTAAGCCCTTTGACATATACATTTTAAGAATAGTTTTCGGTTGCCAGCTAAGTGTACACTTATGCGAGCAACAAGAAATGGCCAATCAACAGTGGTTTTAATGATTTTTATTTCAAGTTCTTTCACATAAAATGCAGAATGTAAAACCAGAGGCAAGAGACTGCATTCTATGTTTCGATGAAATTTCATTGAAACATCATTTATTTTACAACCGTTTAAAGGATGAAATTGTTGGACTAGAGGACATGGATGGACGAAAATCTTTTCTCCTGCCAATTCTGCCATGGTGGTTATGGCGAGAGGTGTACAGGTGAAGTGGAAGCAGCCACTTGCTTATTTTTTGTAAATAACACTTGTTCTAGACAGGAGCTCAAAATATAATATATGGAGCAATTCAATGTTTACAAAGGATTCAAATTAATGTTTTGTGTGTTGTTTCGATCAAGGATCCAATTTTTATAACTTTTGTAAAACAACATAAGTGTTGAACGACCATATTTTTTGTAAATAGTCAAAAATATTTTATTTATTTGATGTACCACACCTAATTAAATCTGTTAGAAATAATTTTTAAGTATAATTTTAGTCTTAAGTCAGGTTTAACTGATAAGAAGTATTTGAACACATTTTATGAATGTGATTCCAAATTATCTATACGATTAGCACTGTTGACAGACCAACATTTATATCCGAATAATTTTCAGAAGATGAAGGTGAAATTAGCGGTGCAGGTTTTAGTGCCACAGTAGCTGCTGCAATGAATACCTACTTAGCTTTGGGTCAATTTCCTTGCTGCTATTGCAACTATAGAATTTATTGAAAACATGGACAAATTATCTGATATGTTCAATTCTTCTTTATTACTGGGGCAAAAAAATTTAATTTACCATTTTCAGGGCAGAATTTCAAATATCCTTTTAAAGGAAATGACTGTAATGTTTGAAAATCTTAGAGTTTTCAATAATGATAAAGACATAACAAATAGTATGAAATTTATTTATGGTTGAAAGTGACAATATCGTCTTTTATACAGTTATGGTCTGTATTAAAAGCTGAAACAAATGAAATTATTATATACTAGACGCCTTAATCAGGATGCACTGGAGAATTTTTTGGGAAAGTTAGAGGTCAAGGTGGTTACTCTGTTAATCCCACTCCAATACAGTTTTGCTGAGCCTTTAGAAAATTATTTTGTCTCAATTATTTTCAAGCGACAGCCGAGGTAATTGCATAGATGATATGGATAATCTATTAACGGCAATAACTGACGAAAAAGTTAACACTTTTAAGGTACTACTTCCTGAACATCACATTTTTCAAATTTAACTTTAGATTCAAGTGACTACCATAAGTTAGAATTTCGCTTCAAATGATTTAAGTTACTTTTGTGGTTATTTGATTAAAAATGTTTATCCATCCATAAATGTAACACCTGTGAATTATTTGTTATAGAAATAATGCTTTCCTTGTATATAAAGATAACCAAGGTTGGTAGGAGTGAAAGATCTAAGATGAGTAGAATAAGATGTCAGTTAGTTGTTTTATTTTTATTATAAGGAATAATGATAAATTATGTATTATATCAATTAGGGATGAATAAATTAAATCACAAGTTCATGTTGCATATTTTAGTCAATAACAATACAAGAATCTGATATAATAACTAGAGGTTATGGACCCAAAAACGCGGATTTTTAAAATAATAAATAATTAAAAAAGGGAAAAATGGCTTCTGAAAATTTAAACAAAATAATTTTAATATTGAACTACTTAACGCACATAATTACACACATGGAAATTTAGAATGAACGTTTTATTTCAAGAAAAGGATGTATTAGACAGTATAAGAAATGAATTTGTTGAAACCGATTACAATGATGAAGGAAAAAGAAGCAAGCAAGAAATGTGGATAACAGGTGTAAATCATACATAGTTCAATGTTTACATGATAGTCAAATTGATTTGGTTAGAGATAAAAGCACAGCTTAAGCATGTGAAAAGTTTGAAGAACATTATGAAAAAAAGGAATTCCGGCACAAATGGTTTTAAGAAAGAAATTAATGATGATAAAATTACAAATGTGAATGAATTAGAAGGCTTTTATTTAAATTTGAGGAAACAGTTCGACAATTGAAAGTGACAGGTGCAGAATTAAAGGAAGGAGACATTGTGTGTACGTTATTGCTAGCGATGCTCCAACTTTAGAAACGGTTATTACAATATTAGAAGGTGTGGAGAATTTAACCTTTGAAATGGCAAAAATAAATTAAGGAGTGAAATCGACAGAACAAGAGCTATAAGTAGTGATGATGGAAATAAAGGCAGAGAAAATGTTAAACCAGCAGCATTTGTTGCAACAAACAAAGAAGGAAATTGTTATTTATGTGGTCAAAAAGGACATTTCAAGAAAGATTGCAAGAACCGGCACATTCCGAGAGGTCAGTTTCGAGGTCGTACAAGTGGAATACGTGGAAATGGGAGTTTCAATTAGAACAGTTACACAAGAGGTTTCAATGGAAGATTTAGAGGTCGGTAGTTACAAAAGATATGACAACGGTGGACATCACAATTATGGGAGAAGTATGGAGAATCAACAAGGCAATTTGGTACAAACACAAGAAGCTGATGGTGATGGTATCTGTTTTATGAGTGATTTAAATAATACAGTGCAAGATGCTCGTGTAAGTACAAAAGTATTTTTTCTACAACCCTATACAAAAGTCGTCATTTTGTAATATAATACATTCAGCGAAAACGTGATTTACGTCACCAGTAGAGAAAGTGTCATAACGTTAACTTTCGTCTCTAGTGACGAAAATTAAATTTATATTTTAAATTATTTGCCGTCCTCGTATATAATGTTTTGACGAATTTTGCTTATTAATAAACAAAGATAGGAATCATTTCTTTAATAAGAATGTATTTTATATCTAGTTGCCAGGTTTCATTAGTTTGACACTGGTTTGACACTTCTCTTTAATTGTTTACACTCAAAGCATTGTTAGTTTTGAATAAGTTATCATGACTTCTGAATCGGAAAGTGATTTAGATTTTCAAAATACACCACCAGAAATAGCAAATCAAGCTGAGCAGACATCTTTGGATTTATTACCATTAAAATCTAAAAGAGATATGAAGAAATATATGAAATATTCATGGATTGAGAGTTAACAATAATGTTAATTCATTTTCGGAAAATGTGCTGCTTGCGTACTTTGGATGGTTATCAAAAATTTAAGTCATCGACGCTACGGTCTATGTATTCGATGCTGAAAGCCACTTTATCGATTAAAAATAATATAGATATAAGTAAATATCCGTTCTTTTTAAAACGAAAATCAGATGGGTTTAAAGTCAAAATCTAAAATTTTTCTTCCGATGAGATACGTACTTTCTAAAGAATGCACCCAATTCCAAATACTTAATGATTAAGGTAAATTACTTTATTAATGTGAAAAATTTTAATATTAATATTAAATTCACGTTTGTAGGTAGTCTTAATTTTTGAATTTCGGAGCTTGTCGTTGCCATGAATTAAAAGATTTGACAGTAAATGATGTAAAAGATACTAGCAGTATACTCTTAGTTACGATACGTAATACAAAACAAAAGTACCGCGTTCCTTCCACATTTCTGGATTCTTCTACGAAATTTCTAAAATATATATGAACCTTCGTCCACTAGATATGGACCAAAAAATACAAGATTCTTTATAAACTACCAAAACGGAAAGTGTACTCGACAAGTTGTGGGAATAAATAATTTAGTAAATTTCCTATGCAAGTAGCTCAATATTTAAAATTGCCTGATCCCCAAAAATATGCCGGGCATTGTTTGCGCAGAACTTCCGCAACGCTGTTAGTGGATGCAGGAGGTGATTTACTTCAATTAAAAAGCATGGAGGCTGGAAATCTAGTAACGTTGCAGAAGGATATGTTGATCAATCAGTTAACAGCAAAAATCAAATACAAACCAAAATTTTACAATCCATACAAAATAAAACGCTCTGATGACGGCGCATCATCATATGGAGTGACATCAGTTAACAACATAACAGATGTGACATCTTCTACCTCAATACATAAAAATCTTGATTGTAATACTCCTATAATTTTGAATAGTTTCGAATGTAACAATTAACCAATATTTAAATCATAAGTAATGTTTTGAAAAATTCCGTTATTTTACTTTCAAATAAAATATTTGTTCAATGTTCTTTTAGTATATATTATGATATAAACAGGGTTGTAGAAAAGTATAGTGTTTCACTGTCGAAAATATTTTTTGAAGCGTATTTACCAGCCTCGGCGCCTCGGCAGGTAAACTGTTCTACTGCTTCAAAAATTTTACTCGTTAGTCGTAAAACAATATACTATTTTGTTCCAAATTTGCGAAAAATTTGTTATCAAAGTGTTTAGAAAAGCAGACATAAAAGTAGTATTTGAGCAGGGTAATATTATTGTTCAAAGATAAACATCTAATGAGTAGGTAAGAGGAATGTATTGTATGAAATATTATTTGATGTAAATTTAAATGAATGTATGAGTGTAGAAATTGAAGATAAAATTTTAAATTGTGGCACAAAAGATTAGGACATAGTGTAATACAAATTTGAATAAAATGATAAGTAAGAATATGGTAAATGGAATAGAGATTTTAAATTGAATAAAATTGATTTTGCAAATCCTGTGTTGAAGGAAAATGACACGATTGAATTTTGGTATGAGAACTAAGTCAAAGAAAATTTTGAGTATAATTCATAGTGATGTAGGTCCCATAAAGCCTGTGAGTCATGATGATGAAAGATTTTTCGTAACCTTTATAGACGATTATTCGAGTTTTGTTTATGTTTATCCTATTAAAAATAAAAGTGATGTTTTGGAACGTTTTAAAGAATATGTCAATGCAGTACAAACTAAATTTAACTGCAGAGTTGCTGTCTTAAGGTGTGATAATGGTGGGAATACATATCAGGAAGATTTAAAGATTTTTGTAAGAATAACGGTACTGTGATTGATTTTACATTACCCTATACACCAGAACAAAATGGAAAGTCAGAACGGTATAATAGGACAATATTAGAAAAGGCGAGAGCAATGATGCAAGAAGCTATGCCAAAACAATTTTGGAACGAAGCAGTAAGAGCAGCAGCGTATACTATAAATAGGTCTCCACATAACTGTATGGAAGATAAGACACCTGCTGAAATCCGGAATGGAGAATAACCAAATTTAAAGCACATGAGAATATTTGGATGTAGCGATACGTACATATACCACAACAATTTTGTGATAAATTTGATCAAAAACGGGAAGAAGTATAATGATAGGATATACAACGACTAGATATAGACTTTGGGATATAGAAAAACAGAAGATCATCGTCGCAAGAGATGTAGTATTTAATGAAGATGAATTTTATTACAAGAGAAAAATGGTGAAGATAGACTTGGATGAAGAAATAACTAAAGAAAATGTATCAAACATAAAAGAAGATATAGAACAAGGAAAAGTAAAGTTTGACACAATAAAAGACGATGAAGGTCATGAAACAAATGGAAATCAACGATATAATACAAAACCAAAAAGGGATGTTAAAATACCAGAGAAATATGCAGATTATGAATTATATATGGCGTTCGACGCAATATCGTATGTTGAAAGTGTTCCAGAAGTAATAGAGGAAATAGATAAAAGAGACGACAAGAGAATGTGGATTGAAGCAATGGAGAAGGAAATAGATTCGATAGAGAGAAATAATACATGGGAGGAGGTGAAGATGCCAGAAAAGGCAGAAGTTTTAAGTACAAGATGGGTATTTGCTATGAAGCCATATGAACAGCAAGTACAAGACAAATATAAATCCAGACTTGTAGTGAGGGTTTTGCGTAAAAGGAATCATTTCAATATGACCAAATATATTCTCCAGTAGCAAGAATGTCGACCATCAGAACGTTGTTATCAGTAGGAACTCAAAATATGTATCATTTTGAGCAGTTAGATGTAAAACTGTATTTCTAAATGGAGATCTCGAAGAAACCGTTTACATTTATCCACCAGAAGGAGTAGAATGCGGATGGCTATGTTTTAAAATTAAAAATCACTCTACGACTTGAAACAGTCTAGTAAATGCTGGAACAACAAAATCAACGAATCATTGATGAAATTGAGCTTTAATAGATCCAAAACAGATTATTGTTTGTATATAAAAGATATGAAAAATGAAAATATCCTCTATTTATTATTGTACGTTGACAACATAATACTATCAGGACCAGATTTAACAATCATAAACGAATGTAAAAGAGAACTGATGAAAGAATTTGAGGTTAAGGATAAGGGAGAATTAACAAACTTCTTAGGATTGGAAATAAAGTACGATAGAGAAAATGCAATTATGAAGGCCAGGAAAGGTACATTGCAGCAATATTAAACGTTTTAATCTTGAAAACTGCAACACTTGTATAACTCCCATTGATCCAAGATTAAAAATAACCGCAAACGAAAAAAACGAAATAGAGAAGAAACCAACAAAACAGTTAATCGGCTGTCTAATGTATTTGATGCTGGGATCACGACCAGACATAAGTTTTTCAGTAAATTATTACAGTAGATTTCAAGAAATAAATTCAAATGACGTATGGAATGGATTAAAAAGGTTATTACGTTATATTAAAGGTACGTCACATATGGGTTTAAAATTTAAAAGAAGTAAGAATATGCAACCAATTACATGTTATGTAGATTCAGATTGGGCTGGAGATTTGTATGACAGGAAATCCACAACAGGATATATAGTACAAATTTTTGGAAACAGTGTAGCTTGGGTAACAAAACGACAAAACTGTATAGCGCTTTCAAGTACGGAAGCAGAGTTAATTGCGTTATGTTCAGCTACTTGTGAATGTTTATTCATTAAGAAACTATTAAATGATATGCATATTGATGTCTCAAGATTTAGGGTTTTCGAAGACAATCAAGGCTGTATTGCATTAATAAGAAATCCAGAAAGTAATAAGAGGGTGAAACACATTGATTTGAAGTTTAAATTTGTTTGCGATGCTGTTACGAACAAGATCATGGTATTGGAATTTATAGACTCCAAGTTTCAGTTGGCTGACATGTTTACAAAAGGGCAATGCAAAAATCAGTTATATTCAAATAGACTAGGAATAGGTTTAGAATAAGAGAGGGCTGAGAAATATAAAGTAGATTATAAGTTACTTTTGTTTGTTTTACATATTTGTAGGTATATTGAATTAGTTGTCTTAGGTAAAGCATTAAGAGAGGGTGTTGTAGAAATAATGCTTTCCCTTGTATATAAAGATAACCAAGGAGGTTGGTATTTGTGAAAGATCTAAGATGAGTGGAATAAGATGTCAGTTTTGTTGTTTTATTTTATTATAAAGAATAATGGTAAATTATGTATTATATAAATTAGTGGATGAATAAATTAAGTCACAAGTTCGTGTTGCATATTTTAGTCAATAATAATACAAGAAACCTGATATAATAACTAGATTATTTGCTAAACAGCCTACAGATTTAAATATTGACACATTGTATATTTATTTTAGAGCATACGAGAACAAAAATAAAGGCACTTTTGGAAATTGAATGACGCCACCCAAAAATTTTTATGAATTTATTGCGAAATTAGAATACCAGTTTTGTCAACTTTTCCTATTTTAGCAGTTGAACGGCATATTGGGATAAAAATAAAAGAAAGATTAATTTCTATAGAATATTCACATCCATGTACAGATTTCCATTAGATTATTTAGTTACTCTATTTGTTCGAGTTCGAATATATTATACATTAAAATTTGCTAATAGTAGATTTAAAGAACAAACAATGACAAAGAAAAATAGGAAGGTTATAATACTAGAACATTTGTAATAATCAATTGTGTAATTTTAATAAAAGTTTATTATAAATATTAGTCACACCTTGAATATGTTGTTTTTTTCTTGCTGTTCTTGTAAATTATGCTTATAGGAGTATGAACACTCGGAAGGAAGAACGGGCATGATTTCAAATCTCAGATTTACTTTAATTTAATAAGTTTATAGTTTGTATTAAATTATTTGCCGGAAGCACCATATTGATCAAGGTGAGGCGTAACTTACTATAACCACAGTATAAAGGCATTAAACTGTGCTACAATGTAGTGTATTTCTAAACATTGAATCAATGTTCCATGATGGATGTTAATGTATAAAATTTAATTATTGATGAAAGGACCAGTAATGATATACATAATCATTTTATATTTAATATCAACTTTATGTATAAATAGCGACATTAAGATAATTTGGTATGTGCATAACATTTTAGTAGTTAGTAAACATAACCTCTCTACGCTCGTACTTTGATTATTAATTCAAATCTTTGAAATTCCGTGGAAGGAAGGTACGATCTTTTCTTTACACTCGTAGTTAGTTGCGCAGTAACGCCTAGTCCCTGAAACATCAAATTCACCGTAATCCAGTGATCCTACTGTTTCTAGAGCTTTATACTGTGGTACAGATATACATATGTCTGCACGTTAATATTAGCTACGAGGTCGAGCTGCCTATCCGCAAGTAGGTAGAGTTGGAGACTTGAACACCACCACAAAACCGGTTTTCCACATTTCCAAGGTTGCCACAAAACCAAGGTCCCACCGTACCAAGGTCAAAAAAGCGCAATGTGTGACCTACTTACATATCATTACCACAAACCCACGGTCACAAACCCCGATTTCCTGTTCCACAACTACAAGGCTATCTGTGCGACATATCATTACCACAAAACCAGGGTCACAAGCTCCGCTTTCGTGTTCCACTATTATAAGGCCACCCGACCGCGCTTGCCTGTTCCACTAATACAAGGCCATCCGTGCGACAAAACCACGCTTTCCTGTTTCACAATTACAAGGCCATCCGACCGCGCTTTCCTGTTCCACTATTACAAGGCCATCCGACCACGATCGCACAATAACATCAGTGTGACCTGGTTGCGCCCACTTGTATGTTTTTTGCCCACTTGTATTTTTTTTTGTCCACTTGTATGTTTTTTACCCACTTGTATGTTTTTTGCCCACTTGTATGTTTTTTGCCCACTTGTATTTTTTGTCCACTTTTATGTTTTTTGTATGAATTTTTCGCTCACCCACAAAATAAAAGAAAAAACAATATGTTAATACATTTAATTAATGCAGACAGACATGTAAAAAATTATATAGATAGAAATGAAGACATTTACAAATTATATATTACACTTGTTACAAAAATAAAAGACAACGATATGTTAATACATTTAATTAATGCAGACAGACATGTAAAAAATTATATAGATAGAAATGAAGACATTTACAAATTATATATTACACTTGTTACAAAAATAAAAGACAACGATATGTATATATTTAATTCACATAGACAGACATGTACAAATTGTTCATAGAAAGAAAGACATGTACAAAATATATGTGTAATGCATGTAGAAAACAAGACAAATTATATTATAAATATGTATTACTCAGATATATGATCATATGCCTCATATACATGAGGCAGTATTCACCGTGTGAAATGTGGTACCAAGCCGTTCATCGCTCTCACAAACGAAAACACACACTATAACAACCAACCCTAAAACACACATACTGCAATACATACTCAAACACACACTACATTCACCATTATGCTTACCGACGACGGAGAAGTTCGGTCCAAGTGGATGTTCTTAGGGTTGCAAAGTTAGATTTGCAACCCCAAGTGTTGATCTGCCGACTCCCAGTCTCAAGGAGCCTTACTAAACGACGAGAATACTTGGAAAAACTTGAGATCATGTGTTCCCGGTCCCGAAGTGGATGTTGCCTTAGGGTTGCAAAGTTAGATTTGCATCCCCAAGTGTTGGATCTCAAGCGACTCCCCAGTCTCAAGGAGCCTTACTAAACGACGAGAATACTTGGAAAAACTTGAGATCATGTGTTCCCGGTCCCCGAAGTGGATGTTGCCTTAGGGTTGCAAAGTTAGATTTGCAACCCCAAGTGTTGGATCTCAAGCCGACTCCCCAGTCTCAAGGAGCCTTACTAAACGACGAGAATACTTGGAAAAACTCGAGATCATAATGAAAAATGCGGTTTAAGCAACGCTTATATATCCTGAAAATACCTTGAGACGCTCGAATCTGGTTTCTTATTGGTCGCAGGTCTCTGGCACTGAACTAGTTCAAGTACGGGTATTACAAGAAAAAAATATATAATACAAAGTAACAAACAACTTTTGAGCGAATATAATCCGTATTGCGGGTAATTTAGTCTAGACATATAACCTTTAGATACATTGTAACGCAAATATTGCAGCAGAAGTAATAATTAATACTCATTATTTTATTTACTAGGAATTGCAAATCAATACCAAGTTATTTAACTAATTATACTGCAAAATGTAAGTAGGAAATTAAGATGTAAATTGCATTCGTAAACAAGTTTTAAATACTTATTAGTTAGTTAAAATAGGCATGATGATGCATTTATTTACATGAACGTTTTATATCAAAACTTGCAAATGATATTCAAATTTTTGTAATTTTTTACATATTTAAAATAAGTTAAAAGAGATTATAATTATACTCGTATACAAATGAAGTATGCTGCGTATGTAAATTATGTATTAGTAATAAAGACCAGTTTGTTAACTGTATTCTTTTTCTTTATAGGTAGAGTACGTATATAGAATATATAAATTAATCCGGTTTTATAAAAACTTGTAAAATGATGTTCTCAATTTTTAATTTACATTTAAACAAAGGATTTAGTCAAATAAGTTCAGTGTAATTATTGAAATTTTTGTAATTTCTATTTAAACAAAGGATTTAGATATAAATTGACAATTTTGTACATATTTAAAATAAGTTAAAAGAGATTATAATTATACTCGTATACAAATGAAGTATGCTGCGTATGTAAATTATGTATTAGTAATAAAGACCAGTTTGTTAACTGTATTCTTTTTCTTTATAGGTAGAGTACGTATATAGAATATATAAATTAATCCGGTTTTTATATAAAAACTTGTAAAATGATGTTCTCAATTTTTTTTAATTTACATTTAAACAAAGGATTTAGTCAAATAAGTTCAGTGTAATTATTGAAATTTTTGTAATTTCTATTTAAACAAAGGATTTAGATATAAAATGACAATTTTTTACATATTGAAAATAAGCTCAAAAAGATTATAATTATACTCGTATACAAATCAAGTATGCTAATAAGCAGAGTATAACAATGAATACCGGTAGATATTTTTTTCTTATGTTAGTAGAATCCTTGTTTATATACATTAAACAAGGGTAGAATGCAAAACTCGTGAATGAACCTGTTTCCAGATGATATCAGATGACTTTTGCAAGTATGTAACAATTCTACATAAACTGATTTTCAATATATATATTATTCATAACAATTTTCTCTGTATGGAAGTATCTTTTACTTAAACGGTGTTAAATAGAACTGTTACAAAGGTTATAATTATACATTTTCTTATGATCTTGATGTATTTGTTCTTTTTATTATGAAGGAATATAGCTATCGTATTTGTTTGAAAGGTAGATGCAGTCCTTATTTAGATTTGTATTATTTTATTTCCGTTTGGGAAATAAAGTAGTTTTATTATTCTGTAGAGAAGTGTTTTATTGATTTGCCAGTAAGCAGGAAAATTACAATTATATGTAAGTAAACACGAGGTGTTTATATATTGCAACAATGACAACCAGCATTGAAACCAAATCTTGTTTTGCAACTATGTGTTTACATAATCCCGCGTGTAAAGTCGGGGTAACATTCATGTGGTTTTAAATTTCCTAAACGTACGTCGCTACCATCTGTTCATAGATTTCTTCATTCGTTTATATCAACGTATTTAGCAACAGATGGTGCTGTCATTCCGATTTGTAGTATATAATTCCACTTTTTTAAACTAAAACGAAACCAAAGCTAACACATTACAATAAAATGGTCAATAACGAACTGAATGCAAAAAAATATAGCAATTAGACTAACACTTGGAAAATATTATCATCATAATAAACAAAATCGTTCATATGGTAATTGGCATAACGAATTTTATGCAATTTTAAAAATTTTTAAACTGTAACAAAAAAAAAAAAAAAAAAAAAAAATGACAATATTTAACTTTATTAATTAGTTCATAAAGTTTTAGTAATATAAGTACATCGATATTGTACAAACATTTGAGAAATAATGATGAAGTACATTTTTATAATTAACAATATTTGAAACATGCATTGCAACAATTAAAATATTTACTACAGTTCAAAACGGATTCCTGTTAACCCCTTGGTAATATGTAACTACCACATGGTAAGATTTGGTTCAGGCAGTTGCACGCAACTGTCCGGTTTCACCACTTCTGCCCCTCATTCCACTTTCCCCCACCCAACACTTAAAATTTTGTATTTAAGACGGAGCGGTTCCACTACAGTGTTAGTCCGTCTTTATGAACCACCAAGTAAAGTTTTCAAGTGGTGTTACATCATGTCTTCAAAGAATAGTAAGTGTTAGTTTCGTATTGCATCTATCCCGGCTACCCGTCCTATCCAGCACCCTTATTTACATCAACCTACACTTCAGCATGTAGTTATTATTCTTTCTTTGTTGCAGCAAAAATGTTCCAATGTGAATGTCTCAAGAAATTTTCTCGAAAGGATTCTTTACTGAGACATCAAAAAACAACATGCTGGATGTCAGTATCTACTCCACCATCTGGCATGCAGGAGGTTTCGTTGCAAAACCAAACCACAGGGAGCAATGTGGTGCAAGGAAGCACTTCCGACGATAACAAAGCAGTACATAATGTTACTGATTCCTTTGCGCAAGCAGGACCATCTGGGGTAAACTCTGTGAAGGATAATGCGAAACCCGGACCATCAGGGTTGAGCAACTCAAGGAAGCGGAAGGCTGACCAACACGATGAACCGGTAAAACCAAAAAACAATGGTGAGAGTGTGCACTGCACAGATTGTTCAATGGATGTACCTAGGTATGCATTCCAAGGACACCTCAGAAGCAATAGGCATAAAGCAAATGTATGTTTCCTTGTCGATACTGGGGTCGAAGTGATCCGAAATGCGTTTAAACAACGCATTGTGTCGTACCGATTGTCTCCATGCAATATGCATACTGATGTGTTCACCTTTATGGCAGACGTTAAAGGAATGTATTGAAGGTAGTACAAAATCAGTTGCAGAAACACTACTCATTAAAATGTAATGTTGAGCTGTTTGGTTTATACTTTTGAACAGTAGGGAAAGCACAGAACTGAAATCGCTTTCAGACTAAGTATGATATTCTCAGTGTAGGGACGGTGTTAGAAGAGTATTTCCAAAAATAAGTGAAATATTGGATGCAAAGCAATCAGAATTTCAACATAAAGATTCTGGTAAGTGTGAGTCGTGGTGTACTCGAGTATTAACAACTGTTTTAGGGTGGTCCCTGGTGCAATTCGTGTATATAGAGGTAAACCTGCTTAAATTTGCTCCCACCACGGGTTCTTCCTATATGGCTGTCCCCGCCGAAATCGCACATAAACACGCCATAGTCAATGTAAAAAATAATGATAATTGCTGCTTTGCATGGGCTGTTGTATCGGCACTAGTGACACCAACGGGAGTACCACAACGCACATCTTCTTACCCTGATTTCCAGACGTTATTCAACTGGACTGGTGTACAGTTCCCTGTTAAGCTGACGAATATTTCAACGTTTGAGAGCAATAACAACATTTCCATTAATGTTTATGGGTTAGACGATACCTATCGTGATGGTCAACGTGTCACGGAGGTAGTGGGGCCTCTATACTACACCAAAGCCAAACAGGCAGTCCATGTTAATTTATTATTATTAGTCAGTAACCAAACAGATAATCAGCATTATGTATGGATAAAAAATTTTCTCGTTTACTTAGCAACCAAATAACTCGGCGGAACGGAGCAATGTATTTTTGTGATGCATGCTTGTATTACTTTAGATCCGAGGATCAATTAACCCGACACGTGTCACACGACTGTAACTTCGTATATACAAAATTACCGGGCGTGAAACAAAAAAGACATAACCGGGGAATTCTACGCGGAAAATATACTCGCTTTTCGAACTATCAGAAACAAATGGTTCTACCATTCGTAATATATGCTGATTTTGAAGCGCTCTTAGTACCGGTAGATACGGCTGAACCAGATCCCGAAAAACCGTTCACGATAAAACGTGTAAACACGAACCATACTCGTTTAGTTATTACATTAAGTGTAGTGTAAACGATGCGTGGTCTAAGTTAGAGCTGTATAGAGGAGCAATGCAGGGAGATATTTATAAGACGACTGGAAAGTGATGTAAAACGGATATATAATGAACATTTCAAAGCTATTGTCCCAATGACACCATTAACGGATGAACAGCAGGTTACGTATGAATGCAGTGTATGTTGTTACATATGCGGTAAGCACTTTACGGACGATCCGACAAATCCGAAAGTACGAGATCACTGTCACGTTACTGGTAAGTATCGTGGTGCAGCACATTCGACGTGTAACTTAAACTATCAGGTACCTACATTTCTTCCCGTTTTTCTACATAATCTCAGTGGTTATGATGTTCACCTGTTCATTAAACAGTTAGCGAGTGAAACGGAAGAAATTACCGTACTTCCGGTTAACAGTGAAAAATATATAACGTTTGGTAAGCATATTTTGTTGATGAATATGTAAACAGTCATGGTATCAGGGAAAAGAAATACATTAATTTACGTTTCGTCGATAGTTGTAGATTCATGGCTGCATCGTTAGATACTCTATCTCAGAATTTATCAGATGATCAATGTATGGAGGTACGGAAATATTTTAGTAATGATAGCGACTTCAACTTAGTGAGAAATAAAGGTAGTTTCCCTTATGCGTACGTAGACAGCTTTAGTAAGTTGAACGACATCACGGTGCCATCATATGACAAATTCTACGATAAAATGCGCGATGCAAATATTTCCGATGACGAATACTGTCGCGTTCTACTGGTATGGGATCACTTTAAGTGTAATACACTAGGTGATTATGCTGATATTTATTTAAAATCAGATGTGTTGTTATTGGCTGACGTGTTTGAAAACTTTAGGAGATTATGTATGGGTGTGTATGGGTTAGAACCTGCACAGTATGTCACTTTACCTGGATTGGCGTGGGATGCCATGTTGAAATGTACGAAAGTAGAGCTAGAATTACTGACGGATATGGATATGTATCACTTTTTAAACAAGGTATTCGAGGTGGAGTAAGTACTTGTATCAAGCGGAGAAGCATCGCTAATAACGAGTTTGTTCCAAACTATGATCCTAAACAACCGAAAGTGTTTTTACAATATTTAGATGCCACGAATTTATACGGCTGGAGTATGAAGCAATACCTGCCTCACGATGGGTTTATGTGGTTACCTCAAGAGGAAATAGAACACTTTGACGTAGTAAAGATTGATGATGACGCCGATGTTGGATTTGTACTGGAGGTTGATATACATTATCCCCACCATCTGCATGACGAACACAACGATTATCCGTTTTGTCCTGAAATGATCTGCGCACCACATTCCCAGGAGGAGAAGTTAATCCCGAACCTGTGTGATAAGACCAACTATGTTATACATTACCGCTATTTAAAACAATGTATAGAGCATGGCTTAATTGTTACTCGTATTCATAGGGTTTTACGATTTCGTCAGAGTCCGTGGCTAATACCATACGTAGACCTTAATACAGCTCTCCGCAACACAGCACAAAACAAGTTTGAAAAGGATTTCTATAAAATCATGAATAATGGCGTGTTTGGTAAAACAATGGAAAATGTCGATAAACGAAGAGTTATTAAACTGTTAACACATTGGGAAAATAACGGTCGTCGGGTAGGTCTAGCGGTACGTTGCAAAACCGCAATTTAAAAATTTTATTCAATTCACTGATAAATTGTTTGCGGCGGAATTGTCGAAACAGGTAGTTACGTACGACAAACCCGTCTATGTCGGATTCAGTATTTTAGATCTTTCCAAAATTATAATGTATCGGTTTTTTTATGATATCTTACGAGCTCATTATGGCAAGAATGTCACGTTGCTCTATACTGACACGGATTCTTTGATTGTTGAGATAGTAACTGATGATATGTATGCACACATGCGAAATAATTTAGACGAATATGATACTTCCAACTATCATAATGAGTTGCATGGTATTCCTACGACTGCTTCCGTCGTTGGACGAATGAAAGATGAGTACGCAGGAAAGCGATTCATTATTTTATGGTGCTGGATCGAAGTCATACTGTCTGAAGCTTGCTGATAATGAAGTTGTTAAGAAAGCGAAAGGTGTTAAGAAAGTTGTTATTCAGAAAGTGTTGACGGAAGTAGACTACAAAGCGGTTGCGGAGGGTCTGATAAAACAGTAATGTGTAAAATGCTTGTGTTTCGATCAACCTTACATGATATATATACCGAAATGTTAAACAAAATTGCCTTTAGGTCCCAGGATGACAAACGATATCGACTACGTGATACGTGTTCCACATTGGCGTGGGGCATTGGCGAATACCGGAATTGGAGAATGCTGATCCGTTGAGCGAACTATTAGCAGGTTGCTAAGCAAATGAATTTATATTAACCGGAAGAAGAATAGTTTGGGTACTGACACTTGCTAGTTTCTTTCCTATATTCTCTCCATAATGAAACTAATATTAATAATAATTTGTATTATTCCTTTAGTTGTTTAACATATATTAATATTATGTACTAATTCGTTATTAAGAGAATATATACTATACAAATACTGTGTGATATAAATAAAAAAAAAAACGAAAATGACTATTTTACTATTTTTTTATTAAAAAATATGTACAAGACTTATTGCATTATATATATATTATATAAATGATATACAGTAGCCAAAGCACAGTGGCATAATGATTTACAATGAAAGTAACAAACGGGTTGCATAGCAGGAAGAGGTGGACTTTCCTCAAGTTCAATAACAGGCTGGGTCACAAATTTTCTGATGTAATCTGCTTTCTCTCTACCCTTGACATAGACAGTATCTGTTGGCTGAATCAATCTCTCGAGTATTCTTCGAAAGTGGTGTGGTGGTGTATACCCTTCTTCCCATTTAATACAGTGCTGGTTTTGCATTAACCAAGTAGCTTGACGACGACTCTCTGCATCCAACGTATGCCAGGGATACGGTGATTTAAAAACAAAATGGGCAATTTGTTTCCCATTATAAATGGCGAGTTCTTTTGGTATAAACGCTTTTGAAATTTTGAACCCTTGTACATCGATTATGACGGACATTGTATTACAACTGTCGTACTGCTTTGGTTAACGCGTTGTATGTAACTAAACGATCATGGAGTATAACACAGTATGCGGTCGTATTAGCGGGTATGTTGGCCGATGTTTCAAACTCTACACGAAGAACTACTGCTTTCGAGTGCAATACTTCTTTTTGATTTGAGCAGTCGACCACCATCAGTGGTGCAGCCGTCGTAAATTGAATAGGTGTGAGTAATGGTTGTCCATCTCTTTGATAATATGACATTTGGAATTTAGCAAACATTTCATACAACGTGGCAAAGCAATTGTTATCATAATTAACATTTAAATTATCATACGGGTAACGGTCCGGTGTTGAGGAATACCGAATATTCTTTAGTGCACATTTATCGAATTTACTCGCATCGTGCATAACATTATTTTCTCGTCCAGTTTGAAATCCTATAATAATGTATCTAGGTGTTTCAATACTAGTCGATGTTTTGATTGCCCATGTATGCTTATCTGTTGTTGGTATAGCGGGATATATGTGGGTTTCCCAACTTCTAAATGCTAGTGGAGTATTCACATTTTTATCAATGTATTTCGTTAACGCTAATTCCTCCGCTAATGCTGGAATGATGTGGAACTTTCCAATAATATCTTATCTATGTTAACTTTTAATGCTTCGTCCACAGTTGAAATTACTGCATCGGTATCAATATTACTACGAATTAATACAAGTTCTTGTCTAATGTTCAAAATCACTTTATTATAATCTTCAGCAAAGCCAAGCAGCATTCGCAAAGGTACACAACATTAAAATACCCTTGCTCATTTGTTAGTGTGCTGTTTGATGTAGGAAACCAACCTGCATTTTGATGGCGGGCAAGATCATTGGGTGTCAATGATACTAACCTTTCATTGTAGACGTTAACCCTACCTTGTTACGGAATCTACCACTATTCCATTCATCTTCATATCTAATTTCACTGAATAAAATGCGATACCATTATTAACGAACCTTGCGGTATTGGAGACAGTGCCATCCTGTCGCAATAATCTTCCCTCTACATAAACATAACTTTCTGATGGTAGAGTGCACATGTCTTCCTGAATGGGTATCCTGATTTCATCATTGTTTCCAAATCTCGTAGTATATGGTTGATGGGTGTGCAGTTCGGAATTAACGATAGCATTATCAACAACAACTTTTCATTAACGTTTAATACACTCATTGTAGTACTGTAAACCCGAGACTCTCCAAGAATGCTTTGTTCTGCGCTGTCAACGCTTTGGTCGCTGAACGCTTACTGACTGTACCCTTTCCACACTTCACTCTTTTATAGTTTGTTTTGCACTGGTTACATGCACATGTATTATACCGCGTCACCATATTTTCTTTAAATGTAGTCCTATCGTTATGACTTCTCCGTTAAAATTGACGAGATCTCCGTCTTGGTCTACTATTTTAAGTGTTATTGTTGAAATGGTAGATGTATTTATAGGTAAGTAGATAACATGTTGAGGTGATTCGATTATTTTATATCCCGCTGGTACACTGGGAAAGAATTGATGAATTATGTGTGATGACTCACCATTTTTAAAACTACCACTTGTTATATTGCACTCGATAATTAATGAGTTAATTTTGATGATGTTAATAGGGTTCTCAGAGGTGTACACTTTTTTAGCTTGGTAAACAGCAGTTTTATTAAAGCCCAGCATAGGCCCTATCGAATGGACTACATTGAAACTAATGTTATGGGTTGCTTTCATGGTTGCTTTCATAGTATTATTATTTGCTCGTAAATCAATATACCCCTTATCGTCTTTCACTGAGTCATTAATATATTTATTCACATCTGCGATTTCGTATGTTCCTGGCGGTATTGTAATTTTATCTCTTCCAAATATGAGCATGTTGTTCTTTGAAGTAACGTTTTGTATAGTATTGAACGATTCAAAACTAGTTAACCCCATTACATATTCCGACTCATTATCAAGAAAAATCGGTGGATTAAATGTGGCTTGCAGGATACTGCTTTTACCGGTGAAGGTAAATGTGTACGACATCACGATCACGTAACAACTACTGACAATCAGAACGAGTAGTCGTATAAAAATCGTAAGACTAGATGACCACAGTTGTATGTATTGAACTCTTGAACCTTAGTAAAGTTATAATCAATTGTGTTTCTGCTACCATCACTTTTAAAATAGTGGACTAATTCGAAGGGTGGTTTAATATGTCCTATGCTATCAAAATATGTTATATGTCTATTACGCTTAATATATGCTGTCCAGTGTGTTCCCTGATTAGCTTGATTATCCAGATTCACGATACCACATTCATTCCTATGGATTCGTGTAGGTAGCTTATCTCGCATATATATCCCTCTAAAGTAGGGAATCTTTAATTGCTCAACAAATTTTGATAGCTCAACATTACTTAAGGCGTGGCGTGGTAGCTTCAGTGGGAGTTTTTTGAATACGGTTGTAAATATATGCCCAAACCTCGTTTATATGGTTTTAGATATAAACCTTTTCCAACGGTTGCTGCTTCCATTGCTTGATTGTGTCGTTTGGTTTCTTCTAACGTTTTTGTCGCAGCTTTTGCGTCGGTAACCGCTTTTGCAACTGCAGCTGCACCGCCACCTAACGAACCTAAGGCTCCTAATGCTGCAAATAGGGGAATAAGAGGTATGAACCCCTCGTTTTGGTATAGGTAATATTCTGCTCTTGGGTGACATGATTTTTTGTGTTTTAGAACGCTTAAGGCTTGGTGTATTGTAGATCGTAAAGATGATCGAAGTTTACCACCAACACGACGTCGCGCTAGAAGTACCGCTTTGTTAAATGAAATTGGTTTGGGAGTACGCTTTGTTCTTCGTGATTTGCTTCCCATTCTATTGCCTGTCCGTGATCTTCCACCCATTCCCCATTTTCCGTTTTCCTTTCATTATTCCAGTTATAGTTAATGCAGCTGCCCTTTCTCCAAATGTAGCGTTTGAGGAACGAAATCTATTCCAAGCTTTTTGTTGCAAAGTTTTATCGGCAATGTGTCGTTGACTTAAATCGTTTGACTGGGAGTATGCAATATCGTGCTCTTTACAGGCTTCGTCCAATTCATTAATACCTTTGTCGCCACGAGCTAATCGTTTTTGTAAACGGGTACCCGGTCCGCAGTATCTATACCCAGGTATATGCAACTCCACGGGTAATTTATTTATTAAGGTATTAATTAATCCTGAACCTTTTCTTCTTATTACACCGAGAAGTATACTTCATACCAGACTGGCTGTCACTCCACTACTAAACTACTTTTATTGTATGACACGTATATATTAGTACCATACAATTTATGGTTTAGTACTATGACGGCACCATACGCTTCATTCCGCAAGACACAGAATTACCTATTAAAAATTATGACACAGCTGATAACAAGGAACTTTACTCTAAACATAGCGGTCTACTGAAAGGAGGATGTAAACGAGGTATAATCGTTGGTCCATCTGGGTGCGGAAAAACAAATGTTATGATTACCTTGTTAGAACATCCAAATGGTTTACGTTTTGAAAATGTATATATTTATTGCAAATCATTATATCAACCTAAATACCAGTACCTACGAAATTTACTGACACCCATAAAAGAAGTCGGGTATTTCGAATACAGTGATAATAGTGATGTTATATCCCTAGTGATTCCCGTAAAATTCAATAATGATTTTGATGATGTAGCGTGTCATAAGCAAAATGAAATAAGAGATCATTTCTGTTTTGGCAGACATCGAAATAATGATTGTTTCTATCTGTGTCAAACATATTCTTCAATTCCAAAACAGCTTATACGTGATAATGCTAATTTACTTATTCTTTTTCAACAAGATCACACTAATCTTAAGCATGTGTATGATGATCACGTTAATGTCGATATGTCCTTTGATAGGTTTAAAGATTTATGTTTTGTTGCTGGCAAGACAAATTCGGTTTTATTGTTATTGATAAAGAAAGCGATGTTAATACAGGTCGGTACCGTAAGAGATTTGACTGTTTTATAGCATTATAAATATGGTAGCAGTATGGAACATATGCAGTCGTAATGAAGGAGCGCTTAGTACAAGACATTTTGCGTGCTCGCAAGAGCGTGCAACAAAATATGCGAGTTTGAAAGAAGATACTGCTCTTACAGAACGTGCAATAGAAGCACACTTTAAACCTATTACACAACCATTAAAACAATTAATTACTAAAATGATGGTTCTCTCATCAAAGCTGAACCCCTTACGCCAGAAGCTGTCAAAAAGAAGTCATTGCACAAGAAACTGAATTTTTACATCACACACCTAAAACAGCTGGATTACGGAAGGCTCCACGCACTCTTGTTCCCGCAACCATTGCGCAACCTTCGCAGGAAACTGTAATTGCTGATACCACTAACGATGATGATGTGGAAATTCCTACTTTACAACAATTGAAATCAGAACTGTTAGCTGCTGGATCTCAACCCGCCTTTGAAGATTATCTAAATCAATACCAAGGATTAGCTAAGTACTACGTTGAAGGTATATTTAGAGATACAGAAGACGAGTATGACTTAACATATGGCGTACATTTCATTCCGGAAGAAGAGAAATTTTTATTGGTGATGCTGAATTAGACTTTATTGGGAAAATTCATATCACTCTTCCTGATGGATCATCCCTAGACTATGAAGGAACACCGGATTATATGAACTACTTTTTAAAAAATGCCTACGGGGTACAAAAGAGTGACCTACAGCAATACAATGACATATTGCGTCGTACTAATGCTGCCCGACGTAATTATAACTCGACAGACCAAATCCGAGGAACTAATAGTAAAAATATGTGGAAATCATTAAACCATTACTTCAACCTAGAAAACGGTCGCTACATCATCTATTGTCCCTCCAACCACAAGATCTCGAACAACTTCCATCTCCAAAAGAGGTGGTGGCATGCAACTATTGCGATACAATAACAAAGCTATTGAATTTGTACCGTGGAATAACCCGAATAAGTTAGTAGATTGGCTAGGAAATTATTAGGATCAATGTCGACAGGAAATACTAGCAATCACAACGAAGTGTTATATATAATTGATGAACTACGTGAAGCAAAAGTAATACAGTAACAGCTCTTGTTATAAACCTATTACTATATCCTTTTCATTTCATTGTTACACCGACTACACTAAAGGCAGTACTACATGTCCAACAGTTATGCCACGAGATAAATTTGGCAGCCATCTTCATCATCAAATGACAGTGGATAAATTTGGAAAACATATTACTCAGCATCGCAGTGATGCTACGAAGCAAAGTGATATATATTACGAAACTTATTTTACCTTGCAAGGTGTCTTGCAACAGACAACAGTAGATATTCCATTGGGTATCAATGGTAGATATTTCTTTCCTACAGAGGGAAAAATATTGCATTGTAAGTGGTTACCTCGAGATATTCATCTTCGAGTGGATACTGTAATATATACGACACCGCTGTTTCTAAATAATAAAACTATTCGTAAGGAAGGTGTGATTCAACCTATAATTCCAAAAGATATCACTTTCGACAAAGAACAATTATTCATCCTAGAGATTGTACTACAATCCAAAGTAAAAATGAGTAAATCCGATGTTGTTGAAGAACTGCACAAACCAGCAAGGAGAAATTTTCCGCGACGTTGTGTAGTACTAAAAGGTTTAAATGATCTCTTTCAAGCTGATTTAGTGGAAATGATACCTTATGCTCATGTGAATAAAGGATTTCGATATATTTTAGTAATAATAATGCCTTCTCTAAATATGTCTGGGCTTTCCCATCAAACGCAAGAATGGTAAACTAGTCGCGGAGGTAATGGATAAACTGCTATCTGGATTGCAAAAGATGCCTACGCATATACAAACTGATATGGGAACGGAGTTTTATAATGCAGAATTTAAAAAGTAATGAAAAATTCAATATCAATCATTACAGTAGTTATTCCACCTTGAAAAGTAGCATAGTCGAACGTGTCAATCGTACCCTTAAAGCAATAATGTGGAAAACATTCAGCATGCAAGGATCATATAAGTGGCTATCAATCTTGCCTCAAATTGTTACCGATTATAATTCAAGAAAGCATAGAACAACCGGATATAAACCGGTAGATGTAACGGAAAAGAATGCTGCAGATATTTTGCAACATTTAAAATGTCAGAAAGTTCTTGACCGTAAAACACCTAAATTTAGAGTGGGGGAACATGTACGCATTAGCAAACATAGAAGCATATTCTCTAAGGGGTACACACCTAATTGGAGTTACGAAGTCTTTCGAATATCAACAGTTAAACGTTCAAGCCCACTCACCTACACATTACGTGATAGTCGAGATGAAGAGATTCAAGGTCGGTTCTATGAGCCCGAACTACAAAGTGTTAAACATCCAGACATTCATCTAGTTGAACGTGTCATCCGACGTCAAGGGAATAAAGCTCTCGTTAAGTGGTTGGGTTTTGATACTTCTCACAACTCCTGGATTTCTACCAAAGACATTGTGTAATACGCTAATTAACCTTAATTATATATACTGTAATATTAATATGCAATAAACAGATCTTTTTTACTTTTTTATTACTACTATCCTATACATATACATCACTACATACTACTAAAGCGTCTGACAAACACACACTCACGATGCTGTTTTCGAGAATTGGTGAAATTATATTAGCACAGTCGCCTATTCTTTTTTTAAATCGTGCAGAATCTCTAGCTAATTGTTCCCATTCTCCTTTTCGCGCATGCCTGTAAGCCAACTCCCATACTACTATGTAGTGAACTACGTTTTTGGACTCATTAATGCGCACCTTCTTCACTGGGTGAGTCGTCATCTGATGACTCAAAATTTGGTAAATATCTTTCTATTTCGTGTATAAATTGCTCCAATGATATTTCTTTAAGGTCTTCTATTAATCGCTTTATACAACAAATACACTCTATATCACCTACATGCGATGTTATGTATTTTTCACAAAGGCGTATTCCTCCCCCATACTTATTAACTAGATTATTTAAATAGTCATCACTAAATCTACCCATTCCATACACTTTTTCATGATCAGCATCGAATTCTAATGATTGTAACTGGCATATTAGTCTTTGGACTGCACTAACACAATCTACAGCTTTAGGCCACGACTCCGCACTATAACACATCCACATATTGACTAACATCTAATACTATCCACTATTGACTACAAGCGCGTTACCCCCCTTTCAGTTATAGGATTGGCAAGATCCATATCCATATATAGTTTCTCCTTGGCAAATACTTCCATTTCCAGAAGGCAGGCTATGTTGACCTCAAATACATCACGCAATGGACCTATAACTTGGTGAATGTTACATTCAGGAATTGTCGCTGTCGACTGTATTAGGTTTTATAAAACTCTGGAAAGTTCACAGTATCTGCCAACTCCAATCGGTAATATATTATCTTCAAAAGCTTCCATAACTGTTCTATAGACTCCCATCCTAAATAGACATCAATTTCGTCACTATCACAGAGGCGTATAATTTTTTTCTTGTTAATATTTTCGTACGAGACAGTCTTCGATCCCAGTTTGGTAGGTAGCCATGTTCCTTCAGGACTGTAGAAATAATTAGTAATCACCCTTGATTATCCATAAGTATACGCCATTCCTGCTTGTCAAACACCACTCCACCACTCTTCGTTCCACCTAGTTTTACGACTGGCTCAAATCCAAATTTGGGTGATAGACCGACACTAACAAACTTTGTTTTACTTTTATTTAAGAAATAATGCACATTATTAAGCAAAATATCGCAATATTTACTTGAACTTATAGCACCGAGAATCTTCGCCTTTTCTATGGCTTGACGTACGATGTTATCCATTATATACGATACTGACTTTACATACATTCCCTCTCTTTTATATATGACACTCTCCCACTATGTACCCTCCTCAAGGCTACTTACGTGACCTTCACGATTATACCACACATTGCTTTAGCGGTCTTGTCGGTTACACCTTTTCAAGGTTTTCTTTTCGTTCCACTACTTCAAGGATTCACAGCCATACTTATTCACCACATTTCAAGGTCTCACATTTCCAAGGTTGTTCCACTTTGCCATATTTCGTTTTTCCAACCTTATATTCACCACATTTCCAAGGTCCCACATTTCCAAGGTTGTTCCACTTTGCCACAACAAGTTTACTACACAAGGTTACATACTCCCACTCAGTTTTCTTCATATACTTAAAGGGAGGGTTTTACATATACCATAGTTACCGATCTTCACTATGTCAGTTACTCCAGTGCAAGACGATTGGAAGACAATGTACCAACCACAAACCCTATTTCAACTTAGTACGCGACGGACATGTCAATTAATTCCGAACTGGGTAAATTTTGAAAAGGAAGGAATACTACCGGCTTCCATAAACAAAGTGCTACGAAATAATTATGAACTGGTTCAGTGGAATTCAGCGTGGTATACCGAAATGAGCAAGGTAATACGCGAGCACTTTGCGGCAAGTCGTAACAGCATATGCCCACATTGTATCAATACATGTTCGATACCATCTGGTGGACTTCATGAATTTGTGTCATTGCTGTTTCGCCCGATTGAAACCAGGAGATTACCGCGTAGTGGACCATCATATGCATATGGAGCGCTGGACTGCGCGGTACCACCTGTCGTACGAATATTATTGGTGCTCGTCGTGGGCGCCTCTCACACAGTTATACGATGTGTACGATGATGACTCATGTATACTGTGTGATGAGGTGCTACGTAGACGAGTAGTCTTTACTGTATCTATTGTATATATTGTACATATTGTATATATGTGTTGTATATATTGTATATATTGTATATATATTGTATATATTGTATAGAATACATTATTTCCTGTCAGTATCTTACTGATTTCGCTGATGTTAACATGTGTGACCCAAACTTTTATTATCCTCAGTATTACAACTGTTTCGATAAACGCTTACTAACGTATCGAACATGGTCTGGAGTTCACTCACCCTCATCGCTTGCTGCAGCAGGATTCATTTCCACATCTTCAGACGATACGGTTGAATGTTTCATGTGTGGGTTAGAATAAACCGATGGCAGCCAGATGTCAATCCGTTACAGGAACATCTACGATGGGCACCACATTGCACTTATGCTCAGCTCCTCGCACCACGTCCGCGCAGATGTACTGAAACGGAAGTGGAGAGGACCTTCTGCACTTGTACTAAATCAAAATGTTTTATTCCTAAAGAAAATCATATATCTGAGTAATAAATTAGTACATGTCTGTCTACATCAATTAAATATATTAACATATTGTTTTTCTTTTATTTTGGTAAAAAGTGAGGTTGAGCAAAAACATACAAGTGGACAAAAAACATACAAGTGGGGTATAGAGTAGCAAGCAGGTGGCTAAGCATAAAGTAGGTCACACGGATGGCCTTGTAATTGTGAAACAGGAAAGCGTGGTCGGATAGCCTTGTAATAGTGGAACAGAAAAGCGGAGCTTGTGACCCTGGTTTTGTGGTACTGATATGTCGCACAGATAGCCTTGTAGTTGTGGAACAGGAAAGCGTGGTCGGATAGCCTTGTAATAGTGGAACAGAAAAGCGGAGCTTGTGACCCTGGTTTTGTGGTACTGATATGTCGCACAGATAGCCTTGTAGTTGTGGAACAGGAAATCGGGGTTTGTGACCGTGGGTTTGTGGTAATGATATGTAAGTAGGTCACACATTGCGCTTTTTTGACCTTGGTACGGTGGGACCTTGGTTTTGTGGCAACCTTGGAAATGTGGAAAACCGGTTTTTGTGGCGGTGTTCCAGAAGTCTCCAACTCTACCTACTTCCGCAATATAGAAGTTCTAGTCAGTGGCGTACGAACATTGTTAGAGCCCGGTCCTCGCGTTTTTTTTACAAGGTCCGATATGCTAAATTGCTTTGTACATAACGTTGGGCCCCTCGTGGTTTACCTCTCGTTCTTTACAAGAATCAATGCCAAACAGTTTTGTACATAATGTATGTTTATATTTCACTAAATTGGTACATTTTTCTCCAACGTTTAGTAATCAGAAAATAAATCCCAAAGTTACTTTATACGCTTATATTTCGAACTAGGTATTTTTCGGTCCCACTAATCCTATCAATACAATAAACTATTATTACAAATTATAAACCATACACGTTTACTTCACATTATGAATTTCGTGTACTGTACAATCTAAAAACAATTTTATTTTGTACGTCTTGCATCAGAGATATCACTCTTATTTTCTCAATTACTAAACGTCCGAGAAAACTGCACTTTAGTGTACTGTGTAATTTAAAAATATAAGAATGAGCCCAAACATATTTGTTATTCAAAAATAAAAATATTGTGCATTAAAAAAATGTAAAATTAAAGGTTAAAGCTATAAACAAAAGCTGCATCTAGAAGTGCCAGAGTAGCTAATAGTACTATTAAACAAACAAATTGTTTTCCAGTTTATGGATAGCATCTGGCCGGGTAAGTATTGGAAATAAAATCGAAAGAGTCGCTAACTGGCTACCACTGAAGTAGAGAAACGTGATCAACTTTTATGTCATAAATTGTTAACGGTATAAAAATTTGAAAGGTAGCTGTGTAAAAGTTAGGCTGCAAATATGTCTAAAGTCAAGAATAATTAAAATCTGTAGTGTTCACAATGTAGCACATACAAGAGCGAAAATGTTAGTTTGTTCTGCGAATTGGTAAACCAATAACCAAATTTATGTTGGTTTGTTCTCTTCATTTTACTGATGATGATTTTCACCCAGGTATGTATTGAATACATAAGTTTATTTCGAGGTTATGAATAGTCATTTATGCTTTTTTTATATTCAGAAACTCCATTAAAAACGAAAACAAACCCTTAAAAAATGTGATTCCGTCACGTAATATACCTGTTAGAAGGTATGAAAGACATCTTAAACCGGATGAAAGGGCTATCAGAAGTAGAAAACGTTACACTAAGAAAATGTTGATGTATGTTAACGCATGAGACGGAGTTTTTATTTTTGTAAAACATCGGTATTTTGGTTTTTGCATCGACTTGTACTTAATATAACATTAAAGAATGTTTATATTTGAATATCTGGTATATTTTAAAAAAATGGATGGTTGACATATGGCAACCCTAGGCCTTAATGGGTACATTATACAGATAGTTCAAAACATCACTTTCGAATAAACCATTATATTAAAAACTTCCTAATTGTATTAAAAATTATTATGAAAAACTAAATTACATTTTAAACATAATCCTACTTTACATTTCGAGCACATGGTCCTCATAATGGACTTATAGTTTTCTCCAGCACATTTAATGTTTTTATTATCTGGTACAGGTATTAAATAGTGTCCAACATTGTCAAACTTAATGTCATCTGATATTTTGCTGAAAGATCTACTTGATGCACTTGTCGATGGTCTACCTCCAGGTCTTCGAGGTGTGCGATATTTCACAAGATACAATTTCCCTTTCGAATTACAACTGGGTTAACTTGTTTCCTGCTTTCTTATGCAAAATCCAAGCATTTTGTAAAGTTGCATCTATCAACCATGTGAATAAAGACCACCACCATTTTTTTGATCTTAAACCAATCCTGTATCTGGAAATGTTCTCATCCATTAAGTCTGTGCCACCCATCGATGAGTTGTACTTTCCAATAACACATGGTCGATTTACCTGAATAATCCTTTTATCCGCTTTAGAATATCTTTGGACAGAACCCATTGGAGACACGCCGTCAGAAGTTGATGCTACTGTTACTACATTATTATCTAGCCATCTAACCAAAATAATTCCATTTGTTTTATCCACTACAGATGTCACTTCACCTCTATTTTTCTTTTGCATAGCTTTTTTGAAATTATTGGGCAGTTCTTTGGAATTCTATTGTCTCTAATGGTACCTGAAAGATTGTATCCCATTTGTTTTAGGTGTACCAATAAATGAAAGCTAGTGAATAAACTGTCACAGAACAAGGAGTTTCGTAATATTTGCTTCTCCTCAGGTATCTCTTCTAACAAGGTAACGAAAGGAGCAGCACAAGATCCAAAGGTTGTCTTATAATTATTGTTAGTTTTCGGATCATTTCTTGATAAACTATGAAATTTACTAAATAACCACTTCACACACCAAACTTTGTATCCGAAACGTATCGGTTTTCCTCTAATGAATTGCTTACACGAATGTTTTCCATAATACTGAACCATGGATTCGTTGTAATTTAATTGTTTTTCAGGAACAAAAGCACCAAGGAATTTTTGTAGTTTTTCAATTAGTGGTCGGAGTTTATAAAATTTATCTTCTTGATTTATATTGTGATTATCTGCTAAATGAGAATACTTCCAAATTGTTAAGAAACGATCTCTCCTCATTGCGTCCATAACAAGTTGATTACCCAAGTCTCCATCAGTGTTCCAAAAATACTACTTACCTTGATGATGTTATATCCTGACAATATAAGAATTGCCAAAAGCATCGCATTTCTTCTTTAGTTATGCCAGGATTTGGATGATTTATAAGCTGAGCGTATCTTGAAGTCTCTGTCACCAAATATGATATCATATCATCATCAACGAAAACCTCAAACATTTCAACTGGTGTGAGAGTTTTGAAATTCTCATAATTTCCATCGGGAAATTTCTTAGGCGTTGCAATAAGGTCGCCTTGTACCACTCAATTTGGTCATATAAAATTTTACTTGCCTGAGTAATTTCATCTCCAATATTGACCTCATCTTGTTGATCGTCCTCTGCAAGGGCTTCATTATCCATGATCTCTATTTGAGCTTTAGCGTTTAGTTGATCCCTGGATAGCGGACGTTATTGCTGAAACAAATCCTGTTAAAGAGGAGAAGGAAGAGCAGGTGGAGCCTAATTTAACACGATTACTCGATGGCTCAGGCATTGCCTGATGAATTCTTAGAGCAATATGATCCTTTATTTCGCCGCTATGTAGAATTACTGATCCGCGGAACCAAGAACAAATCAACAATACATACGGACTTCGTTATGATGCAGACTTAGGTAAGTGGGCTATCTCAGATTCTCCGGTGGATATAGGACCTAATCTAACTATAAAAGATAAGGTATATTAAGGCATTCCGTACTATACGAGCTGCTTATATTGAAAGAGTTTACATTGAAGGATGAGGTAGCCTACGTTGCAACTGGGAGATGCGTAGATGAGGCGAATTTAAAATTGACCGAATGTAATAATTACGATGCGCAAGGTAGAAGAATCTGCAACGTTTTCGATTCAATCCTAGATGCGGATGTTGATAAATTCAAGGAAGTTCTAGAGCTTAAAATAAAAGTGATATCGATTTATCGATTGCAAAATTATTGGCTAAGCGCGATTGTAAACTTGAGGAAAACATTAATCGTGTATATGGTGATATAAGCATCCTCAGCAGGGATATTTATAACATTGAGAATATGTTACACTAGTAGTAATGTAATGTCTTTAAAGTTGGCGGTTGTCGAAGCATTGCATAAGCCTGCGCTTAAGAATTTCGTGAGGAAACGAACCATCGCCAATCACGGGATGACCTCTGGCAGACGGATTTGGCCGAATTTATTCCGTATGCTAAAGAGAACCGTAATCATAAGTATATTCTAACAGTGATGAACTGCTATTCTAAATATCTATGGACACGCCCTCTATAGTCGAAGAATGCCAACGAAGTTTGTCAAGCGATGACTTCTACTCTAAAGGAGGGTAGAGCTCCGGATACTTGCAATCGGATCAAGGACGTGAATTCTATAATAAACATTTTGAAGGGTTGATGAATAGTTATGTAATACATCATTACTCAACGTATAGTGTTAAAAAGGAATTCATCGTTGAAAGGGTTATAAGAACGTTGAAAAATGCGTTATACAGACGGTTTAGCTTTAGAGGTAAATACAAGTGGCCAGATGTGTTGCAGGAGGTTACATTCGAATATAATAATAAAGTGCATTCCACGATTAGAATGAAGCCTAAATATGTAATATCATCAACATACTTACCGATGTTTCATAATATTAACGTAACGGGATAGCAAAATTTAAAATTGGTGATTACGTCCGGATTTCTAAAATAAATAAACATTTGCGAAGGGCTACACTTCTAACTTTTCCGCTGAACTGTTTAAGGTTGCTAAGGCGAAGGTTGGTAATGCGGTTACATATTTACTGGAGATAAACCGAGATACTACGTCAATTTTACACTGAAGAACTACATAAAACAGCTTATTCGGATATATTTCTCGTTGAGGTGTCACGGCGTAAGGGGAACCAGCTATATGTTCGATGGCTTGGTATGGATAAAACACATGATTCCTAGATTAATAAACTAGATTTTGTGTAACATGTATATATTTTCAATGTAATAATGTTATATATGTGCAATAATAGTAATAAATAAATTCTGATATAATAATAAACTTTAACTATAATAATAATGACGATTATAGCTTATAAAAATTAATTTGTTAAATAAATAAATAATTTCTTAATCTATGATATAATGATTGTTGTAATAGCTAATTTCTTATTCTAAGTTCATAGTAGCGGGATATTGCAATGTCTCCAAGACAGTGTATCCATACCAATAGGCAGCAAATACCTTTTGTCATCGCGATTATTAAGAGCGACTTTACGCTGTTCTACACTATAAACGTGGTGGCTTTTCGATATGATACCACTTTGAGAGACGCTTGTATATCCCTGCTTCTTAGGCATTTTACATAATTATTAAAACTAATACTATCTCTAACAACATGGTTTCTAACACCTTTCAACTTCTTTACCTCATAATCCTTAAGTCTAAAGCTATACATTCTAGATGCCAAAGCCACCTATTCATTATTTACTTTTCCACTCATTTTATCTATCATCAAGCCAATTACTTTACCATTGCAGCTTGGAATTTTATAGGAGTTGTCTGCCGGATATTCAGAAGTGTCGAAATGTTGCGTATAAGATCGTATTCATCCTCACATTTAATCTCGTGCACCAGGCTATCGGTATCCATATACAATAATTTCATGCAATCATCATTAAACTGACGCATGAAATTATAGTGGAAATCGTACATTAATGTTTTAGAAATGTCTAAAATAGCCATTCCACATATAGTGGCTTATTAAAGTAGATTTCCACCTTGGATAACTCCATTATCAAATATCTCTGCTGTGGAAATTGGCTGGGACAAGTAATAATTGGCTCTATACCTACCACTCCACCTGGTGACAATTTTGACAATTCTATGATTTCTAAGATTTTCCATGGTTTGCCGAAATTTGCGTTATTTAAGAGTTTGTACAAGTTTTTCTCGAAAGAGTTAGCGGATTCTGCTCGCAACCTTATATTCAAGTCTATACATAGTTTGAGCCAACGTGATTGGTTGAAGTTGATCGCGGTGAACTTTCTCAAGCACGAGGCCTGCTTGAAGGCATTGTTTCAAATTGCAATAATGAAAGATAAACTTGGTCTTAGAATGCAGCGTTGAGAGCAGTTTCCTATTTTTACCACAAGGTAGAGTGCCATGTTCAACGCAGAATGGAATGTATTTATGACGATCATGCAAATTATCCGGATATAATAGATCCACCTCTAGGATTAATCATTTCCATGCATCATCCGGTAAATTCAAAGTTGATTCGGAGGTTAATAAATTTAATTGCCCACTTCAAATCATCCCACGGCAAACATTGACTTTGAGCCCATCCATATAAATTAACCATATCTGTGTAAAGGATAAAGAGGATGGTTTGGTGGGATCGTATCCATCCTTGTACTTATTGTTCACCTTGCTGTACTTAGTCACAACATTGCGTTATCCCTCCTCTTATACCCTTTCTCACGAACAATAACATATCAACATCGGTGAGCAGCTCCAGTCTAACTTTAGTGTAATTTAACATACACTGCCAGATGTACCGGGAGAGGTGTAAAGAACTTGTGTTATTATGCACTTATTTCTGAAATTTGTAAATACATCAGCAAGTAGAAGCACACCACATGTCAGATATACATCGCTATATTGACCTAAATTTTGAATTTGAAGCTTTTGTCAAACGTTTTGAGCGTGAGCATAATCATTGCCTGTGATATGTGATTGCTTCAACTTGCTGTAAAATTTATTTTTATCCGGAAGACAAGTATCGTCAAATTTAGCCTACGTATCTACATACTCATACGGATACAACCCTTTTTAGTTAATAACTGCAAGTGCTCATCATTCAAATGACTAAGCGTGCTGCGTAAAATTTTGAAACCGTTAAATGATAGATAAGAGAATAATTCATCTAAAGACTCGTTCACGAAGCGGTATGAATCTACAAATCGAAATTTAACTATGGAGTAAATGTCTTTGGTGAATGAAATGTAGCGTTCTTTAATTTTGGGTAATAATGAAATGTAACCGGGGATGGCTTGGAAAATATCTTTTATCAGGAAATGTGAATCATAACCGGAAAAACTATGGAAAAAACTGTTCTTATTAACTGAAGCTTATATCGGATGTTGCATGCTTGACTACCTCTAAATTGACCAATGAAATGATAATGATCTCTTACTTTAATATCATGATCTAAAAGGGATGTTCGCAAATATGACAGTGGGTGGATGCATTATATTCCGGCATTTGCATGTCGCTAAACGTTTCCATAGGTATTAGATTTGCAAAATACTACTGAATATTACTAGCGATATCTAGCAGCTTATTGCTGAACCAATTAATGCACCCTCATCCCTCCGCAACCGAAATTTTGATAAGGAATTGTTAAACGTGCAGTGGAGATAATATGCGATACTTCATACGTTATGTTTCTTATACTTAACGGTATTTCACGTTTCGTCATCTCTAAAATCCTGCACTAAAGATTCCAAAATAAAATAAAATAAATGGCAGTCTGCTTAAACTCGTAGTTCTTAAAATACACATTCGTTCCTGGCTTTGTCATTTCTATCCTACATTTATTAACTAACTTACTACCTAACTCGTGATTACTTGACTTAACTTGTGAACTAGAATAGTGGTGGCATCTACCGCATAGATATAATTTACTACAATTCTTCGTTAACTGTGAACACACTAATCCTGATTTTGATCAATCAGAAATAAAATTTCACTACTTCATCATCCTTAGTTGTCCCAAATCTCTCAATATCATCTATTTCGCTTTCAGTTTCATAATTCTGCTGGATCATTAATAAATGAACATGCTGTTGTTTCTTATCTTCACACAAATAGATAGGTACGGCGGTATATATAGTTACATCATTTCTAATAAAGACATACACGTTCATGGATAAATTAGGATTTTGTTTTAAGAATTTAGGGATTTGGCTTAATCATCGGAAACTGGATATCTCAAAATTTAGGATTTCAGCATAATAGAGTAGGATGATACGCGATCAGTATGTAAGGTAACGGGAAAGAAAGCGGATGCTCAAGTTCACCCGAAACAGGATTGATCATTGTATTTTACATTAATAATGCATTTCTTATTTTTTATTGTAGAAGGTAAAGGTATATAAGAGGACACCCTTATTAAAGTTACGGTATACGAATTCATAGTTAACGAGATAATTTTCCATAGAGCCCAATCACTATACTGTTCTTCAAATTGAAGCAATCGCGCCATTAAGTAATCAACTACATTAGTATTAAATAATTCACACCTTATAATATTAAAATGTTTGGTTATAAAGCTAAATTTCCTGTACATTAAATTATCATCATCATTATTTATGGATAGATTCACGAATTCGGCACAAAATTCTAAATTTAATTTTAAAACCTGATGATGAATGTTAAAAATATCCTTAATCTTAATTGAAAACAAATTAAAACTATCATGAAAAAATGCTCCAAATGTCCTACGTCCTAAATTAATTATAGTACCAGTGTTCACCCTCAATTTAAAGGCTGTAGCCAAATCCTCCACTCGATTGTACCGTCTTTCCGAGGATCCCACTTTAGCTGGTTTTTATCTGCTGGTTTAGTAGTATTCTGTACCGCTCCAATTCCTGAAACGCTCGATAGATGTATATTATCATCAATACTCAATGATAAATCACCAACGCATGTTTTAATCGTTCATAAGTTAACGTCAATGGTGTTGGTTATTTTACTGATTTTATATTCATCGTCAGTATGGTAATGCTTATAGAAGTGTGCAATCATTTTTAGAGACGAATCAATATTTTCGATTAAAGTCATGTATCAGAAATTTAATTAATTAAAATGTATTTACTATAAATGATAAATATTGTACCTGAGTGTCTAGCCAACGAACTGTAGCAACAAGTTATATAATATGGTGGATTCTATCAACGTTAGAATATAACGATATAATTTACGCCTCAAATATAAATATATGAATTACCTGGAGCGATGGAAGTAACTAAAAAGAGCAAAGTGCAGCAGCGAGCTCGTTTTAATTTATAATCTGTTAAACCTAAAAAAATTCATCTATATGCTTTAAGTAAAATGAAGAAATATACCTAAATAGATCTATTGAACGAATGAACTGAGGCAGAAAATAAAACAATAAGTAAGTATTACGCAGCAGTAACGAAAAGTCGTAAAATGGATTAATATTCCTATTTAATTAATATTACTTTTAAAGCATAATACGAATTTACCTGATCAATATCACGATAACGACTGAGTGTTATAGCGCTCTTGTATATTCTCAGGATAATTAGAATTTACCGTTATAGCTTTCCGTAGTTCGACACTCGAGACGAACAAAAATTTTTTCAGGGTTTATATTACTACGATGCATCAACGTCTCTTCAGCAACCAAGACAAAGAACGAAGAACCTACCTGCATGGCCCGCAGTGTGCAACATCCCCATAGGAAAATCCATTCTTATGGCTATGAAACCTATTATCTACTTTTCATGGGAATTGAAATGTGAAAAATATACAGGGTGTTGCATTTGAAAAAAAATTGAGAAAAATTACATTTCGCGTAAGTTAATCATTCTGTATAGGTTTACATGTTTTCGAAAAATTTCCCAGTTCGTTTGTTAGTAGACTATTATTAATAATCGGTGGTATAGACAGATTTACAAAATCATGGTGACAACGCTCCCATCGTGGTTCCAAAGTTAACTTTATTTTGGTACTAAAGTGGCGATATCTGCAGAATGGTTAGTGATACAGATACAAATTTCTATACTTTTGTTCTAAATGTAACAGTAAATCAAAAATTCAAAATATACAGGGTGTTCCATTTAAAAAACACAGGTTTGGGTTGACATATTTTGTCAATCGCCCTGTATATACTTAAATCTTTTAGAATGTAGGTCCAATGATCGTGTATTACCCCACTAAAATTGGTTTTATATATCTAGTAGTTAATGAGAAACCCTCCATCCACGCAGTATATATATATATATATATATATATATATATATATATATATATATATATATATATATATATATATATTGTACAGGGTGACCCTGAACTCGATGGTCAAAACGAAAACAGCCGGTTCCTCTGGCCAAATGAAAAAATTGTTAATAAATAAAGTAAATAAACTAAAATAAATTATTTTGATACTTTTGGATAATTTGCATGCACCATGAGCTTTAGATGCGTTTTCTCGGAAACCGGTGCTTTTGGCGATATCAAGAAAGTATATCTTTTTAAGCAGAAAAGATAAGGAAAACTATTATTCCATACTAAAAGGGCCTACAGTGTAGCATAAAAAGTTGTAGCGGTTTAAACATGTCCTAATCGTCGCATGTAGCGCCCTCTAGGAAATACACCGAAATCGATGATAAATTTGAATTTCTCATCCCAAAAACCCCATATAAGAAATTTTATAAAATTAGCTGAAAGCAGTCGAAACATACGAAAGAAAATGTGATTTAATTTTCAACTTTGACACTCTGTAGCTTATGTCTGCTTATTATGATATAAGCGTTGTTTTTAATTGATTATTTTTGGTTACATTGAAGTTACTAATAACCATAGTCCGTCCAGAAATGTACGCTTATGACGCTGCCAGAAAGCTATGCTATGTTAGAGCAAAACAATCCCTTATAAAATGATAAGGAACGCTGAGTCTATTCTTGGTTAATCGGCGTTGGTATAAACCCAAAACATTTTACACGTGTAGCAATCGTATTTTAAGGTTGTTTAAACAATCGCAGCCCACGTAAAAAGGTACGGGTGTTCGGCTGCTCGAAGTTTCTTTTGCACGAGATGGAACCGAACCAGTGCATGACGTTAGTATTGGTAGCACTGTAATTGCTAGGTGCACATCAGCCAAAACGGTATAGTTCTTCTTACTAGAGGGCACTTCTCACTTTTAAATTACAATGCGGTGCCCTTCTTAACACTTCCTTCACAACATTGCATTCGTGAGGATCTTGAAGTTTGTAGACCAATTCTATTGAACAGAGTATCAAAGCGGAGGCGTTCGAGTGGTTTTCTTAAAAGGTCAACTAATTAATCCTTTCCACTAACGTGTTCATTATTCAGATATCGTTCTCGCACATAAAAATGCCTAACTTATATGTGTTTGGAACGTTTATGGTATTACGGATTCTTCGCTAATTTTACTGCGCATGCGTTGTCTATGTATAATGTCGGAGTAGAATTCAGAATTGAAGGATTTAAAAATTCTGATAAAAGTCTGTTCAGCCAAACCAATTGTTTTGCTCCTTCAGTTGCAGCGATTATTTCACCTTCCGTCGTAGAAAGTGCTACCACCTTCTGCAACTGACTAATCCAGGCTACCGCTCCACCACCATAAGTAGCTATAACATCCGTTGTTGAGTGCCTTGTGCTCTTGTCACCGGCAAAATCTGCGTCACTGTAAACTTTCAACTTTGTATCTTCCCTTTGGTACGTGATACAACAATTCAGTGATCCTCGCAAATACCTAAACATTCTTTTTACATTCATCCCAGTTGGATGGCTTCGCCACTGCCCGCGCTTCCTTATTGACCGAAAATGCGATACCTGGTCGAGTTACTGCTGCTAAATAAGTAATATACCCTATGGCTTCTCTGTAAGGAATGTTTTCGCAGCATTAAAGTCTTCTCCTTTTCACGACCTACTGAGTTGAGACAGGATTTGATTCGGCCATTCCAAATCTCATCAATATTTACTTGGCATAAGCTTCTTGAATTACAGAGATGGAACCATTCTCATCACACGTTATTTTCATGCCAAGAAAATTTTCCAATGAGTCGAAAGAAATTTGAAATTCGCTGTAGGTCATTCAAGAATTCTTCAATTTCATTTTCATTGTTGCCAACGACCAAACCATTATCAACGTATATAACAGCATAGAGACTATTTCGCTCGTCTGTTCGATAAAATAGACACGGATCAGGTGAACTATTTTTCAAGCAGACTTTCTTCATGAATTCAACAAACCTCTCGTTCCAGCAACGATGTGTCTGTTTTAAACCATATAAGCTTCGTTTCAAATGACACACCTGATCAGTACCATCTGCAAATCCATCACGTTGTTCCAAATAAACATCTTCTTGGAGTACACCATTCAGAAATGCCGTCTTAACATCAAATTGTTTCAATGTCATTTGCTTTGTGGCAGCTAAAGCAAGTAACATCCTAATGGTATCGTAGCGTGCGACTGTACTGAATGTCTATTCGTAATCAATACCTTCTTGTTGGACAAACCCTTTCGCTACTAACCTAGCTTTAAATCGGATACTTCCATCACATGAAATTTGCGCCGCAAACCCAGCGATTTTATAAAATGTTCATATTGGCTGACCTGTCCACCAGCTCCCAAGTTTGATTTTCTTTTAATGATTTTAATTCATCATACATAGCAGACATCTGTTTTAGTTATTATTTGACTGAACTGCTTCAGAATACAAATTTGGATCTGAATACTTATCTGACTGAATTTCAGATAGGAATACAAATTCATCACCTACCATCCAATTCGGTTTTCTAACTCCACGCTTACTTGTACGGTGTTCTTCTTCGTGACTGTTTTCTAACAGAACATCTTCGGATACAGATGCTATATTTTGAATTTCTTCTATAGGTTCACTGTTTTCATTAACATTTTCTTGCTGTGTATCTTCATTTTAACCTCTTCTGTTAAAGTAACATTAACATTTTCTTCTTACTACATGCAGTTCGTGCTGCCTCCAATGCTATACTGCTTTATTTGAAACTACAAACTACTGGTTTGAATTTCACATCATGGCTAAGAATTACTTTTTAGAAGGAATCCATACTCTATATCCATCTTTGTCATTCACATAGCCTACAAGGTATCCAAAAACTGCCTTGTCGTCAAACTTAAAGCGAAAATTCTTACATGAACTTGAACACTGCGTTCCAAAAATCTTTAAATGGTTAAGCTTACCCGTTTTTTTTCCATACCACAATTCGTAAGGAACCTTATCATTTATAGATGATTTTCCAGTACGATTCAGTAAGTATGATGCTTTGTTACATGCCTCAGTCCAGAATTCCTTCGAGTTTTGTTGGATTAAGCATCGAACGAGCTGCTTCGACTATTGTTCTATTTTCTCGTTCGGCTACACCATTTTGTTGTGGTGTGTATGATGGCGTTATGAAGTACTCAATGCCTCGACTTTCTTACAGCTCCTATTATCAAATTATTTACCTCCATCACACCTGAAGCCTTTTATAACATGACCTTTCGTACTAGCTTCATTCAAAAAGTTTTAAGCACTCCTACCACTTCACTTTTATGTTTTAAAAGTACAGTCTCCGAAAATTATTAAAATCGTCCTTGAAGCACATAGTAACGAGCACCACCTAATGAGACAATATTCATCGGTCCATTCACATCTTCATGAATTAAATCACCAATGTTACTAGCTCGATTAGTACGTATTTTGAGTGGCGAACGATTCATTTTACTGACTGCACATTCATCACAGAATTGTTCGACACTATAATTTACATCAATGTTCATTCGTTTTAACATGTGCTTTACATGTTGCTTGTTTTGATGTGCAAAACGTTCATGGTACACCTGTAAAATGTCATTGTTACTAGTTAAGTTCACTTGCACTATTTGCTTTGGCTTTATGACATGCACATTCAAAACATACAACCCATTACAAATGGAACCGTTCATCACAACACTATTACAGCTTACATTACGAATTGTAACTGTGTAATTATCCATTGTTGTGCTACAACCATTCTCTAAAGCTGCTTTCACCGAAAACAGATGATCACTTGCATCAGGTACGTACAAAACATTTTTCAGCTCGGCATTAATCCATCCATTGTCATTTCGAACTTGAACTTTAATGATATCTTCTCCATAAGCTAACATGACTGCATCTTGCTTTCCCAATGAAATTATCTCAGGAACAACAAACTTTGTATACAATGCAAAGTACTGTTTATTTGAGGTTGTATCTTGACGCACCACTGTCACATTACCAGTTGTCTGCAGCTATATTCACATTTTGACTAACTTTTGCACTCATAACTTGAGTATAAAATGCTACATTTCCACTGAAGGATTATTACTTTTATTTCCTTGTTTAATGGACATTCTGCTAACCAATGGCCTACTTGTTTATACTTGTTGCAACGGAACTTCTTCTTTACGCGATTCACATTAATTTTAGACTTTACTACTGTGTCACTTTTAGAACTACGCGCAACAAATGCTTTTGTTTCGAATGCATTTTATCACTATGCATTTAACGCAATTCAATATTGCACAATTTCACAATTAATAAATTCAATTTTTGCTCGTTTGTAGGAATTGTATCCCGAAATCTTTAAAATTGTCATAGTCCTTGCTTAATGTTGACAAAATTCGTCCAATCAACATTCGTTCTGATAATGTGTTCTCGTCATGCTTTTGTAAGTCATCATTTAGATCAACATAACTTCTGTAACTTAGCTACATGCGTACTAATGCTCCTTTTCATCACGTTGAATTCTAAAGAAAGATTCAATTAGCATATTCAACCGCTGTGTGCTACTGCGCTCGAATCGTGCACTTAATTTATCCCACAATTCCTTAGCATTGTTACACGTTAGGATAAGCTCTGCCACTGAATTTCTCAATGCACCTGCAATTATGCTGGCTGCCTTTGCATCATCCTTTTGCCATTCAGCAACCTTGCTTTTCTGTTCTGCTGTCGAATCATCCGTTAATACAGTGCATTTGACCCAATCTTCTGGACCTTCCAATTTGTCGATAGTTACTTTAAAATCACTAGACGCCATTTTTGTCGATATGCTACACACTTGTAATTACATCAACTTTCACAGTTTATCGCAACTATATACACTCATCGGGGCTCATAACCTGATAGCAAAGTATAAATAAACAGTAAAACAGTACTAAACCATAACTGAAATAAACATTACAATTAGAACACAAAGAAAAAACTGAATTCTAAGATTAAATTATTGACAATTTAATCATCATTTTAAAACTTACTTACTAGAGGGCACTTCTCACTTTTAAGTTACAATGCGGTGTTGTCCTTTTAACACCCATAATTAAAATTTAAAATTGTTGCGACAAAAATTACAAAAGGCACTGTTACTAAAACAACAGTTAATTTTACATAACTGAACAAAAGGCTTAACTGTTTACTTTTTACTTAAATGTTTTGATAATTACATACATACATACTTTATTACTCTCTTGGCTCTCGTGGCTGAATACGATCCTGGCAACAACTAAAATGTTATAAAATTGCAGGCATTAAAGGTTTGTTCGTTTGAGTGTTCAGAGTAGTTCAGTGTAGAAAAGTGCGTTCGTTTATCGTACTAAGCTTGTTTGGCCTGTGTTCGTTTGTGTTACTACAAACTGTTTAGCGTTATCCAATCTTACTCCTAAATAGGTGGAGTAAAATCAAACAAGTTGTCAAGTGTGTTTTTTAGCGCGTGTTTCATTTATCAACGGTATTTGCTCTAACCTAAAAAATGGCAACAATAGATAATGTAAAAGTTAGTGATGTACGTAATAACTGCTAGAGTAAAATCAACATCGGAAGACACCAAGCTGCGCAAAAAAGTGACGTCAGAGTGTAAAGCTCAACAAAAATATACTTTTGAAAAATAAAAGTTTAGGTTATGTTACTTCGTTTGTTGTCCAAGAATACAATTTTAGATGTAAAATTTTGAAATAATCATAAAGTAAAATCATATTTTATTGTCACAGTTACAAAATCTATTTTTTAAAATACATTTGCCAATATCTCCTGATTTTTGGCCAGATTTAAATATTAGCAGAGCATTATAAAGCCCATTTCACCACCTAAAATAATGATAAATAGCAACATATTTACATTATAAAATTAAATAAACATACCAGCATGTACGAGTATAAGGCGATTTCATTTTCCAATAGGAGATTTAAGACCTGCGTTTGTCCCATCTGTCCACGGATATGGTGTCGTATGAGACGAATGATGTATGTTTCATCTAAAATTTACATAAGATTATGCAGCAGAATGTATAGTTTACAATCTTCAAAACTAACCTGTGTATATAACTGGTCATCCTGCTTTCCGATAATTAGTGATCGAACGTATATATGCACAACACAAAGAACGTATTTCATGTCGTTCTATTATAATCTTACGATGATCAGATGTTTTTGCACCTACATAAAACCCAAGATAAGATATGATTGAAAATTAATCAATAAACTTACCTGAAGCTCATTTTTAAAAGTTTTCTTTCCCGAATATCCAATTGTTTCGTCATCTTTAATGAGGTTATAAATTCCTTCGAATATTACAAAATAAAACGTTGTTATCCACCTGAATTGATACTTTTAAAGTTTCTGTAATTGTTCCACATAATCTTGCGAGCATCTTCAGATAACACATGGCGTTTTCTTGCTTGAGGTGCTTGAGCGTTATGAGATGTATTTTTTTTTTTTTTTTATTTTTTTTTATTTTTATTTTTTTTAAACACGTTTATTAAAGCTTTTAGATATTAACATTTTATTTTGGTATATACATATCACACTTAAAACTAATATAATATAATAATAAATGCGTGTATTGTTGTGTTGGTGGTGCGCTGCTCAGGAGTCTTCTTCCTCTTCAGCGCGTGGATTGTAGAGTTGTTGGTTTGTGGGTGTTGTGGATTGCCAGTTGACAGTGTTGTGCTTAGGATTGTTGGTAGTAAAAAAAAAAGAGATGTGTTGTGGAGATGTGTTGTTGGATGTTGGAGATGTGGACTGTCCTGTTGTCGCTAGGTTGCTTATCTGAAATAAAAAGAAATATGTGTTAGTGACGTGTAACACTATCGATATTTACAGAACAGAAATTAGTAATTAAAAAATCGATACTAAATACTTATCTCGGGCGCCAGACTTCGATCCGGACCGTCGTGTGTTTACCCTAAAAGGGTAGCCACCTCCTGACTGTGTGAGAGGAAAACCCCCCACAAGTCAGTCGCAGATTCCACCTTAGCGAGTGCCTCTGCCACCTTACGGATGACAGGTAGGGCCTTCTTCATATTGAGCCCTCCGAGGAAGGTCAATAGGGAGTCGAACCCTAAGGCAGATTGATCGGGCGGAGTAACGGGAGCGGCGGGAGCCACTCTCGGTACTTCCGCCTTCTCAGCCTTGCCTGCCGTCGCACGGGCGTAGCTGACTCCGGTCCGAGTCGAGGAGGGCGCCGGCGGTGTCCTCTTCGGCGGTCGCTGCGGTGCTTCCATCTTCTTCCGTTGCGGAGGTCGAGGAACTTCGGGCATCCACGGTAGCTTGCGGTGGTCTCCACCGCAGTTAACGCACTTAGCCCGGTCGGTACGGGGTAAAGTGCATTGACTGCTGTGGTGATCACCGGCGCACTTCACACAGCGTGCTGCCGCCCTGCAGCAACGCTGTGCGTGGCGAAACCTTGACACCGGTGACACTGCCCGATGTCGGATTTCCGCCTCAGATCCTCGACGGTGACTCGGAGGCGGGCGACGTGCTTCACCTCCCGGATCCTTTTCTTGTCCTCCTCGCTCGGTAGGTGTACCAAAACCAGGGGGATCGCTCGGCCTCGCTGCTTCATCCTGAAACAAGAAACTGTATTAATTCCTTGCGTCGTCAAATCGGAGCTTACATTCGCTTCGGATAGCTCTACGGGCACGCCACGTATTACTACCTTGGCAAGACGCTCGCTCCTTGCCTGATAGGTGTGGTACGGCGTACCACACTTATCGAGATACCTCATCAGCCTGTCTCGGTCCTGGAGTGAGGCAGGCTGTATCCGGATTCCCTCGAAGGTCGCCTTGGCCCTGGTGAAGGCGATCTTCTTCCGGTCGAGTTCGCTGGAGAAAGCAACCCAGTTCTCCCTCTGACGAAGGATTACCGGGGGTACTTTCTCCCTGGTCTCTGCTGCGGCGGTCTGCTCCATCGCTGTGGCGGTGTCCGTGTACTGCTCCAGGGCGTGGTACACGTTGCTCGTCGGTGGCGGCGTAGGCGGGCGGCGGTCATCTTCTTCGGCCTCTTCTTCTGCGCCACGAAGTCATCGGGGCTGGTGGATCCAGGACGGGGTCTTCGCTTCTTCTCTTCGGCGGCTACGGCGGCGGCGGCTTGCGGCGGCGGTGCTGCTCGTTGTTGCCTCGGCTGGCGGGGCGACGTCTTCTGCGGGCGGTGGTGTTTTCTTCGGTCTTCTCCTCTTCTGAGCGGTGGCGGCTGGTGGCGCGTCGCTTCTGGCGCCCTTCCACGGAAGGGACAGAAGCGACGGTATCCTGGCGGTACTCGTTGATGGTAGGTTACCCGGCTTGTAACCGTACCATACCTCGTTGGTGTCGCTGGCGTCCCCTGAAATCCGCGGTGTCGACCCAGAGGCACCTGTCGTCGTCGTCGAAGACCTCTCGGCCCGGTCTATGGCGCGGCATCGTTAACTTGATACCGGCCGATAGAATCGAATTTAGTTAATTACTAGTTAATTACAGAGTAATTAGCTCTATTTAACGACCTGCTCTGATCGGAAACCAGAACAGGAATGTATGAGATGTACTTGCGTCGCACATTATATAAAGAACTATAGTCGCGGCAAACTCTTTTCCAATGTGGGGATAAACGTCAGCGCTTGACATTGTTGCCAAACGTATGAAATTCGACGTCAACATAATACTTAGGTTATATTGTTTACATTTATTTTGAAAATTAGTTTTTGATGGAAATACTCGTTCTCAACTAAGTAACAATACTTTTAACAGTTCTTAGATCATTTTGCGATGATTAAGCAATTGTAACATTTTGAAGTAGTCATGTATAATTTCGAGGAGCTTATATTTATCATCAATTAATATTGGGAATTAAAACGTATGTGGAAAACGTCAAAATTAGAAGTTATGTGTAAACAGAAGAGCTGACAACATTGTAATTTATTCGGCAGTTCCAACAACCCAACAACGTGTATTTCACTAACATAGATATATCATTTGTAATTATCAGGGTTATTATGGAAGTTGGTATGTTGTTTGTCTCTCTCTGACAATTTCACCCCACAACCATAGATGAATTTATCTAGGCCCACAACGGAAAAGATTTTGCCGTGACTCTAGTATTGATTACATTAATATAACATGAAATTAATAATTAAAGTAACTTACTTATAAATTCAATACAGGCAGCGGATAGTTTTAAAAAACTGGTTTGTAGAACAAGTAATAAACAAATTTGATACGCCGGAAAAACAAAGAGGTTATAAACAAAAGTTGGCAAACGATCAGCTGGAAAGTAACGTTTTTAGAGCGCACAGTGCAGTGCAGTATGAACTTCCCATAGGAGCTGCCGAATTTCAAAATGGGATCCTTGTGAAAGTATCAGAAAATAAAATGTTGAAATTAATGCTGGAGGATGCTGAATCTGAAGAGGTTGCATATGTTGATGAGTCTCAACCACAAAACTTTGATGAATCGCAAATTCAAGACTTTGATAAATCGTAACTTCAAGACTTCGACGAAGCTCAATCACAAAACAGTAGTCTTTTAGAAGTAACAACTTCGCCAGTTAATTGAACCGGTAGTGCCACGAAGCAATTGATTGAATTATACAAAGAAAACAAAACATTGGTGGAAAACGGAAAAATTAAAACGTTATGAGAGATGTGGAACATAATTTGTAATATAATCAATGAACATAAATATAATTTTACCCCAGCAAACTGAAAATAAATGGAAAGCATTGGAATGGTCCTTCCAAAAAGCATTGGAAAATAATGAGAAAAGCGGACGGGGACAAAGAACTTGTCCATATGAAAGGCATATTTTAGTTTAATGATTTCGAAGGTCTAGCTTAACTAGTGGTTACACATTATTTCTATTGTGTTATAGAGAGTTGGCAGATAGGTTAATTACAGGAGCTAGCATCATTGCACCCACTATTATGGATGCTACCACAGTTATATATTATAAAAGTATACCATCAGAAAGTGAAAATCCGATAACATATGTTAGTTCAGTTGCCTCGCCAAGTACATCATAAGTAGGTGTGTTTTAAGAACTACATTTGTTATTAGCATGACTCATTTTCCAGAAAAGATACTACACCCATGTCATGTTCAACACCGTTACCAGAAAAACCAAATCCGTTTTCATAAAAGAGGTAAAATGAAGAGTGAGTATTAAATTAAAAACAGTTAAAAAATTCAATATGAAGAAAACGTTATGACCAACAAGAGAGAGTAATTCACGAATTACAGCGAAAAAATGAATTATTGGAAAAGTTAATAAATATGCAAAAATAAATTTATATGTTTATACACTTACAATTTTATATGGGATTTTATTGTAAGTTTAGTACAATCTCATACATAGTAATTTTTAATTCAATTATAACATAATAATATATTTACATTGGAGGTAGACTAGCAGCTTTCATTGGAACAGACTTTAACATTTTGTAAGAAGCATTTAAGGTGAACTTACTTTACTGTTTTGAACCACACTTCATTCTGTCCTTTTTCTTGCTGTTAGTGCATCTTACAAGGAAAGCTACATGCACAAGATGACATTGCAACAGACTGCTGTATGATGTCATACTTAACTTACATTAAAATCCTATATACCACACAAATGTAACTAGTTATGTTATTTACATTTGTCGACATATTTCATTTCTTATATCTATGCCCTATTGTTGATGAGTTTCTTCTGCAGGTTGTTCAGGTAGTTCCTCAACAATTTGCATATTGAGGATGTGTTGATCATCCTTATTAGCTAAATTGTGTAATACACAACACGCTCTGATGAAATGGCAAATCCTTTCATGTCCTCTTAATTTTAGATGGTATAACTGCCTGAAACGTTGCTTAAGCAGACCAAAGGCATGCTCAATGGACACTGCATGAACTTAATTTTGGTTAAAATTTTTGTGCTCTTGTTAGGTGTCCATTATCACGATATGGTGTTAACAGTTGCAGAGATAGTGGATATGCACTATTTAAACAATAGAATGTTGATCTATTTATAACATGTACAGCACCTTCACATTTCCTTTCAATATTGTTAAAAAACGTTGAATTTCTGAAGATTCTTGCATCATGAGCAGATCCTGCGTAGCCCACAAATATATCGGTGAAATTTTTATGATTGCAAATGCCTTGTAGCACAATAGAATAAAAGTCTTTCCTGTTGAAATAGTCTACACTTCTGTCAGATGGCTTATCAATTTTAATTGTGCCATCTATAGACCCTGAAAAATTCTTAGCAATGCACAAGGACACACCAGCTTTATAAAGTACCTATAACATTGGGAAATGATTTTGAAACATAATAGTGGTTGGCAATTTTGTTTTTCTAAATGTGTGGGCCATTTTATTATGTCGTTCGCTTTACCACTTAGGAAATTTGATACTCTAGTTATTAGATCACGTAAGGAACTTAAGCTCAAATCAAACCTGTCACACATCACGATATGAAGCAGTTTGATGTACCGCAAACCAAAGAAAACCCAAAATATGTGTTTCAGCTGTTATATTAACTCTTGTATTTTCTAAAATGCAGTAGCTTAACGTTTTATACACATAAACTTCCCATATAAATACAATGGTGATACTAATTTAGCTCCAGAACAGTGCAAACGAGATTCCCTAGTTGTAATAATAGGTGTTATAAAACTATGCTTTAGTAGGGTACCCTGTAAACGTACCTTTAGATGCAGGGGTCAAGAGGCGAATGACGACGCGTTCAGTGGAACAATGATGTCGATAAGGAAAACATCATAAGTACCTTAGGGCGGTATTCATAGTCCGTCCTTGAGGATGCCTTAGAAAAAATGGCAGATTTACGTTTCATAAACCTTCCTTGGGCCCTCCTTTTCTTAAGATGGCGGCATTTTCTCAAGGAAGCTTCGCACCTCCCTTGAGGCTTCCTTATCGTTCCTGAGTTTGCCCATAATCGCAAATAAACACTTTTTAGGTTATTTACACAAACTAGTCATCTCCGCACAATTAAATTACTATTAATTTATGTTTCACCAGACGATTGTAAAGGCAAAGCGCCCTTTGAAGCATGCATTTAACTATAATTAAGTTCGCAGATAAATAGTTATCGTTAATATTAGGTGGAGGCTGATTTCCACAAGAAGATTCATCATTCTATTTCTAAACTGTGGCTGTTCATACCTGTAAAATTTTTATCGTGTATCTTTCCTGTAAACTTTAATTTTAGTTTTATAGTTATTAGTATTTGAAGTTGTTTTAAAATTCGGAATCTCGGCGTCAGACCAGACAGTTCATTACACTTTATTTATATCAAAAATCATTTTAAACTTTTGTGTGATGGACGAGTATTATGAATTTGCTGCTGAAGCATTGAAGGGATCGAAGAAGATGAAGATGAGGGACAACGTCTTCCAAAACGATATATCAGAGAGGAAATTACACCTATGGAGTTTTATGAAGAAACTGAGTTTAGGCGCAGATACAGGTTTCAAAAGCAACTGTAATGCATTCTATATTGCCTTTGGTAAATAAGGCTTTAATGAAGAATTCAAATCGTGGCCTACCTTTGAGGCCAATTATCAAACTATTAATAGCATTACGGTTTTATGCTACAGGAACTTTCACGTAAATTCGATTTCTATAAAAACAATTAAAATTATCAATAAGCATCTCAATTTCTCTATTTTCACCAATTTAATTCTGCTTTACAGTACTTGTACTACTGCAAAAATAGTCATCTTATATGTGCCCTAAACATACACTTTCACATTCACGTAATAAATAGTTATTTTATTTCTTTAGACTGTGTCTGGTGACTTGCGTGGATGTAGTCAACCAACATAAGCAGAATAATTAGAGATGTGTCAATCTTATTAGCACAAAATTTACATAATTTTGTAAAATTTCCACCTACAGAACAAGAGCAGAGAAGAAACATTACAGCATTTTATCAATATGCAGCATTTTCTTCTGTAGCTGGCTGTATTGACTGTACACATACCCATTTGCAGCGCAGGTGGAGATAACGCAGAGATATTTAGAAATATAGAAAAGGGTACTTCTCTTTAAATGTTCAGGTGCAGATTATAATATATAAAAAACCATCGCTGCATTTAGTAATTATATTTTTGATGTTTTAGGTTGTTGCAGGACCAAAACTGGAAATGATGAACATTGTTGTGCGTCACCCAGGATCAACACATGACAGTGTGATATTCAACAGAAGTTCAGCTCGTGCAGTTTTGAGGATTATGCTTGTCGTCCGTATTTGTTGACTCCATTATTAGAGCCAGCAGGTCTACAAGAAATTAATTATAATAGAGCTCACAAAAGAACTCGTAATTTAGTGAAAAGAGTCTTTGGGATTTTGAAAATAAGATTTCCTTGTCTTCAGCGAGGACTAAATACAAAACTACGTACATCTCAAGCTGTAATATGTGCTACAGCAGTATTGCATAACATAAGCTTAAATGAAAGGGATGAACTTATTGATTTTGATGAAGGCATGCTGGATGAAAACGTACCATTGCCAAATAACAATGTATTAAGTAACGGCTTAGGGCTGGCGTTTCGGAGACAGTTTATTGCACAGCACTTTTAAATAGGTATAAATATGTATGTATTTAGTAATAATAAAGGGTAACATGTTATAGTTTTTATTTTGCAATTCTAATTTCGCTATTTCTACTTTTAATTTTTGATGCTCTACTTCAAGTCTAACACATTCCATACGAGCTTCTTGGTAAATTTTCTCTGATCATTCGTTGCTGCTGCAACTTCTGTATGAAGCTCTTCTATAGTTTGCTTAAGATGCAATTTCTGTGTCAATGCACCTAAAGATGAAAAGTTACTTAAGAAAATCCTCATTTGTTATCGGTGGTACTTGCCTACATTTTATTTCTTATTCTTGGGGTAGTATGGTCTACAAATTCACCAATATTTTCTGCTTGCTCTGTAAAATATATTAATTAATTTTATAATTATATCTAAGAATCTAGGGCAATAATACTCATTTTGTAATCTTGAAGACATTTTGCCATATTAAATATGTCATATATATATTATTATAAAATTATTATAAAAAAATATTGTTTGTGTCTCACTTCCATGTGGGGCTTCTGAAATATACAAAAATCAAATGTAGGCAATTGTTTTCTATTGAGAAATTCTCTGAAGATGTGGCATACCTTCATTTGAATTTTGCAAAGTGTATAATTATGGTCCGGGGTAAATTTACTAGGTTTTTTGTAGCTGCTCTAAAATAACTTTTATTTAAAACAAAGAGGTTGAATTAACTTGACTTACACTACTTTGGAATTCAGCGGAACTATCCCAAGGACATTCAAATGTAATGTCCATGTGGGTGCTGCGGTGTCGATTAGCTCCATTATGGGATCGTCAACTTCTCGTTTTGCAGGTCCACCACCAGTTAACAAATAATTATATTTCTTTCTTTCTTCTTTGCGTTTCCTTGATACAATAGTAATTATATGTCATTGAAGCATTACTTACTGTAAAGAGCATTTTAACTCACTTTTGTTTTAAATTATCCCACAATTTCTTTAATTGTTTGGAATTTCTCTGCACTTCTACTTCTGGCTGTATATTATAAGTAGTCGTTATTTCGTCCCAAGCCTTGTTTTTTCTGATAGAGAACTGTTATCGGTTTTTTGCTGTCAATAACTTGGCCCATTTGTGCCATGAGACTGACCAGCAGAATTTTTCTTTATCTGAGTATACTTTTTTCCATTCTGAAATTATGTATAACACTGGATTAACTACATATACGTTGTTTTCATTTAAAACCATTACCTGTAAAATTCAAAATTCTAACTAATAACCTATTTTATTTTTTATACACCACTGTCAGTAACACCACACGCATACTTAAAAATAAATTCCACTACTTTATAACTATAAGGAATCGTGAAGGAATCGTTTGACGAGGAAAGCCGAAGGTATGTTTATGAAATCAACCATGTCGCCTTGTCTCAAGATCACCTTAAATAAGGTGCAATCAAGGAAAGTTTTAAGGATCGACTATGAATACGAGGCTTAATGTTGTATTTTATCTACATTAATAATCTATAGTGTACTGAATAAACAACATTAAAACATGGCGCAGTCAGGGTTCTTATAAATTAAACAAAATTAAAAATAAAACGTCCAAATTACATTTAGAATGGGTGACAGCAGGGCATAGCTCCAATGGCCATGAATGCAGTGTAGCAGAGAACAGGAAAATCTGGAGGTCTAGATTTGAAAATTACCTTATTGCTAGTGAAATAAGTAAAAAGGACGAAGCAATACAGTGCGCTCAAGTATTACATTATATAGGAGAAGAGGGTTTCAGAATCTTCACAACATTCGAATTTGAAGATGAAAAAAAAAAGTTACAACCTCTACTCGACAAATTCGAAAACCATTTCCTGCCTAAAGAAAATTTAACATTCTTTTCCTATAGGCAGGTACCAGTATAAAGAACCAGCTTATATGTTTTAGAATAAATTATGTGCGGACCATCCTGTATGTAAGATTTCATAAGTTTACGCGATATTGCACAACAAATAATTTATTCATCACCGCTGACGTGTATTTCTTAGAAACCGTAAGTTTCTGCACGTCAGAACGATTTTAACCAATCACGTAACGGTATTCCCCGCACAGTAGCCGCGAAGCCGCCCACAGATACATCTTTATAAACTCGCGACGCGTATAGAAAAAAACTCCTTCAGTAAGGAGATGAATCTTAGTAGATTCAAGTTAAGCCGATATCCAGCAGCCGCCTCCGTACCGTTGACCGTTCCAGAAACCAGTAGCCGCAGCCGCTCCGTTTGCTTAGAGTAAGCACCGACCTGTTGTTCATCGACGAAGAGTCCTTCGCGATCGGGCGAGAACGCGAACCACTTCGCACCGGGCAACCTAAAGTTCAATTCTGTACTGCTATTGATAGACACGTAAGTTGTAAAGTTATACATTCTGACAATTTACACTCAAACACTACAGACCGTAAATAATTCCGGGCTGAGCTCCAGGAGTTATACCACATACACCTAGAGTAACGCAGGGTAGCCCCGACGGCACTCGCCAATACAAACTACACTAGCACCTAGAGTAGCACGAAGAGTAGATCCCATCGTCACTCGCCACCACAAAGTACACCTAGAGGAACGCAGGGGTAGCCCCCGACGTATCTCATCAACACTTGAGGGTGAAGGGTTGTTACAGGGCTGTAAAGACCTACGACCTTTCTCTTAGTATATACAGTAAAGACAGGCCGTCGCCTATGTCTTCTGGGCATTACTGAAATCCCGCTCGAAACTCACACACTATCTCCAGCCAAACATAATAACCATACACGGTGTCTTGAAATTGCAGAGGAATACCTCCATAACCTGTAGTATAAATTAGTAGTCCACCTAACCATCGTAAATACCTGGTGCGAGAACGTTTGTATACAAATTAGAGATTACGTAGAGTATTCTATCTTTACGTAAACCTATTAGAGTAGTTTTAATATTAAGTATTTTGTTCCCTTGATTAATTATACATAATTAAACTTAGTTAGAGAGATCGGTAATTAATTTAGTTAGATAAATGATCTAATTGCCTGCATTAAAACCGGTTATAATTAAAGAAAGACCGTCCGAGATCTCGCGTTTGCAGACGCGCATTCGCGTGTATTATTTCCCGAGGAGTAGGACATCCTTGCTTCAGCGCTCCAGAGTTACTAACATATAACACGATATCGATTTTCTCAAACGATTCGAGTTCATTGCGCTGGCGTCCCGACCAACAACGGTATCAAGGCTGACGCTCGCTACTATACGTGCAGGACCGTAACCTACACTTTGCCTCTTAGGTAAGGAATAGATTAACAAGACCATCTTTTGTTCACAGAAGCGACGTCGCACCCAGTGACGCTAGGACCCGGACCGAGAAGGTCTCTTATACATTTTGTTAATTACTTTCTTATTTTATTTATTGTAAATATTTGGTTAATAGACATTTTAAAAATGCTTTACGGTTTTTATTTAAGGTTACAGTGTTAAGCCCATCCAGTACTTACTACGAACCACACCCCGTTTATAAAATAAACCCGATTGAGCAAATCCGAGGCAAAATAAAACCGCGTTGGGTTACCAAACCAGAAGGGCGCAATATAAATATAAGTATAGAAACCACTTCAAAAGGGGCATTATACCAGGGCAAACTACGGAACAGTTTGTAACAGAGCTTAAAAAATGGCAATGAAATGCAAGTTAGGTACACTACAGGAGGACTTGACAAAAACTATGTTAATTTGTGGCCTCAGTGACCAATCAACTAAAGAAATTTTGCTTCAAGAAGAGGACAATTTAAGTTTAGAAAAAGCGGTAGAAAGGTGTCTTATCTTGGAAATTTCTAAAAGAGGAGTGAAAATATGATGACAGAACTTTCCCTCAATAGTAAAGGTAAATGGAAAGAAAAGGCACCAGACAATCATACAGGCCCAGGAAAGAAGTTCAGTGGCTGTTCTAGGTGTGGCAACACTCATATGGTCAACAAGTGTCCAGCATATGGGAAGGAATGTAATTTCTGCCATGTCTTAAACCATTTTGAAAGTAAGTGAAGTTAAGTTAAGAAGAAAACAAGAAGGTGCATGAGGTTACCGAAGAAGTCCATACTGTAAGTGTAGAAAATCAATTAAATAATGTACTTTTTATAGGTTCTACAAATAGCATAAATAATATAGAATTAAATAAAGAATGGTCCACTAATTTACAAATAAATAAAAACATGATATATCTGAAAGTTGATACAGGTGCTATGGCAAATATTATTTCATTTAATGTGTTTAAAAGTATAGGTTTAAACCCCAAAATAATTAAGAATACTGACATTAGGTTAAGATCGTATATAGGAGATCCATTGGCAGTGTTAGGCAAATCAAACTAAAATGTGTAAAAAATGATCAAATACATGAAATTGATTTTTTGTAGTTGAGGTGAAACACCAGCAATTTTGGGTTTAGATGGTTCTGTGAGCTTAAATTTAATTAAAAGGTGGATGCTGTAGGCATAAACCAAAATAAAGAATATACAAATTTAATAAATGAATTCGCTGATGTATTTCAAGGGATAGGTTGTATAAAAGAGAAGTGCAGCATAAAATTATTGCCTAATAGCAAATCTGTCATTCAGCCAATCAGAAAGGTAGCATTTCCGTTAATGAAACCCTTAAAGGATACATTAGATAATTTAATTAGAGAAGGAGTAATTGAAGAAGTGGAAGGGCCTTCTGATTGGGTGAATCCTTTGGTTTTGGTAAGCAAACCAAATGGTCAAATTAGAATATGTTTGGATCCCCACGAATGAAATAAAGTGATAAAGCGAGAGCATTGCCAAATCAACATTTGATGAAATTTCTAGTAAGTTGGCAGATGCTGAAATATTTAGTACACTTGATGCTACAAATGGGTTTTATCAAATCCCTTTAGATGAGGAAAGTGTCAGTTTATGCACTTTTGGTACACCATATGGCAGGTTCAAATTTACGCGTTTGCCATATGGAATAAAATCAGCACCAGAAATTTTTCAGTCTCGATTTAAAAAATTTTAGTAGCATTGAGGGTACAGATATTTATATTGATGATTTAATAACGTGGGGTAAAACAAATAAGAACATGATGAAAGGTTAAGAAAGGTTTTGCAATTAGCAAAAAATGACATAAAATTTAATATAAGTAAATGTAGGTTTGGGGAAAGTAAAATTAAATATATGGGACACATAATTTCAAAAGAGGGTATCAGACCAGATTCATCTAAGGTTAGAGCAATATCAGACTTACTTAAACCTAGGAATAAACAAGATGTACAAAGATTACTGGGTATGTTAACTTATGTGAGTAGATTTATTAAATATTTTTCTGAAAAGACAAAACCATTAAGAAATCTTTTAAAAATTATACAGAATTTATTTGGGATAATGACCATGAGGTAGGTTTCAATAATTTAAAAGAAATTTTGGTAACAGAGCCAGTTTTACAGTTTTTAATCCGAATAAGAAACTTGTTATTTCTGTTGATGCTTCTCAATCAGGAGTAGGTGCATGTCTATTACAAAATGGTTTACCTTGTGCATATGCATCGAAAGCATTAACTGAAACACAAGTTCGTTATGCACAAATTGATAAAGAGATGTGTGCTATCTGCTTTGGGCTTAATAAATTTTACCAATATGCTTATGGTGAAAAAGTTACGGTGGAAACTGACCATCAACCGCTTATCTCAATTTTAAGAAAACATTAAATAAATGTCCAGCAAGACTTCAAAGAATGTTGTTGCAATTACAAAAATTTGATATTGACCTTATTTATAAACCCGGCAAAGACTTTAATAATAGCTGACGCTTTATCCCGTGCTTATTTAACTAAGACTACTACTGATGATTTAGATGAGGATATTGACAGTCAAGTTTGTATGATTAGACTAGAATTAAATGCCACAGATGAGAAAATTAAAGAATTTCAAGAACAAACTAATAAAGATTTTATTTTTAAAGAATTAAGACAAGTAATTTTGACTGGATGGCCAAATAATTCTAAGCATCTAAAAGATGATATAAAAACTTTCGCACCTCATAAATCAGAGTTAACTGTGGTAGATGGGTTAATTTTTAAGGGAAATGCTTAGTGGTGCCAAAAGTTCTACAAAAAGTAATGTTAGATCGCATCCATTATAGCCATGTGGATATTAGTAAGTGTATTAAATTAGCACAAGAATCTTTATTCTGGCCCGGTATGGTTCAACAAATTAAAAACAAAATCTCTTTATGTCATCAATGTCTAACATATTCAAATTCTCTAATTAAAGAACCATTAGTATCACATGAAATTCCTTATTTACCATGGAATAAAGTATCTTGTGACATTTTGAAATCGGGTAAAAATTTCTATTGATAGTAGATTATTACTCAAAATATATTGAATTTTTTTTATGATTGTGGACCTGAACAGGCTAAATAGGGCCTATCGTGCTAAAGCACTCAGGAACACTTAGGAGGATGGATAGAGGGATAATGAATTGCCGATAGATGCCTATGGACAGCTACCTTAAATTTTCTCATATCATAAGTGAGAGGAAAACAAGAACTAGGGAGATCATTCCAGAGTTTAGAAGCCGTATAGAAAAATGTGGATTGCGTCCGTTTGGTACGACAAGTGGAGATTTGTACTGCATACTGATGATGCGAATGAGCGAACCGAGTGTTTCTCGCAAAAATAGCCGGAGATGGTATCAAATAATGTAATTCAGCAGACAATAGCCGTTGTAATAACGATAATACAAAGAAAGAACGAAACCATCCTTCTATGCTCAAGGGACTGTATGTGAGAAGTTAAGGACGGGTCATTTATAAGCCTAATCGCTCTCTTTTGAATACGATCAACGATATCGAGAGCGTATTGGGGAGCACTAACCCAAAGGTGAGAATTATATTCTAGATGAGGCCGAATTTGGGCCTTATACAGCAGAAGGAGTTGTCGAGAGGTAAAGTACTGCTTAGATCTGTACAAAAGCCTATTTTACGAGCAGCTGTTTTGGTAGCTACAGAAGATGGTCAACCCATGAGCAATTTGAAGATACAGTCATACCCAACAGAGTAATAGAGTCTGAAAACTTAAGAACTGAGCCATTCATACTTACAACAGGAAATGATCGATCTTTTTTGGCGGACATAAGGCAACACTGAGTTTTGTTAGCATTAAATTTAACTAGATTATTGCTTCCCCATTCGAGAATACGTTGAATGTCTTTGTTGATTGAATTTGCCATTTCAGCTTTAATTTCTTGATTTGACATAGAAGGTGGATTATCACTATGAGTAGACTGAGATGAACTACAGTGAAGAGTGCTATCGTCAGCAAAGCAATGAATGGGGTTAGTTGTTGAAGAAATAAGGTCATTTATGTACAGTAGAAAAAGTGTAGGCGCTATAACGGATCCCTGTGGTACGCCCGCGTTAATGCTAACTTCTTTTGAAAAAATCCATCAACTACGACACGTATTCGTCTTTTATCAAGGAAACTAGAAACCCAGTTGATGAGCGTATCATTTAACCCAAACGAGGTGTTTGGCAAGTAAACACTTATGCAAACTTGGTCAAATGCCTTTGAGATATCTAAAGCGACTACAACTGTTTCACCGGACTGCTCTACTGTATTGTTCCAAACTTGGATCACATATGAAAGAAGATCGCCTGTTGAACGACTTTGCCTAAACCCATGTTGGTGGTCACTAAGGAGTTTGTTAGTTTCAAGGAACGTGAGCAGTTGCTGATTGATAGCTTTTTCCATGATTTTAGACAAAATGGAAGTGATGGCAATTGGTCGGTAATTTGAGGAATCGGTCTTATCCCTTTTTGGGAATAGGTTGAACATTTGCTAACTTCCATATGAAGGGAATTCCCAGAAGACACAGAGATCGTATAGAGCTTGGAAAGGACTGGTACTAGTTCGGGGAACATTTCTTTAAGACAATAGCTGAAATACCGTCTGGGTCAGTCTTTATTGAGATTAAGCCTACTTCCAAGAGCTTGTACCGAAAATGAATTGGTTTCATAACGTATGAAGAAGAGTTGACTAGGGCACATCTTTTCCAGAATCATTGAGACACGAGTTTGATGCAAACAAATCCACAAAAACGTTGGCTTTGTCTACAGAATCAGAAACTACCGATCCGTCAATAGATGTCAGGGGGGGAAATGAAGATGTTCGAAAGTTTTTACTAATGGCTTTAGCTAAAGACCAAAATTTACGACTGCCTAAAGGAGATGTAGCTAGTTCATTGCATTTTCGTTGTTCGAACAACTTTTTAGTTTTAGTGATGACACTTTTTCAGATATTTCTAGCACCAACGTATTCTACATGACTGTCAACCGATTTATTAGATTTCCATTTAATGTAACATTTATTTTTTAAAGATATTGCATCAGCACAAGCCTTATTGAACCAGGGTTGGGAACGTGAATGACCTATACGGTACTGTTTTTCGGAATGTATAAATCCATTCCCATGAGGATGACTTCAGATACTGAAAGAGCGATGTCCGAAGAAGAGGACGACTTAAAACAATATTCACGCCATGGGAAGGTTGCAAAGAAATCTCGTAAATCACTCCATCGAGCTGACTTAAAATACCACAAGGATCTATCGGTTTTGCGAACAACAGTAGAATTAGGTACAGTAGAAATTATTTCTATTAGATAATGGCCGGAAAGACCTAAAGGCGAAAGAACGGAAGTTTTATAAACAAGAGGGTTTGATGTAAGAAAGAGATCTAGAAGATGTGGAGTATGGTTAGGGTTATCAGGGATTCTTGTGGGTTCAGAAATCATTTGTGTGAGATCACATGAAATAGCAAATGTTTCTGCACTATGACTAGCAGGATTTGTAGTAGATGAAAATTGAAGCCAATTAGAGTTATAAACATTGAAATTGCCTACAAATGAGATATCGCAAGATGGAAACTGAGTTGTGAAGATCTTAAAAATAATATAATTAAAAGTCTTAAAGCTATATTTTCCCGACATGGCATTCCTTTAACTTTAATTAGTGATGGCGGTACGCAATTTACTTCAAGGAATTTTCTGATTTTAGCAAAGAATGAATTTAAACATATTGTTACTTCACCCACTAATGCACAGTCTAACGGTATGGCTGAAAGGCATGTGCAGACTGGGAAAAAATAAAAAAAATTTTGGAGAGGGAAGGATATGGACATGGCCCTTCTGCATTATCGATCTATCCCAGTGTTTAATAATGTATCAGCAGAACTCTTAATGTCTCGAAAATTAAGAACCAATTTAATAGTTACAAAAGATGAGGCAGAACCCAAAGTTGTTGGTGCACAATATAAACAAATAATCAGGAAAAATCAATTAAAACAACAAACTTATTACAATAGGGAAAAAGATCCTTGCCAGAGCTTCAACCCAATGATCTAGTGTATGTACAAATTGAACCAAAAGGTACTTGGTCTCTTGGTAAGATCTTAAACAAACTTAGAGATAGGGCTTACAAGTTACAAATGAATAATGGTTCAATTTTGGTTAGAAATAGAAAGTTTATTAAAAGCTTTATTCAAAGTGAACTTCCAAAATAAACCATTGTTCACTTGGCAAAGATAAAGTAGACTCCTCCAGTTCATCTAGTAATGTAAAATGTTTCTTTGAACTGCCTGAGGACTTAGAAAATGTAAATGATCAGTGTATATCAGAAACTCCAGACAGTACGGGTTTACCTGATATGTTAGCACCAGAAGAGACTAGTAACGGAACAGTGTTTGAAAGTGAAAGCAATAGTGCTAGTACTGCTGGTAGTAGTTTGAACGATTCAGAGCAGGAAAGTTATAGTGGTAGTGATGATGATGAATGTATTACAGAAGTTGTAATTGATAATCATACATCTGATTCAGATTCAGATCTGAGAGAAAAGTCTTAAAGAAAATCAATGTAACGTCTTCTGGTCGTATTTCAAGACCTCCTCCAGGTTTGAACGAATTTAAGTAAGTAGGCGGTATTATTTTAGAAAGGGGATGTAATAATAGGCGTTATAAAACTATGCTTTAGTAGGGTACCCTGTAAACGTACCTTTAGATGCAGGAGTCGAGAGGTGAGTGACGACGCGTTCAGTGGAACAATGATGTCAATAAGGAAAACATCATAAGTACCTTAATGTTGTATTTTATCTACATTAATAATGTATAGTGTACTGAATAAACAACATTAAAACACTAGTAAAGGATTGACTTTTCCAAATAATCTTTGTTTCAAGAATTTTTAACGATTCTTTTTCGTTCTGAAGCTGAATTAGTATCACCATTGCATTTATATGGGAAGTTTATGTATAGAGAACAACCTTAATAACTGGCATTATTACTACCAAAAGATTCTTTAACAAGTCAAGATAAATTTCACTCTGTGAAAAAGTTTCTGTAATATTTGCGACCTTTTCTTTGTCCATGCGAAAATGTTGTACAAATTCAATGTCATTATATTCAGCAATAACCTGGAAGAGTTGATAATTTACGAATTGTCCTTTAACTTTTTAAGGTAATGATAAACTTACAGCCTTATAATTTTTATAGTGTTTCGGATTCTTGTTGGCATAATTGATTACATTCAAACACAAGTACAAGTCCTCTTCATTACTTGAAGTAGAATTTGCAATTGTGCAATAAATTTCTGAGTCATCCAATGAAAAATAATGTTTGTAACATCCATTTTCCCTAACCTAACAAATTCATATAAGTTGCTGTCAATAGTCAGAAGGTCGTTCGTTTGTAATGATGAAAATCATAACTCTACTTAATAAATTCTGCTCTGTGACGTCATTTGTAAGTAGCTTGGAACTACTTGGAGTAAAGGTAGGTTCGCAGCTATCCGTCTGCGTTGGTACGTTGACCAATCAGAGCAACCCATTTTTAAATTTGTCCGTCGTGCTAAAACGACGGAAAAGTTAGTTGAAGCTGAACTTTTTGCGTTTATTGATCCGGCGGGCGGTACTACATGCTAGAAAAGTGAGGTTATGGTATTGTTTTTGTGATTATACAGGAGCTATATCTCGTTTAAATGTATAGGTATAGTTCTGAACTGCACCTATTATGGTACGTGTACTTAAATATTTAATTACGAATTATGGTACGTGATGATAGGTTGCGTGCGTATGTTTACAATTGTGGAATGTCAACGGAATCGCAAGGCTCTGAACCACCTGTTTTCAATAGCTCCGTTGCCGGACGACGGATGAACGGTAGCTACGAATCTAACTTAAGACAAACGAACACCTTAAGTTTCGATGTTGAAAACGGGTATGACGTCAGAATTGATGATGCACAACATAAAGGAGTAGAGTAGATATTACTATTTTGTGACATGATTAGAGAACAAAGAATATATAGCGTATATATTCTTTGTTAGAGAATCATTTATTTTGCGGTGGTTTACGAAGGCGTTTAGTTCTAGAAATATTATTCAAGTTTTTGAACGACAAGTGCGGGCTCTAGTGTCATCCGATCAAGTTTAGAAACCAGGTTCAGAAATTCACAAATTGCGTTTTCGTTTGTTACTGTAAATTTTTTTAATGAGATTAAATTTTAAAACAGTACGATCTCTCAGAAATGCCGTATGAGATTGATAAGCAACTTATAAAAGTAGAACCTACAGAGGAAGGACAAATAAATTTACAGTTTAACCAACAAAATGTTATGGTAAACAAGGATCTAATAAAAAAGAAATTGTTTACCATTCTGATGGTGAAAATATTAACAATGACTTGAAAGTTATAAAGTAGAACCTACAGAGGAACGACAAATAAATTTACATTTTAACCAACAAAATGTTATGGTAAAGAAGGATCCAATAAAAAAAAATTGATTACCATTCTGATGGTGAAAATATTAACAATGACTTGAAAGATACTGTAAATATTGAAGAAAAAAGGGAAGACGACGTCTCAGGTTTAAGAAACCTTAGAGATCATATAAAGCAAAATAGTGACAGACTCCACAAATATTCAACCTAATCAGTCTAGTTCACCCTCAACAGTGATCCGCAATTTAGCTTATAATCTTATAAATCAGACTTCATCTTTTAAATACAAATGTGATCAATGTGATTATGTAACAAAATGTAAAAACAGCATTGTGTAGTACACAATGCTGGTTATAAATTGACCATTGCGATTATACAACAAAATGGAAGAGTTACTTAAAACAGCACACTTTGAAACACAAATCAAGTGCTCATTATAAATGCGATCAATGTGAATATGTAACATACTGGAAACACAATTTAAAACGGCATTGTGCAGTACACCATTCAAGCACTGGTTATAAATGTGTTAATTATAAATGTAACCAATGTGATTTTACAACAAAATGGAAGAGTCACTTAAAACAGCACACTTTGGGACACAAATCAAGTGCTCATTATAAATGTGATCAATGTGATTATTTAACGAAATGGAAACACAATTTAAGACAGCATTCTGTAGTACACAGTTCAAACACTGGGTATAAATGTGACCATTGCGATTATACATCAAAATGGAAGGGTTACTACTTAAAAAAGCATACTTTGAAACACGCGCATTATAAATGCGATCAATGTGATTATGTAACAAACTGGAAACCCAATTTAAAACAGCATTGTGCAGTACACCGTTCAAGCACTGGTTATAAATGTTACCAATGTGATTATACAACAACATGGAAAAGTGCGTTAAAACGACATTGTGTAGTGCACAGTTCAAGTCCTGAGTATAAATGCGATCAATGTGATTTTAAAACAAAATGGCAGACTATCTTAAAAAGACATGATGTTAAACACAGCTCAACTGAGTATAAATGTGATCACTGTCATTTTATTACAAAATGGAAAGATAATTTAAGACAACATTTAGTAATAAATAAATCATGCGCTGATTATAAATGTGATCATTTGCGATTATCGAACAAAAAGGAAAAACAATTTAAAGCAACATTGTATAAAACATAGCTCAATTACTGGTTATCAATATAACTAATGCACAACAAAACACTTAAATATGACTTAAAACAACATTTTGTAATACATGATTTCTACACTGACTATTAATGTGATCCTTGCGATTATACAACCAAGTGGTATGGTAATTTAAAGCTCCACAGTGTAAAACATAAATCAATCAATTATAAATGTACCAATGTGACTATGCACAAAACGGGGAGTCTATCAAAACGACAGTGTTTTTCATAGTTCAAGTAATGATTATAAATGTGATCAGTGCGAATTATAAAACAAAATGGAAAGATAATTTAAAACAGCATTTTGTAAAACGCAAATCATGTGTTGGTTACTGAATTATTGTTAGATATTAATTATGTATAAACGGCTTTGCCAGAAGCACTTTCCCAAATCGTAGTAGACAGTTGTAAATAAAGAGATCAATAATAAAAAAGAGCTATTACTTTAGCTATTTTGTTAATATTTTCCCGGCTGTAGCTTAGTCAGAGCAAGGAGAATAAATGTGGCATCTACCTGATTTTGACAAATACACTAATTCGTTTTAGTTATCCTTTATTTCGTATTTATACAACTCTAGCTAAATATACTTAACCTACTTTGTATTAAAAATAAATTCTAAATAAAATAAATAATAAAACGAAAAGTAAGAAATAAAATAATAAACGGAAGGACGGGTCCCTTAGACAGCCACTACCTGGATTATCTCCGGCGGGTTGTGCGGCCTTCCTACCTGACGTCGCAGCTCCCTGGTATGTTTTTAACCTCTGTGGATATTGGATAATTAGTAATAAAGAAAGACGAGTAAATGCTCCAATATTATTGTCATTTAAAATGTCTGATGTTTAATAATTGACCCCTTAACACTTATGCATTTAGGTAATTAAATTATTAACGTAACACGGGGGTTAATTTCTACTGAAGATCAGAAGAAATCAATATTTTCTTCTTAAACGTTTTAAGAATTTACGTTAACTACTAAGTAGCTAACGTCTGGATATACGAAGAAATTTATATAAATTTATTCTGAGAAGAACACAATAGGGGCTGATAACATTAATTATATTTACAATGGAACGAATTTAGTTTACTAGGTCAAACTGTTCTTTCCCAATTTCATTTCAAAGCAAAATAAAGTACTAATTTTATTTACAGAGCTTTTAGTTTAACTTACTGGAGTTGCGGTAATTATTATAATTATGCTAACTGATTACCATATAAACTATCAAGGTCATAATCTACAAACAACGTGAACAAATAAGGAAAATGGCGCATCTCTCTTAAAACGTATAATAGAGGTTTTATATTCAATTACGATTTTTTTATCGCTTCCAGAAAAATATATAGGAATGGGAGTTCTCTTAAGAATTAGACCGGGATTTCTAATTTCGGGGCTTATCGAAATTAGCTAAACTTAATGGAACTTATTTATTCCTTCAGAAGGCGGGTTGTTACACTTTATTAAGTATTCTGGTTACGAAACAAAGTATATTCGCACAAAGGACCGTAGTTGATTTAATTAAATATTCTGGACACGAAAATGGAATGTTCGTGTTTGACGACTGGAATGTCTGATTTATTTACCGTCACAGAAATATCGGTTAACAGGATTATCTTAACGGGAAAACGACTTTCCGGAGATTATTATGCGACTATCTGTCTGCAGGTTTGGCTGGTCTCCCAGCTCGTTTGTATAGATGTTACGAACGTGGCGGTGGGATAGATTAATTAATTAAACGGGCATACACGCTTTGGTTAATTAGATGGATGTTAGACTGCACAGGCTTCCACCCTTCAGACAAGAGAGGTAGGAAAATATCCACACAGGCATACACCTTGTAGACATTCCCTGAGGAATTCTCAATACTTTTCGGACAATCTAAAAGCAAAGAGTAGGATTTGCGTCTAGTCTACATGTGTGATTGTGTTTTGCAGACGGATCGGTTAATAATCTGCCAAGGGAAAAAAGAAATATTCTAACGGAAAGCGGAATATAAGTCAGGATTGAATGCAGAATAATCATGTAAAATAAATGCAAATTGAAATTTTGAAAAAAATACATGATTTGAAGTAGAACGATCTCAAAATAGAAGTAACATTAAAATTGAATTTCGTGCGCGTCTAGAAAATACTTCCCCCGAAGTATCAAATCTAACTCCCCACCTTCTCTGATTTTGGATGTCTCAGCTTTTTTACTTCATTGCGTTTCACGTTTTCTTTTTCATTTAACTTTGTTCTTGGGTTTTTCTTTACAATATTATAACAAACTATCATCTTATTTTAGTATTCAGCAACGAATAAAAATTTTCACAATTTTCAAAATTTTGTTCCTCTTAGAACGAAAACATGGGGGGAACTGATCGAATGGATTGGAATGTTTCCTATTACAGAACGTAAATTAGATTAAAAAAGTGGTACTGGTGATAGTCAGTAAGTGATTGGATTTTTCTAAAAAACAAACATTTTGATTCTACAGGCGCAAATGTGCAAAAGTCAAGATAAACCGGATTTAGACTTATTGTAATTTAGAAGATATGCAGTACGAAGATTTTTTCTCAATATACCTAGTACTCTCAGGAAAATAAGTTATTATCATTTTTACTATCATATTTATTTTGCCATTCAAATTTAGGTCTGAGTAAATCGAGCGTGGCTCGTTTGAGTATGGATACGATGTGTGACAACATAGGGCACATCTCAAAAAAAGGCCATATGCATGTCAAAAACAATAATAAAATGCATAATGTGCAAGGTTAGATTACATGGAGGAAAATGAATAGGCAAAGGCAACGTATTTCATTCCCTCCCCAAGGGGGGGGGGCTGCTTGAGCTTTCCAAGCTCCTTCAGCTTCAGTGATGGATTCCCAACATTCACACATTCAGTGTCTATGCAGAGTAGGACTAAAGATGAGAGTGGTAAGGACCCGATCGGAAGGAACGGAGCTAGGGTTCTGAATAGGAAGTTACTACTCCAGCATTTACATACCCGTACATCATTTCGTTATACGCAGTGATACTACCTCTATACGTGTATGAGGGAAACCCTCCTAAAAAATCCGTGTTAGCTCGTGACTTACCAGCTATAAGCCATAACTTTACTAGTAATTCGAAATCAAAGATGGAGTTTATTGTTGCGCATATATACAGGGTGTATTTTAAAATTACCGACAAACGAAAACTGGAGATTCTATGATTCAAAATAAGACAAAAATTATAAACGCTCTTCCGAAAATGGTTCCTAACCGAGATACAGGTTGATTAAAAAATATTTTTTTTTAAGATTTTTCTAAGATTCCTCAAAAACTCCAAAAGATATTACACTGAGATTTGGTACACATCAATGTCTAATTAAGTACAATTAATCAGATGAGTTTGAGTCAACTGGCTGCGTTCAGTAGCGTAGAATATGTTAAGTTAATCACTTTAAGTCCCTGCTTTTTTTGAAGAAATATTTTTTTGTTAAATTCAACATTTAATTTTGCAAATAAAATCATACTTAGTATTTTTTCGATTCGGCACCCGTTTTGAAATATTTTGCATTAACATAAAAGACTACATTATTCAGTAATAACCAAATTAAATAAATCAGAGATTGCTTTGCATTTGGCAGTTACGTATTTTATGTTTGCTAAAATAGTTGCGTTTACGCGTGTCTTGTAATCCATTATTTGGGTCTAATTACTGTAAAAAATGAATTATTCCAAACGAGAACTTGTCGATATGCATTTATGTTATGGTAATACTAATTGCAATGTTCGTGCAGCTGCTCGACTTTATGAACAAAGATTTCCAAATAGAAGACATCCACATCATGCTACGTTTAGAACCGTTCATCGTAACTTGTTAGAGTATGGAAGTTTAAAAGGAAAGAAAAATTCCGGACGAAATGCTCGTGTACGAGTTGAAATTGAGGAACAAATTTTAGATAGAGTTTATGAAAATTGATCAATAAGAACGCGTGAGTTAGGTTCAGAATTTGGTGTATCGCATAGCAAGTCTTGGAAAGTTTTACGAGAACCAAATTTACATCCCATTCATCTACAAAAAGTGCATGCATTATTGCCTGCTGACCATCCTCGTCGAATGAATTTTTGCGAAGATGCTGAAGATGTACAATTTGTTAGAAACTTATTGACCACTAATGAGTGTATTTTTTCCTGAAATGGAATAATAAACTTGCATAATTCCCACAAATGGTTAGATGAAAACCAGCGTCCAACTGTAGTTACAGCTCACCAACATAGATTTAGCGAAAATATTTGGATAGGTATACTATACGATCACCTAATCGGACCCACTAGTTTCCTCAAAGACTTACTGGCGAATTCTATTTAAATTTTTTCAGAGAAGATTTGCCAAAATTGTTTGACGACGTACCCTTAGATGTTAGAATGAACATGTATTTCATGCATTATGGTGCACCACCACATTCTACACGAAACGTCGGAGAATTTTTAAATGCATGGTTCCCTGGACGCTGGATTGGACGAGGAAGTGAAGTACCGTGGCCGGCACGATCGCCCAGATTTAAACCCATTGGATTTTTTTGTGTGGGGGTATCTGAAAACTCGTGTCTATTCTGTTCAAATTGATAATCGAGAGCAACTTTGGAATCGAATACAGATGACATGCGATGAGATTAGGGCTATGCCACAAATTTTTCAGCGTGTTAGGTTTCATTTGCTAAGAAGAATACAAGCTTGCATTCAAAAGGAAGGACATTTTGAACAATGTGTATAAAAATAATTATTATTTTGTTTTTGATTCCTTCAATATCTCTTTAATAATGTACCTAATAGTTAACTGCGTTATTTTTTTATTAAAATAAAACAAATGTTTATTTCTATTGAATAATGTGGTCATTTATGTTAATGCAAAATATTTCAAAAACGGGGTGCCGAATGGAAAAAATACCAAGTATGATTTTATTTGCAGAATTAAATGTTGAATCTATCAAAAAAATATTTCTTCAAAAAAAACAGGGGCATGCGTTTTTTTTACTTAAACTGATATTATATATTCTACGCTACTGGATGGAGTCAGTTGACTCGAAACGCATCTGATTAATTGTATTTAATTAGACATTTAGGTGTACTAAATCTCATTGTAATATCTTTTGTAGTTTTTGAGGAATCTTAAAAAAACCCTAAAAAAAGTATTTTTTAATCAACCAGTACCTCGGTTAGGAAGCATTTTCGGAAAAGCGTTTATGACCATTTTTGTCTTATTTTGAATCATAGAATATCCAGTTTTCGTTTGTCGGTGATTTTAAAATACACCCTGTATATATATATATATATATATATATATATATATATATATATATATATATATATATATATATATATATATATATATATATATATATATATATGAGATGATTTAAATTACATTCGTTAGCTATGTAAGTCACATAGTGAATAATTTCTTTAGTTTGTACAAATGGTACATCTCGTTATATATAATTTTAGATAATAATGATTGATTAACATTGAGATGTATGTAAATTTAATTATTTCATAATAAAATGTTAATATAAGTATAATCGACAGCATATTCCATTTAAGTATAGGTATTTTACTTATCGTTACGATTTAATTCAAGTGCATATTTAGTTAGTAAGTTTATTTAAACATAATGTTCCCTAATGACATGAGATACAAGCTGTAGTTTACAAAAATAATGTTAAAACTAGATTTAGGCTGGTATCAATGTCACAATTTAAATGTACGCAGAATCATGAAAACATTCGTGTTAGTGCGATAAACGTATATAAGTGCTAAAATTACTAAAAAACAGAACAATTACATTGGTGTTTAACTATAAAACATAAACTAGCCAGCAGTTCTGGAATTATTGTGTTTAATAAACATTTACAGACCTTAAACTAGTGATTTGCAACAATTCGACACTAGTCTTAGAAGAACTTATAAACCTATAAAAGTGTTAAAATAAATTAAATTGAGACATAAACATTAAGAATAAACACTTTCACAAAAATTGTAATAGCAATTTGAGGTTATTTATTTCCTCACATAAAATTTATGTAAAAGTTATTTTAGATTGAGACGATTTGTTTAAAATAAATTATAAGAGGTAAAAATAGTAAAGTAGCCTCAATTTCAAGTCACAATTCACTATATTTGTGACCATTTTGTCAAATTTAGTTTCTAAGAGTGTTTGAAAAATTAAAATAATTTTCCTTTCAAATTGGCCGTAGGCATGTAAAAGATGAATATTTATGTGTAGTAGCATCCCATATTCATGTGGAAATTAATTCCAGGCCTGTAAAGTACATAAAATTAGCTTAAAATCAATAATTCAGTATTGAAATTAACATGGTTGTTAGTTGTAGGAATTAGTTCATGTTTGGTTTAAAATTATAGGAAAATTTATGTAGATTATGAATATGTTTTTAGTTTTAAGATAGGTTTAAGGGGCAAACGTTATGAGGTTTTGAAATTATATCGTAAAGTAAAAATTGCTTTAGCCATCAGAATTTAGGAAACATTGTAGGTAACTATTGATAACAATCGAAGATTTTGGTTACTATCCCTTTTCATATAAATAGAAGTGCTGAAGGATTACAATCTCTCTCTAAATTTTCTCTGTTTCAACAGCTTGCTAAAGCAAGATGTTGCCAAATTTTTCGTGAAATTATTTTAAACAAAATAACGTCACTTCGTTAAAAACAAAGTGCGATTTTAGTATCGGAAGTGTTAAAACAATAAGTGATAGTCATTTGTCGGGAAATAATTAAATTAAGGTTAGTTTACCTTTTTAAAAATCAAAATCGGATGTTATCGATAGTGAGTGAAAATATTTCCGCAGTTTCGACATTGTTTTTTTTTAAGTTTGTTTTGTTTACGTTTGTTATGGATATTTAATTGTGTTCTCTCCGTGTTATCATCATTATACATTTTATTTACTGGAAGTGTGTTTAATTTAAATTAACCTTCAAACTATCCATGATTTTCAAAATTTATTTTGAAATAAATATAAGAAGTGTGTAAAAATAAAGATTCATCAGAAATAAAATAACATTAGTGAAACTTACATAAACGTATACGCAGTTAATATTGAAACAAATTTGGATGTTCGAGAAGCAGAGTTGGAGTTCGAAGGAGCTGTTTTCTACGATCAACTTCATCATCAGTGACCAGATAAGGAGGACATTTTATGTGAGTGTTATGATTTTGTACTTTATTGTTGACATTGATATTTTCATTGTTGTGTTTATAATTTCCATGCTTTGTAACAAACATGATGTGCGACAACGTGTATGCATGTCCAAAGGGAACATTATTTGATCTAAAATTTAAATGGTTAATATAATATTGAATAAATTCAAACGTATTTGTACTTACATGTATGGCGAATTTCATTTTACTTGTAATCAAAGGTCACATGTTTGCACATACACAGCGCATGCCCAAGTATACATTTTGAAGAAGCATATATTGATGCAAATTAAAATTTATAATTCAATTTATTTGAATAATTTAAACATAATAAAATATAATTGGGCAATAACTCAATGTGCATTAATCAAATTAACTATAATTATAATATTCAAAATCTTAGTATAATTCAAATAAATAATACTTTACTTTGTCATATAAATATAAAGTCTCTTCTAAACTTTGAACCCTATCCCCTTTGATGAGTCTTTACATGCGACTGTTTTTAAAAGTTAGTTTGGGCAATATAAATAATTATAAATAATAATAATTATAAAAATAAAATATTAATACATTTTACGATTATAAGTTTTTAAAGATTAAGTTAAACAAGTATAAATATCAATTTAAATATATATCAGTTCAATATATATATATATATATATATATATATATATATATATATATATATATAAAATATAATAAAATTAGTATTTCAATTTATTCTTATTATTGTAGTTCACAATAAATTTTTGATAATGCTGTAAATCCAAACAGCGAAACGTAAAACAAAAATTTTGCATTTAATTAACAATTCATTCCCAGAAATAATTTTACATACTGTTATATATATATATATATATATATATATATATATATATATATATATATATATATATACATATATTTGAAATGTATTTAATATTTAATGCTTGTCGAACAGTTTGGACACTATAAAATGTTGTTAATTATTTATTTATTGTAATTATTTGTTTTAATGATAGAATTTATGTTGCACCGAACTAGCTCAAATTATCTCAATTGGGGATATAGTTCATTAGCATTATCGCTTATTGTTGGCAAATAAAATAAAAATAATTTAGTCTTTGACGTTATTTTAATTGCGTTAAAATGTAATTTTGAAATCATGAAAAATTTTATCTCAAACATAGAAATGTTCTTTGTCAAATAAATTGTAAATTATAATAATTGGTTGGTATATGAAACAGACCTTAGTTGAACCTGCACAATAACGCATGCGTAGCGTCCTAACTGAATTAATTAAAATACAGCCTGTCAAAAATGTCAATAAACGATTTAAAATATATGAGTTCAATTACGTTTTGTTTAAAAATAAAATTATAATGTTGATAATAACACCGGTTCATTTACCTTACAGATATTTATACCATGTAGTCGCACAAACATTTACACATATAATCAATAAAAACATAAATACAGGAAATCAAACGAATAATCAATGCAATAAATGGGTTATGATAATAAAATTTCACTCACATGTGTTACTGCATTTTCCCAAGGATGTTTTAATTTGGCTGGTTCCATATTAGAATATCGTACGTAGATTTCTTCCCATGTGTAGCCGATGATACTGCTTTGCTGTTCACAATGGTGCTGCATAAATTTCCATACTTCATCCAAATCCAATTTGTTGATGAACGACTTTTCTTCGTGGTAAATGTGATGTAATGTAATATTGCTCATATATTTTCAATTAAGCACTCTATTTTAAATCGTATATTTAGATGTTGGTTTAACTGTTTACAAAATTTTTCGATTTTAAATTTATATTTTTATTTTCATATAAATTTTAATTAATTTCACTTTTATTTTAGATTCCGTTATGGAATTTAGTTTATTAACACTATGCGTCGCTTTCAAAGAAAATAAACATCAAATCCAAATAACTGAATAATTTTATTAACATGAAGAAAAAAAAACACATCAACCGATATTTGAACACGAATTCAAATCGAAACAATTTTATTATAATCTACAATTATATCGGTAACCTACATTTTAAATTTAGTTATAGGTTAAAACAATTGTTTCTGAGGTCTCGACTCTTCACTGAACCCGTTTCAAAAATCCGACTTATAAACGTAACTTATAACTTACATGTTAATACCAACACTATTAACACTTTGACTTGTTAGTCATAAAAATTTTCAATTGCAAGAATAAAAAAATGTAAGAGTAAGATAAAGAGCAAGAAATCAGGCGCAATTCCTTTTATACATTTCTCTTAGAAACCAAAATTTCAACTTTTTCTGTATCATACACACAAAAGATCCAAACGTCTGATTGGTCTAAATAAGATTGTTAACTTAACTAAAATACAAATTATGCTATAACTTTCTTAAAATCAGTCGGATTTACTTTTTGAAAACAGATTTGGAATCAGGGAAAAATTCCGCATAAAAGGATACCTCACAAGCCCCATCTGCTTCTAAGCTTTGCAATTTGACAAATTATAATCTAATTTTACTTATATCTAAGAAATTCTATATTTTACACCTAAACTAATTACATATTCGTAATCTACATGAACAACTGTATCAGAATACATTTACCTCGAACCATATAACTTAATTTTAACAGAAATTCCTTTTTCATATTAGAATTTTAGGTAGTTAACCCCACTTTTCTAATTTTATGTTCATATAATTTGTACATTGTAAATTTCTGTATGAAAACGACGGAAACCTTCTATTAATTACTTTTATAATTTATTTTAAGCTTAAATTATCCTACAAAACTATAAATTTGCAATATCCTTAAAATATAATACTTAACCTAATTTATTACAATTTTACTCATAACTTACGTTTAAAACGTCCAAATCACTTGAAATGTTACTTTATGATGTTCTTATAACTGTCTTTAACATCAATACTGTTTACTTTTACTCTATAGTCTAAAACTTTGTCAATTCAGAAATACATATTGTTTAACACATTTATGTAGATTTTGTATACAAAATGTATTTTTGTGTTAAATATTCTATTGTAGAAATGTTGTTCATGTTCTATTTAATGTTTATAACGCACTACCACTTCTCCTGCACTTTTTGTACACTTAGTGAATTATAACTATACAGTGTTCATATCATAACCCTTTCTTAAAGTTTATATAGTTCCTGCATTGTAACTAAATCTATACATGTTCTACATATTATTATAAACCTACTTCATGTGATTAATTTCTGTAAAGTTTCTAAATTTCTTAAATAATTTGAATAAACTGTAAATTTACTGAAATATTTTCTACGAACCTAACCGTACTCACAAATATCAATCGTTCTGACCTTCCTCACATGCTCCTGGTATAGCTCATTGCTTTTTATGAATAAACAAAATTCCACAAAGCCTGTTTCGTTAAATCAAAACCATATTCTCTCACTCGTCTACTAATTTACTTATTAAAACGCAGTGTATACATTCTCCAATCTATTTAAATTTGCCCACTATAAAGAATATAAACATTAACTCTTGCCCTGTATTAATCTTATTTCTAACCATCTCATCTCAATATATATATATATATATATATATATATATATATATATATATATATATATATATATATATATATATATATATATAGATTGCCCACAACTTATAAACTAGTTATTTTGACACCATATATTTATAATTGGTTGAGTCAGTTAGTTAAGGAGTTTTTAAGAATATAAAAATTATGTAGGGCGTTCTATTAAAAAAACATTTCACCTGTTGTACTTCACTTACAAGAACCACCTTGATATTTATATATATATATATATATATATATATATATATATATATATATATATATATATATATATATATCAAGGTGATTCTAGAATAGGTGGTCAAAATTAGGGAGCTGATGTAGGATAGCAATGCAAACAAAAATGTTCCTATCAACTTGGGTCGTAAAACGCACCATTACGGAGATACAGGGTGTTTAGTTTTCAATTTGATGTTATTTAATATTTTCGTTAGTTTTCAATAAATAGCTTTCAAATTTGTAGCATTGCCTATAATTCTTATGCTGAATAACGTGATTTATGTAATTTCAATGTATCGTGCAGATGGCGCTAGTTGCGGCATATTTTTGTGGTTAAAAATGACGTAACTTTTTTCTAACAAAAAGTATCAACTTTTCAAAGGCATGATTGGATTCTGCGATCCATATTGCATAAAACAGGTATACCTTATTGAGCTCGCTATCTGTAACCATTTCCGAATAAAACTCAATTTCACATTTCAATACTCAATTATTGGTATTATTACAATTCGGAGAAGTCAGTAGAATATTATTGAAATAAAAGATTATGAACAGATTTAACAGAAAATATGAATAAATTATCGATAATGATATCATTTCATTTCTCAAAGTGTCCTTCATTTTCCTGTATACACTGTTGCAGTCTTCTCATAAGTGAAAATACTACACGATTTAGTCTTTGCTCTTATACTATTTCATTGAAAGCGTCTTCAATTCGCTGGCGCAGTTCCTCAGCAGTTTCAATCAACTTATGAAACGCGATATCTACAACCGTTGTCGATAAAAATAAAATTTTGCATTACGTGGACTTTGTTCGTGTGTAATCCAATCATACAACCGCATTCGTATGGCACTGAAACGTAAAAAAAATTGGCACTGACAGCAGCTTGCTAATATTTCGCTATCTGTCATTATCGTTTAAATTGTTTGAAATTGTGTTTTGAATCGTTGTTAAATTAAAATGTCGCTCTACACATTTTCTGAGTATGTTGATATGCTGCTGGTGTTGGGCGAATGTCTTGGAAGTGCACGGGCTGCTGTGAGACGGTACAGTGAAAAATATCCCAGAATAAATCTGCCTAATTATAAAACATTGCTGTCTACTGAACGCCGTTTACGTGAAAGTGGAACTTTGAAGCCTCAGACTGCTGATAGGGGAAGACGAAGGACGGTGAGATCAGTTGCAAATGAGGAGAATATTTTGAATATTATTGAAGATAATCCCACTGTTAGTAATAGGCGTGTGTCACTACAAATTCAAGTGTCACAACCAGTTGTTTGGAGAGTTGCAAAAGAACAACAATTGCATCCGTACCATTACCGTCAAGTCCAGGATATTTTGCCAGGTGATAGACCCATACGCATGAGATTTTGTGGATTGCTCCTGAGGAGGCATGAACAGGACTCCAACTTTCTTTCAAATATCATCTTTAGCGATGAGGCTACTTTCACCAGAAACGGAGTGTTTAACATGCATAATGAACATGTTGGGGCCGATGAGAATCCACATGCCAGAAAAACTACTCATTACCAACATTCTTTCAAAATTAATGTCTGGGCTGCAACACTTGGCACTGAACTTCTAAGCTACCGCATTCTTCAAGGTAATTTAACCGGAGAAACGTACCGCGATTTTTTATCCAATCAACTTTATGAACTTTTGGAAGACATTGCCTTAGCGAGAAGGTGTACCCTATGGTAAATGATGATGGGGCCTCCATTTTAGTTGACAGTGTCGTATATGGCTATCCGAACATTTTCCAAATCAATGGATAGGCCGAGGCAATGAAGCTCCTTCATTTTGGCCCCCTAGGTCACCAGATCTCAATCCTATGGATTTCAATGTTTGGGGACAAGCGAAAAATAAAGTATATGCTCAGTTAATTGAAATTGTTGAGGAACTGCGCCAGCGAATTGAAGACGCTTTCAATAAAATAGTACAAGAGCAAAGACTAAATCGTGTAATATTTTCACTTATGAGAAGACTGCAGCAGTGTATAGAGGAAAATGGAAGACACTTTGAGAATTAAAATATCATTATCGGTAATTTATTCATATTTTCTGTTAAATCTGTTTATAACCATTTATTTCAATAATATTCTACTGACTTCTCCGAATTGTAATAATACCAATAATTGAGAATTGAAATGTGAAATTGAGCTTTATTTCGTGCCCTTGAAAAGTTGATACTTTTTGTTAGAAAAAAGTTACGTCATTTTTAACCACAAAAATATGTGGCAACTAGCGCCATCTGCACGATACATTGAAATTAGATAAATCACGTTATTCGGCATAAGAATTATAGGCAATGCTACAAATTTGAAAGCTATTTATTGAAAACTAACGGAAATATTAAATAAATTAACTTATCAAACTGAAAACTAAACACCCTGTATCTCCGTAATGGTGCGTTTTACGACCCAAGTTGATAGAAACTTTTTTGTTTGCATTGCTATCCTGCGTCAGCTCCCTTTTGACCAACTATTTTAGAATTACCTTGTATATATATATATATATATATATATATATATATATATATATATATATATATATATATATATATATATATATATATATGTACACTAAGAGGAAGCAACGGTCGTACTATTTAATATTCAACGATTTGAAAGGGACTCCGATCGCAAATTAGTTAAATAGAACACTCTGTATTCCTTACCAAGCTTTCGAAATTTTTTATTTCATCATGAGGGCTTCTACAAACGTACATTTAGTGAAAGTTCTACAGAACTGTATACTACCTACAGAATGTGAGGTTAAAATGAAGTCGACAACATAACTACATGCATGTATAAGTACCGGTAAGTCACTGTTATAAAAAACATATTAAAATTATTTCTGGTTAAGATTAACAATTAGAATGACATACTTAAACCATTAAAACAATTTAAAAATTTTCTCTACTATCTAACTATCATGCAGTTTCTTCTATCTACCAACCTAAAACTTATATAATAACATTTCTAATGACGAACCTAAAACATTTCACAGATAAACTACAAACTATCGATTATAGGGAACATCCCCAAGAAATCCACCTTAGAATAAAAAACGACAACAAACCTATTCATCTAACGGACCATCATAAAAATCTATACTAGGATAAGTTAACAGGTAAGTGTACGTATTACTTAAATTTTGGTTCGCATGTACAGATAATGCGCACCTTTACAAGTTTTTTGTGACGTCACCCTTATGCAGAGCGATCCTACGTTGGACAAACATCTCAATGGTTAAAAAGTAGGACCTCACATTCTGTAGGTAGTATACAGTTTTGTAGAACTTTCACTAAATGTACTTTTGTAGAAGCCCTGATGAAATAATAAAAAATTTCGAAAGCTTGGCAAGGAATACAGAGTGTTCTAATTAACTAATTTGCTTATCAAATCGTTGAATATATATATATATATATATATATATACATATATATATATATATATATATATATATATATATATATATATATATATATATATATATATACAGGGTGTTTCATTAAGGCTGGCCACCGGCCATATTACAGAAACTAGTGGACATAAAAAGTGGAGAAAAAATTCATTATAAAAGTCATACGAGAAAATCCTGGACCTTAATAAGAGTGGGGAAGCTATTGAATGTGTAATCATTTAAATCGCTGTTATTTTTAAACGACTTATCCGATTGTAGTAAACCTAGGCTTGTTTAGAAGAAAAGGTAAGTACTTTTAAATGTCGCATCCATTGGTACGCGATAGCTCATAATAAAATTGTTGGAGGCGCAATTTGTAATAATACCAGTTTTTTGATTTTATTCAGAAAAATTAAATCATACGGTATAATTATGACATCATAAGCGGAAAGTAGCTTAAATTTGTAACAAAAACGTAAATAACGCAATTTGATATCTTTATTTGTTCCAGAGTTATGGCGAAAAGAAGACTTTTTAACCGTTTAATTTAATAATTGATTGTTACTATGGTTTCTTAAGGTGTATAGGTTGGATTAGTAATGAGGAATCTGCATTTATCATAGTCTGTGCCTCCTTCACACTCTATCTAGGCTTAGGACTAGTCCAAACTAAGCAAATTGCAAAATTTGGAGCGTGTTTAGAGGCCAACGGGCCATAACAACGATATCAAAGTAATGATTGATTTTGTTTAAGAAACTTTTCAATAGAATGGTACAAAATCATGAACAACTGTTAAAAACTAGTGAAAATCTATAAATGTTCAAATTGACGGCCGTTTTGTAAAAACAACTATTAATTCTTCTTCTGTACGTTTATAACATCATATAAAACTTCTAAGGCATAATTCTAATGTGGTGTGTTTTAAAATAATAATCTAATTTGCTGCGGAACAAAGTCGGCTCGTTTCCATGGAGGTAAATAAATTGAAAAAGTTGTCAACTTACTTAATTTTGATTGATGTTGTGTTGTAAAATTTTTCCTTCATTAGTTTTGGGTTTCATTGTACCTTATTAGAAATTAGTGCTATCCTTCAAAATGTCGTATATCAATTCCGAGGCTTACGACATGCTTGCCGTGTATTATGAATGTTTTCAAAATGCAGCTATTGCGGAACGACAATACGCTATCAGATATCCTGATCGAAGGCACTACACTAGAAAAGTATTTCGGCGAATGGCAACACGTTTAAGACAAACAGAAAATGTACGACGTATTCCACTTCCTGTCAGAAGACGTCGCATAAGAAATGAAGACAATAGTATTAATGTTCTTGCGTACGTAGAATCGGAGCCTCACGTAAGCATCAGGAGATTTCCACAGAACTAGGTGTAAGTGTTGCTTTTGTGTTCAGAATTTTAAGGATTTTAAGCTGCATCCTTATCATCTAGTTTTACACCAGGCTTTATCAGACACTGATTTTGACAGGAGGCTCGACTATTGCTATTGGCTGAGAGACATGTGTAGTGAAAATCTTCGATTCCTTTCCAAAGTTTTATGGACCGATGAGGCTACTTTTACTAGTTGCGGCAGAGTTAATTTGCACAATATGCATTATTGGTCGCAAACAAATCCTCACTGGATGCGCGAAGTGGATCACCAAAACAGATGGAGTGTAAATTTGTGGTGTGGTGTTTTGGTGACAGAATTATCGGACCATTTGTTTTCATGGACACCTAAATGGTAAATCTTATTTAAACTTTTACAAAATGACTTGCCCATCTTTTAGAAGACATTCCCTTGACGTGAGAGCATCCCTGTGGTATCAACATGATGGATGTCCTTCACACTATTCCCGAAGAGTCCGTGATTTCTTAAATGTTAGATACCCAAATCGCTGGATGGGAAGGGTAGTTTGTTTCCGTGGCCACCTAGATCCCCGGATTTAACTGTATTAGATTTCTACTTGTGGGAAGAATAAAAGATATTGTTTACGAAACGAGACCAACCACCCGAGAGGACATGATTCACCGAATTGAAATTGCAATTAATTCGATTCCACGAGACGAAATCGAAACAGCTGTATCCAGTACGAGAAGAAGAATTAATAGTTGTATTTTACAAAACGGCCGTCAATTTGAACATTTATAGCTTTTCACTTGTTTTTAACAGTTGTTCATGATTTTTACCATTCTATTAAAAGTTTCTTAAACAAAATCAATCATTACTTTGATATCGTTGTTATGGCCCGTTGGCCTCTAAACACGCTCCAAATTTTGCAATTTGCTTAGTTTGGACTAGTCCTAAGCCTAGATAGAGTGTGAAGGAGGCACAGACTATGATAAATGCAGATTCCTCATTACTAATCCAACCTATACACCTTAAGAAACCATAGCAACAATCAATTATTAAATTAAATGGTTAAAAAGTCTTCTTTTCGCCATAACTCTGGAACAAATAAAGATATCAAATTGCGTTATTTACGTTTTTTGTTACAAATTTAAGCTACTTTCCGCTTATGATGTCATAATTATACCGTATGATTTAATTTTTCTGAATAAAATCAAAAAAACTGGTATTACAAATTGCGCCCTCTAACAATTTTATTATGAGCTATCGCGTACCAATGGATGCGACATTTAAAAGTACTTACCTTTTTCTTCTAAACAAGCCTAGGTTTACTACAATCGGATAAGTCGTTTAAAAATAACAGCGATTTAAATGATTACACATTCAATAGCTTCCCCCACTCTTATTAAGGTCGGTACGCCAATGAGCCTTAGACCAAAATGATGCAGAATTGTCTAAGCTTTCTAACGATGTTACCAAAGGTATGCCTTAATGTGGAATTTTCGGAGAAATTTATAATTTTATTTTTAATTTATCAATTGCGCCCCTTGCGATGAATTACGGAACTTAAAAATAATTTCCAGGATTTTCTCGTGGCGACTTTTATAATGAATTTTTTCTCCACTTTTTATGTCCACTAGTTTCTGAAATATGGCCGGTGGCCAGCCTTAATGAAACACCCTTTATATATATATATATATATATATATATATATATATAAACATTATAAACTATTAAAACTACCAATGTACACATTGTAAAGGTTGTGAGTGGGACTCGAACCCATGACCATTACTTATCTATAGTAGAGCTCTTAACCTCCTGAGCTATCGAGAGCTACTCCTGATTCAACCCTACACTATATGTACCTTATTAGTTTTGATGTTATATAATTCATATATATTTACGTAACCTGTGTGTACATTGGTAGTTTTAATAATTCACAATTTTACTGGTATGCACTTAGATGCATTTGGTTTGTAAGTTTTCATATATATATATATATATATATATATATATATATATATATATATATATATATATATAAATTAAATTAATTTACTCAGGCACTCGGTCAATTAAAGGGGCGTTATAAATAAAAACAAATTTTTTATAATGAAAATGCATTTGGTTTGTAAGTTTTCATATATATATATATATATATATATATATATATATATATATATATATATATATATATATATATATATATATATATATAATAAATTAATTTACTCAGGCACTCGGTCAATTAAAAGGGCGTTATAAATAAAAAACAAATCTTTTTATAATGAAAATGCTTCGCAACTTTTTGGTCGCCTTATCAAGGCTGTAGAATTGTGTTATAGTTATAAATCACAAATAAAAAGGGTACCTATATAAACTTACATATAAGTTAATAAGTTATAAACAAAGACAACTTACAACTGACATAATAAGTTAATGTCACACAAGGTAAATATTAATAATAGTATCACATAGCTCAAATACAGACTAGATCTAAATGATTAACAGAATTCATATCAAAAATTTTTTAATAGTAGATAATATATTTATTATCTGAGAAAGTCAATTAAAATTATTATTTAAATATACCAGGCTATCTAAATGTTATGCGAGAAATTTATTATAAAAGTTAAACAAATAATTATTCTAATATTTAAATTTTCCGTCACTTTTAAAATTCATAGAATTGTTATTACGAATATAACACATTTCTAAAAACGATCTTCTTTTGAGATTGTTGTCTTTAAAAAAAATTTTTCATAATTAAACTTATGGTCCAATTTATTAAAGTGAACTGCTAAAACACAAGATTAGGTTCCAACTTACAGTCACTTTTGAGCTGGGTTAATCTATGTATTAAAACATAGCTAAGCTAAGCCAGGCAAACATTAAAAAATAGTTAAAGTAAAGGGAGGCTTTACAATATTACATGCTGTAGTGCTGTAATAACTATACTATACTATATATCCACAATATCCTACTTATTACTAAGCTAGTTTGAATTCGTCGCCAATAATTTCTGTTGTGTATAGGACTTCTATAAGACTTAATTCAGCAACTTAATAACTTAATACAGTAACTCAACTATATACAGTTCAAAAGATAGATGTACAAATTGTTTAATACACGACTTTGACCCTCTTTTTTATCATTATTCTTTTTATTGACAACTAACTGTCTAATACAATATACGAAAAGTGGTTCTGGTAAAGTCGTGTTTATACATAATTAATATCTAATAAATCAATAACTGACACATGACTTGTGTTTTATAAAATACTGTTTTAAATTATCTTTCCACTTTGTTTCATAATCGCGTTGATCATATTTATAACTAGTAATTGAGCTATGTATTATACAATGCTGCTTTAAACCACATTTCCATTTTGTTGTATAATCACAATGATCACATTTATAAACAGTACATGATTTATGTATTGCTAAATGCTGTCTTAAATTATCTTTCCATTTTGTTATAAAAGCACAGTGATTACATTTATACTCAGCAGTTGGGCTGTGTTTAACACAGTGTCGTTTTAAAATACTCTTCCATTTTGTTAAAAAACTACATTGATCGCATTTATACTCTGGACTTGAACTGTGTACTACACAATGTCGTTTTAATCCACTTTTCCATACTGTTGTATAATCACATTGGTTACATTTATAATTAACGCTGGATTTGTGTTTTAAACTATGCTGCTTTAGATGACCCTTCTGTTTAGTTGTATAATCACAGTGATCACATTTATAACCAGTACTTAAACGGTGAATAACACAATGCTGTTTTAAATTACCCTTCCATTTTGTTGTATAATCACATTGGTCACATTTATAACCAGCACTTGAACTATGCATCGCAAAATGCCGTTTTAAATGCTCTTTCCGTTTTGTTGTATAATCACATTGGTCACATTTATAACCAGGACCTGAACTGTGAATCACATAATGCAGTTTTAAATTACCTTTCCATTTTGTTGTATAGTCACATTGGTCACATTTATAACCAGTATTTGAACTGTGTATCACAATATGCTGTTTTAAACTCTCTTTCCATTTTTTTATATAATGAGCACTTGATTTGTGTTTTTTTAAGCAACCTCTCCATTTTGTTGTATAATCGCAATAGTCACATTTATAGCCAGTACTTGAACTGTGGACTGCACTATGCTGTTTTAAATTGGGTTTCCAGTTTGTTACATAACCACATTGATCGCATTTATAAGTAACACTTAAACTGTGAGTAACAACACAATGCCGTTTTAAACTACCCTTCCATTTTGTTATATAATCACATTGGTCACATTTATAACCAGTGCTTGTACTGTGTACTACACAATGTGGTTTTAAATTTTGTTTCCATTTTGTTACATAATCACATTGATCACATTTGTATTTAAACGGTGAAGTCTGATTTATAAGATTATAAGTTAAATTGCGCGTCACTGTTGAGGGTGAAGTAGACAGATTAGATTCAATATTTATGGCGGGTCTGACATTATTTTGCTTTATATGATCTCGTTCAGTTATACTAACAAGATTTCTTAAACCCTCGTCGTCTTCCTCCTTGTTTTTAATATTCGCAGTGTCTTTCAAGTCATTGTTTATATTTACACCATCAGAACGGTAATCAAATTCTTTTTTTATTAGATCCTTGTTTACCATAACACTTTGTTGGTTAAACAGTAAATTTATTTGTCGTTCTTCTGTAGGTTCTACTTTTATAAGTTGCTTATCAATCTCATACATTTCTGAGAGATCGTACTGTTTTAAAATTTAACCTGATTAAAATTTTTTTACAGTAACCCATGAAAAAAGTTTTGGATAATTTTGTGACCGTGGTTCTACAGGCGTTTTCGTAAACTTGTTCAGATGGCACTGAGTCCGCACTTATCGTTTAAAAATTTGAGTATTTCTAGAACTAAACGATTTCGTAAACCGCCGCGAAATAAATGGTTCACGGTTCACTAGCCTGAAGTTACATTGGCTTTTTTTTTCAAGGACTTTCACTTTTAGTATTGTACCAACCTAACAAAAAATAAAATAACTAAATAATTCGGCTTGAAATTACATTCGCTTTTTTTTAAATACCTGTATGAACGCCTTTGTTTAATATGAAATAGTGATGTAATAATTAGTAGTCAATTCGAAACGCGTATACAAATACAGAATGCATGAATTCAAAATTAATTTACAAATTTTGAGCCCTATAGTCCGTTTTTCGAAAAGTACCGTACAATTCGAAAAATCCACATATTGATTAGATATGTATGTAGATATGTATTGATTGTTTGGATTGTCAACTCATTGTAGCAAATTGTTAATACCATTATCGACCACATTTTTAATAATTCTAATCTAATGAATTACTCATAATTGAACCATAAAGTATCCAGTGTGTTGTTAATAATATGATTTAAAAATTTAAAAATTCATAAATTAATTTCAATTCACACCTATATTTGCATAAGCTCAATTGCCGAGATCGGGGTGGATTTTTCGAATTGTACGGTACTTTTCGAAAAACGGACTATAGGGAATTAAAGGTGGGACCTTGTGCTACCTTATTCCAATAATCCTCCTCTTCCAAAACTCGCTCAAATTTTTTTAATTAACTTTGAATTGATGCCTACTATATTTGCATAAGCGCAATTGCCGACATCTGGGTGGATTTTTCGAATTGTACGGTACTTTTCGAAAAACGGACAATAGGGCATTAAAGGTGGGACCTCGTGCTACCTTATTCCAATAATCCTCCTCTTCCAAAACTCGCTCAAATTTTGTAAATTAATTTTGAATTCACGCCAACTATATTTGCGTAAGCGCAATTGCCGACATCTGGGTGGATTTTTCGAATTATACGGTCATTTTCGAAAAACGGACAATAGGGAATTAAAGGTGGGACCTAGTGCTACCTTATTCCAATAATCCTTCTCTTCCAAAACTCGCTCTAATTTTTTAAATTAACTTTGAATTGATGCCTACTATATTTGCATAAGCGCAATTGCCGACATCGGGGTGAATTTTTCGAATTGTACGGTACTTTTCGAAAAACGTACTATAGGTCATTAAAGGTGGGACCTTGTGCTATTTTATTACAATAATCCTCCTCTTCCAAAACTCGCTCAAATTTTGTAAATTAATTTTGAATTCACGCCAACTATATTTGCATAAGTGCTATTGCCGACATCGAGGTGGATTTTTGGAATTCTACGGTACTTTTCGAAAAACGGACTATAGGGCATTAAAGGTGGGACCTTGTGCTACCTTATTCCAGTAACCCTCCTCTTCCAAAACTCGCTCAAATTTTTTTAAATAACTTTGAATTGATGCCTACTATATTTGCATAAGCGCAATTGCCGACATCGGGGTGAATTTTTCGAATTGTACGGTACTTTTCGAAAAACGGACTATAGGGCATTAAAGGTGGGACCTTGTGCTATTTTATTCCAATAATCCTCCTCTTCCAAAACTAGCTCAAATTTTGTAAATTAATTTTGAATTCACGCCAACTATATTTGCGTAAGCGCAATTGCCGACATCGGGGTGGATTTTTCGAATTGTACGGTACTTTTTGAAAAACGGACTATAGGGCATTAAAGGTGGGACCTTGTGCTACCTTATTCCAGTAACCCTCCTCTTCCAAAACTCGCTCAAATTTTTTTAATTAACTTTGAATTGATGCCTACTATATTTGCATAAGCGCAATTGCCGACATCGGGGTGGATTTTTCGAATTGTACGGTACTTTTCGAAAAACGGACTATAGAGCATTAAAGGTGGGACCTAGTGCTACCTTATTCCAATAATCCTCCTCTTCCAAAACTCGCTCAAATTTTTTAAATTAACTTTGAATTGATGCCTACTATATTTGCATAAGCGCAATTGCCGACATCGGGGTGAATTTTTCGAATTGTACGGTACTTTTCAAAAAACGGACTATAGGGCATTAAAGGTGGGACCTTGTGCTATTTTATTACAATAATCCTCCTCTTCCAAAATTCGCTCAAATTTTGTAAATTAATTTTGAATTCACGCCAACTATATTTGCATAAGCGCTATTGCCGACATCGAGGTGGATTTTTGGAATTCTACGGTATTTTTCGAAAAACGGACTATAGGGCATTAAAGGTGGGACCTCGTGCTACCTTATTCCAATAATCCTCCTCTTCCAAAACTCGCTCAAAATTTGTAAATTAATTTTGAATTCATGCATTCTGTATTTGTATACGCGTTTCGAATTGACTACTAATTATTACATCACTATTTCATATTAAACAAAGGCGTTCATATAGGTATTTAAAAAAAAAGCGAATGTAATTTCACGCCGAATTATTTAGTTATTTTATTTTTTGTTAGGTTGGTACAATACTAAAAGCGAATGTCCTTGAAAAAAAAGCCAATGTAACTTCAGGCTAGTATCCATGTCAGAAAATGGAAATTTATAGTTCTGCTCACATTTTTTGTTGTGCGTCATCAATTGTGACGCTATATCCCGTGTTCAGCATGAAACTTCATGCGTGCAATTTTATAAAGTTTTAGTTATTGCCAGGATTGTATTCAGCCATACACGAAAAGGCTATGAAATTAGTAGTTGTAATATTAGCGAGAGTAATAAAGTATTCATGTAATTATCAAAACATTTAAGTAAAAAAGTAGACATTTGTTCAATTATAGGGCAAAATTAACTAGTGTTTTAGTAACAGTGCCCTTTTAATATTTGTCGCGACAATTTAAAATTTTAATTATGGGGTTGAAAGAAAATATACATATATATTTTAACAAACGTTTAATAAAAATAAACATCTTTTTAATTAATAGCAATTCGTTTATTCCATCGGTACCGGAACCCATTAATTTTATTATAACCGAAGCCGGAACCCAAACCTTCATTTGTATTTTATTTAAAATATGAACCGGAATCGTAACCCTTTTATTTTTACAGTACTACCGGTATTTTTTTTAGGTTCCCAAACACTATCAAAATTATAGGCATTTATCACTGAATAGAATTTACAGAGTAAAAATTATTGTTGGCGTTGGCTCATTGGCTGTTAGATCGTAGGTTGCCTGGCTAAGGTCAAGATTACCGTTAGTTCTTGGGTTTGCCTGGTGTTTAGACTAAATGGGTAGAAACAAGACAAACCCTGTGTATAACTATTTTAATTAAAGGGACTTAGCAATATGCAATCTTTGTAAAACGGAAATTTAGGTAAGTTACATAGAAAAAAATATTTTTTATTCAAATATGAAATGACATTAAGATTTGTAGTAGATTCTGAGCTTATGAAAAATTATACTATTCTACATCAATTCAATGGTTTATTTTTTACACCTACTTTTTATTTGAACATTCACTAGTTTAAGCATTACTTCATAAGTAATATAAGTATTACAAAATTAGTTTCTATGTTGACAATGAGCTAAACATACTTTTGAAATCAGAACCTTTATAGAACCCGAAAATTTAGGAACCCTAACCGGAACCTTCTTTATATATTTGTTTAGAACCAGAACGGGAACTGAAACCCATATTTTGGAATTGGTGAAATTATAACTGTAACTGAAACCTTTATTTCAAAAAGGTTCTGGCCCCTGAGTCCCAGGTTCAGTCCATAATTTTTAATTAAATGTATGAATATACATAAAAATACAATCATACTTATTATTTAAGTAAATAATAACTATATAAATCTTGCAAATTGTATCGAACTTTATATTTAACAGTGCTGCCAATTCAAAATCCGCTATCTACTCGTCAGTAACTTACTCTATGGTCAGCAAGTTCTGGTAGAGTGAAATTCGGTGAACGAACCTTTATTACGTTGTTTTGGAAGTTAAGGTAATGTGCGTGCTTGAGGAGTAAGAATGTGTGTGCGTACGTGAATTAACGTGAAAAACATGGACTACGTTTACACGGACACCTAACACCGATTTTATAACTACTAACGTTATTAAAACCGACGTTAAACGTCGTGTAAACACTGTTATACAACTGATGTTATAAGTCAGATTCCGTAACGCTACACCTCTTTCTCATTTGGCGTGACGTTATAAAGCTGATTATAGAGCGCGTGTAAACAGGACGTTTTAGCAAGGTAAGCTTATTCGTACAACGAAGTCACTTAAAAGTCCCTAGATATTGAAGCTAACCGACTTCTGTAAAGTAGAGGTTAGATTTCCTTTAATTCATTTTAGGTAGTTTTAATTAAATTTTAGTGTTCATTTAAAAAATTTTTCAATTTAAGTAGTTATATATACCTATATATGTATATATTTGTTAATTAGATAAAATATTTGTTTGTTATAAAGTTTCAAGTAAATAGGAAAATGTGTGCTGCAAAACGTGTCGCATGGGAAGTAGAGGAAACTCGATTCCTATTGCGACTAACTCGCGAGAAACAAGTTTTAAAGGCGTTAGATGGGAAGAGATTTCGAGCAACAGACATATTCTAACATCTAGAGGAACCGATGCACGAAAGAGGGTATCTTAAAACTGGCAAGCAAATGCAAACGCGATTCAAAACGTTGCGATGTAAGTCTACCTATTTTCATTTAATATGATCTTTAATTATAATTATATCTTTCCATTTCAATATAATAAGTGTAAAAGGCAGCTGAACCGTAGCGGGGAAGAAAACTGTCGACTGGACTTTCCGTTCTTTGAAGAAATGAACGTGCTCTTAGGTGATAGACCAATTTCGTAATTGGAGGGGGTTGATTCTGCACAATCATCAAAAGAATCGAATTCAGAATCGGAACAAACCGACTATCAAGATGCTGATATCACGTTAACTAATGAACAAGATTCACAGCATGATACTTCCGACCAGGCACTTGAGGATGATGATGGTGTGCAGGACTCTGAAGAGCCCACACCGAAAAGAAGGCGTTACTCCGACAAAGGAGGGCGACGCTCATACCAACAGCACTTGGAGAATTATGCTAGATTTCAAAAACAAAATTCTCTTGAGGTGCAGGAAGTCGTGTTGCAGCAGCAAATACAATGTATTAGTACTACAGAATAAGATTTTATTTTTTTGTAGAAATGTTTATTAAATACAATATGTTTATCTATATAATGTCTTCCTTATGGGAAAATTGCACTTGAGAAAATTTTTAATGGCATCTCTGATAGCATGACCACTAAAATTCTCTCGTTCTCTGTTAAGAGTGTCTCTCTGGTTGTGGAAATATAACTTCCGCCTCATGAACTGCTTTTTCCCATTGTAATGCATAGGTGTCTTTTTTACTTTCCACTATATTATGTAAAATGCAGCACACAGATACAATTTCAGGCACAAAGGTAAAATGAATATCAAGGCGTTTTTAAAAGACACCTCCAACGTGCTTTTAATCGTCCAAAAGCAATCTCAACCGACACTCTTCCAGAATTTAAATAAACATTGAATGATTCTTCTTCGGGGGTTAGTTTTGAAGATTTTGTGTACCCTTTCAAAAGCCAAGGTAGCAGTGGATAGGCTGGGTCCCCCATTATCATGAAAGGAACCTTGACACCATTTATTTCAATAGATTTCTAGAACGTATTAGTAATATTTTACGGACAATGACATAATCACCTTTGGAATTAGTTGTTCCTGCTGTTTGAACAAAGTCGATCTTTTAAAAACTGCTGCATCATAACACGCACCAGGTGATTTGCAAATTGATATTCCGAAATAAAAACATAAGAACCAATCACTGCTAGTTACTGTGTAACAACCTGTACGAGTTATGAACCATTGCTTGTAGGATCATCGACGGCCACCCTTTCCTATTTATAAAATCCCGATACCCATCAACTGGGGGTAAAATCGAGATGTGAGTACCATCTATCGCTCCAATTAAATGTGGAATATGTGTTATTTTCTCATATTGAAAAGATATATCACCACATTCCACAATGTTGGGCATATTCAGTCAGGAATCCATCAACTCGCTATTGATGGCTTCAACAACTCTAAGTACACACTTCCATACAGTCGATTTGTGAACCCCGAAAGCATTTGGTACAACTCGATACCCTGCACAGCTTCCCATAAAATACAAAGTTATCGCAACCTGTCTTTCCACTGATACAGGTTCTCTAGTTTTCACATAATTTTCACTGGGCTGTAAATGATTTTTCAACTGTTCGCACAACCACAAGAAAGTGTTTTAGATCATTCGAAAGTTTTCAGACCAATCATCATCGCTGAAATGTTTCAAAACAATTGTGTCCCACCAATCGATACTTCTCTTCTTCAGCCACATGGTTTTACGGTTAAATTGTAAAATTGGTCCTAGTTGGTTGGCGTACATATACAGCTGCCATATCTTTAGAAAAATACTCATATAAACAGTTGATGGATCCATGGCCCAACGAATTTAGAAACGAAAATACGAAGAGTGTATCAAATAGGATATATAAACATTAAATAACCTATAAAACAATTAAAAAATTCATAACAAATGTGAAGTTGACTGTCGAATTTATGTTGGTACCTACTGGGCATTACTGTTCAAACTTCACCTAAATGCTATAACATCCGACCACAAAAAACACCTTTGTAACTCCGTTTTGTGTAAACACTTTGCACAAAACGGTTTTAATAACGTTAGTAGTTATAAAATCGGTGTTAGATGTCCGTGTAAACGTAGTCAATGACTAAGATTTGTAGTAGATTCTGAGCTTATGAAAAATTATATTAACCTACATCAATTCAATGGTTTATTTTTTACAACTACTTTTTATTTGAACATTCACTAGTTTAAGCATTACTTTATAAGTAACATAAGTATTACAAAATTAGTTTTTATGTTGACAATCGTTACAGAGCTAAACATACTTTTGAAATCAGAACCTTTATAGAACCCGAAAATTTAGGAACCCTAACCGGAACCTTTTTTATATATTTGTTTAGAACAAGAACCGGAACTGAAACCCATATTTTGGAATTGATGAAATTATAACTGTAACCGAAACCTTTATTTCAAAAAGGTTCTGGTCCCTGGGTCCTAGGTTCAAATCCTACTCGAGGTAAACTTTTTATTTATGTATTTAATAAAATTAATAATAATTTTTAATTAAATATATGAATATACATAAAAATACAATAATACTTATTATTTAACTAAATAATAACTATTAATCTAATAAATTATATCTAACTTTATATTTAACAGTGCTGCCAATTCAAAATCCGCTATCTTACTCGTCAGTAACTTACTCTATGGTCAACAAGTTCTGGTAGAGTGAAATTCGGTGAACGAACCCTTATTACGTTGTTTTGGAAGTTAAGGTGATGTGTTCGCTTGAGGAGTAAGAATGTGTGTGCGTACCTGCATTAACGTAAAAAACGTGTGTGAAAATTATTATTATTATATATATTTTTGTTAAACGTTACTACGGGTTTATTAAGATTAAGGTAATAGAAACCCATTGCTATTTTACATTTATTAAATTAGATTAACGAAACAACGTGTATTTATTGCGTATCATAACAAAAGTTTCCAGAAACGATGCTTTATCATAACAAGTTCAATATTCAATAAGTTAAAATTTGGAAGTTTAATTCTGTGAAGACATATAGGATTTTCTTTCTTTGTGTCAACATTAATATTAATGTCAGATTTAATTACGTTCTATTTCCCACAGATAATACTTGCGTTGCAATTAGAGTATTGTTAGATTGTTATATAGATTATTGTTAGATTAGTTTTAAATATGGTGAATTTTGTTAGATGGTTTTGAAATTGCATCATGTGAATTACGTTTTATAAAATTATATTAAGTGCCAAATTATTACGTTATATAGTACATGTGAGTTTAAATTGTAAGGCGTCTTCCTGTTGATAAAATTTCTTGGTGTTAAACAAAGAGTTGGATTCCAGGTACGTTAGTTTAAGGCTCATTATAGTTGAGGTTCGTTATCTCAAGCATATCATGTTACTTGAGGTACCGTTTAGGCATGCAGTTTGCAGCATGACGCAATTTCTCTTTCGATTATTTTCGTTTTGAGTGTCGTTCTCGCCGCGTTTAAAATTCAAGCGATCCTTTTTTATGAGAGGCTAATTTAGTTTTATGTCATTTGGAAAGGCATATTAAAGAATATGGTGAATTTTGAATAAGGTAGTAATTAGTCTAGATCAGGATGTTGGAATAGCCTCACATTTTCTTTGCGGTGATGGGTTGATGGAACAAGTTGTTACATGCTGGGGATGCATTGAATTACCGTGGAGTGATTAATCTCCGTTACCAATAAAAGGGTTAATATACTGGTTCATCACATCCCTAAGTTATTTTTTTGATTGCATATGCATATAAAACAAATTGATTTCACGTTTATCGGTTTACTCTTTCTACTATATTAAATTCAGAAATTAATGACGTAGCGGTATACTCTCCTGGAGAGGATAATATATTTATTTTTGGGAGGACATAATTGTCATTTGTGCTAATGAAGAAGAAAATGCCATTTCAGAGCAACAAAATTATTTAAGAAGGTTGGGGAGACTAAATCGTGATTATCTTTTCTATTTAAGAACATAATTAAATATATTCAAGATTAAATATGTACTGCAAGTTGATGATAATTAGTTTTTTTTTATTGGTGCCTGTTTTACCTACGTGAAGTCTAAATGACAATTGTTTGATTACTGATCTGACTGGAGTACCTTGTAACTTCAAATAAAATATTACTAACTAATTTAAAATCTTTATTTAAACATTATTTAACACTTTTTATAAATGAAAATATAAAGTACAATTAGTATTGTTGGATATATTAATTTTTATTTACATATTTTACATTGTTAGTTCTTATTTCCATTTTTTGTAGTAATAATACTAGTATTTATAGTTTCAAGGTGCACCCATAAAAAAAAGTAACTCTATTTCGAGCACTTCAGCGCCTGTTTTAAAGACCTTTTTATCCACTTATACTTTAATATACGAGGCATGTTTTTTTAAGTAAGTACCGTTTTGGAATTAAAAAGACGTGCAAAGATATCGTAATAATTTTTACATCAAAGCCTGTACCTTAATCTACTTTTCTACATAATTTCCGTGAATATTGAGGCACTTGTCATAACGTGGCACCAGTTTTTGAATACCCTCCTCATAAAATTCTGCCGCCTGACTTGTTAACCACTGTATCACAAATGTTTTGACTTCGTTATCGTCTTGAAGACGCTGACCACCCAGGTGTTTCTTCAAGTGCAGGAACAAATGGTAGTCGCTGGGCGCCAGATCAGGGCTGTATGGAGGATGATCTAGAGTTTCCCATTTAAAAGATTTGATGAGATCTTTGGTCCGATTAGCCACATGTGGACGAGCATTGTCATGCAGCAAAACGATACCCTTACTCAACTTGCCACGTCTTTTGTTCTGGATTGCACGACGCAGATTGTTCAATGTCTCACAATAAGACGCTGCATTGATTGTCTCATTACGAGGCAGAAACTCCACTAGCAATACTCCTTTTCTGTCCCAAAAAACTGTGCACATGATTTTCCGGGCAGAAATTGTTTATAAACTTCACTTTTTGGGTGATGATGAATGTCGCCATTCCATGGATTGTTGTTTCGATTCTGGTGTGACGTAGGCCACCCATGTTTCGTCACCAGTAACAATTTGGTCTAAAAAATCTTCACCTTCATTGTGGTACCGCTCAAGGAAAGTCAATGCACTGCCTAAACGTTGGGTTTTGTGCCAATCCGTCAACATTTTTGGAACCCAACGTGAACACAATTTCCGGTAATTCAAGTTCTCGGTCACAATGCGATACAAAACACTACGAGAATATTGAGGAAAGCAGTCGCACAATGATGAAATGTAAAGCGTCTGTTTTCTCACCTTTCGTCCACTTTCTGCACCAAATCTTCATTAACGACCGAAGGACGCCCACTGTTCTTTATCATGCACATTTGTGCGGCCATCTTTAAATGCTCTCACCCATTTCCTTACCATTCCATCACTCATAATGTTTTGTCCGTAAACTTCACAGATCTCACGATGAATATCGATCGGTTTTACGCCTTTAGCACTAAGGAATCGTATAACAGCCCGTACTTCACAATCGGCGGGACTCACGATTGTCGGAGGCATCTTAAACACTCAGTAAACAACGTATACAATGAAGAATCAGACTGTAATGGCGTCAGTGCGTTGACAAGAGATGTAGGTAACCAGCGCGCATGCGCGGAACGCCGACCGTAGCGCTGCGGCGGCGGAATCGCAAAACGGTACTTACTTAAAAAACATGCCTCGTACTATTTTCTACTCCCATTTTATAATACACTAATTAAAAGATTAAAATCTGTTTTATAATGAGTTTCATTATGACACAGATTTTCATTATGATACAAATTTTTCAGCCAATAGAATGGAATTATCCCGTATTAATTTGGCGAAGTAGGCTAGATGCTGCAATGCTTTGTTATTTTGACAATTGCCAAAATTTCATTTTCATTTATATGTAATATTCTTAAATTTGTTTCGGTTTCGGTTATTAGTTTGTTAAAGGTCGTAGAAAAAATAGTGTATGCAATTTTCATGTAATGGCCATTAATACACTCACATGTTATATACGAAACTCGCATGCGACTCGTTTCGTATCCTACATCACGCTCGTGTATTAATGGCCATCATTATATGATCGTTGCATAATATACTATTTTTCTACTTCGCGTTCGGACGAAACTGTTTTGAGTTTCATTAGAAACAAAAACGGTGGTATAATAAAAATACTAGAAGCAGTACAATTTATTTTTATTACTGTGGCGACACTCGAACTGTAGTGACAACCATCCGTCTAATTAAGTTAATATTGAAAAAACAATGCTAATAATAAACCGCTATACTTTCGTTGACAGGTACGTTTTGCGCTAATTTAGAAACAATTTCATTAATTCCTAAATGCTTTAATTGTAGATTATGGCAACATGCTTTAAATAAATTTCCTAAAGTATATATAACCTCAAAATTTATAAAATGTAAACATTAAACCTGTACATTGCAGGTAAAAGGCACTTCCTGTTTTGTACGAAATGGAGCTTTAATCAACTTTATGCACAATTTTTTGTTTTCCTTTCATTGGTACATAGCAGAATCCACGATAATTACTATGGAAAAGGAACTTAATACTGACAGTTCAGAGGTAAAAACCACAAAATTGAAACTATCAAAATTGAATCATGTTTAGAACTTTAAATTACAATGTATAATTTAGGTTATTTTAACAAACTAAACAACAACTTATTTAGGATTATGGTCGTAAAAAGTACAGTTATTGTAAACATTAACGGTTACGTTCGAACTGTATTTGGAAGTAATTACAATCCCCGGGAAATTCTCATTAGTGAGGAAATTTTGTTCAACTCTGCTGTTACCCATTGCAGTAGTGGTTGTGCCAGAATTGGTGTCGGAAATATGTGAACAACTTGGTAAGTTAATGTCTACATGTTCAGGTCCGAGCATTTCGTCAACTTCCTTTTTCCTTTTTAGTGTGCCCTCAACATATACTGAATGCCTTTGAAGAAGGCTGTCATACATTATATATATATATATATATATATATATATATATATAAATTGTAATGTTTAATATTTAATAATATCAATATGGGCTTTATTATTAGATTATGATTAATCTCAATTGGGGATAGGGTTCAAGGATTTAGTTGAAGATAATATATTTTTGTATAAGAAATATCCTATACTAAATTGAATTTGACGTATAAAATTTGCTCTGAATAAGTTTTGCTTTCTAACGCATGCGTTACTGACTTTAAGTGTAAAATAATTAAAACTGTCAAAAATGTCAAATAATTAAGAAATTTTAATGTTTGGATCAAAATGTGAAAATTTAGAAAAAGAAAAGGAAATGATTTGCTTCACAGGTGTTTACACAGGTAAATAATTGAAATTCTTAATTAATAACATATAACAAATATTAATTGCAGGGAAATACCAATAACAGGGTTATAAAATTTTAAAACTCACAGATACAATCCTTCCTGTCGATTGAAAGATGTCTTCAAACTTCAGCTGGAGGCAGGCAATGTTCACTCGGATGTTGTTGTTACGAATATCCAACTGCGATCTCGATTCTCGAAGACACCAACCTCCAAACTTCAAGATGTTTTCTTCCAAAACGGCAACCTCCAAACACTTATTTACTATGGTAACTTTTATTAAAAATGGTTTTAAATCTTTATGACTGATATCGTTTAAAATGTATTATTAGTATCCAAGATTTTTGTTAACACAATTTTATTTTAGTTACCGAAAATATAATATTTATTTAAGAGGAATTGTCCGGATAAATAAAACAACTTTTCACCAAATAAAATGGAATTTAATTTGGTATATCAGAATTATTTTAAATCGGAAAACATGAAAACAAATTTTACACAAAATCGTGACATCAATTAATCGTACAGCAATAATTTATTAACAACGACAGGTATCGGTGACCGAACTATTTAATTTTGACCGAAGATATAAAAACAAGTGCTCTCGAAATTATTCGTACCGTAAACTTTCTCGACGAAAATAAATTAGGTTATGTAAACACGAACTTAGCAACACTGTTTTAATCTTTTCACTTTTGAACAAAAACTGAGAGAGAATGACTTCCTGAGCTCTTGCTTTTATAGGTTTCTGGTTGCTACAGAAATTTCAATTTTTACAGCCATATTGCAAAATTTACAATGAATGTGATTGGCTAATCAAAATTAAGAATTGTACAAAATGGAATTTTGGCCGTAACTTTCTTATACATGGTCGGAAATGAAATTTAAAAACAGAAATGAAAACTATGTGAAATTTCGAATAAAAGGACACCGAATAAGCAATAAATCCTACCACTAATAAACGAAACAACTTAATCTAATCAAAATAAGCTACTAACTATACACACTTACAAGCTACACTAAAATTACTTGAAAATGGAATTCTGAGGACAATTTACATAAGAAAACATATCTTTTAAATTCGAAACATTTAATTTAATGAAAATTTTAAGTTTTTGTAAATTTGTCTAGAAATCAACTTAGATTTAGCAAATTTTGCGGATAAAACGCTGTATCCTTATAAAAACTTATTTATATTGTGAAAGAACAACTATTATTTGCTTTAAGAGCAAAAACTAAATCTAATAATATGGAAAAAGTATAAAATTATGTGAAAAATCTAAAATTTACAACGTAACCATACTTAAATTTTAAATATGAAATAAATTCATATTAAAAATGTTTTTAGCACATAAAATGTTATGTTTAAGGTTTGTACAACTTGTCTTTATTGTTCACACTACTTATTTGCAATGCATAATGTTATTTAGTCTTGCATTGAAAATGTCTCATCGTCTAACACTGTTTTGGGATTTTACACTATAAATTGTACGGCACTATAAATGTTTGTATGCCAAAATGTTCTAAATGTCTTTCTTGTTGTGAATCATTTATTATAAGTTTTGTCACTAATTCACTAACAAAAATGTGTGCGAAAATTGTCTATACTATCCATATTATAACCCTTTTAACTAAATTCTTGTATTTCCTGCTTTTAAAAACTAAACATACCTTATCCCTAACATAATCCTAACTACATAGTCCATGTTTAAACACCTGTGAAATGTCTACTTGCCAAATTAACTTTGAAAATTGAATTTTATTGTAAAATTGCACTACTAAAATGACTCTACGAAAATGGTGATATTTAACATCTTTGACAATTTTGGTAGCAACAAATTGCTTTTTATGATGAAACCAAACTTAGCAAATGATATTCAGATCAATTTATACCAAATAAATTTATTTTAAACACATCGTGAACCATATTTATGTAAAATTGTGTCTCGCACTTGTCTCGAGCCAGAAATTACCCCTTTTTATGACCCAAATGTCATGTAAGCTGTCCGATACTTCTATTACCTCTTTCTAAACATCTCAAATTCCCCAATTTAAGAATGAAGATATTTTGTACAAGAAAATATTAAGTTCTTTAATTGACCTACCTATTAAAATTAAATTTTGAAATAAGAATAACTTATAGAAGTATGAAAATTTTAGATTCATCTAGGCACCTCAATTTTATGTACATATTTACTTGCTACGCTAGGTTCTTCATTTATCAACACCAAATTTTCTTGTATAATGTTTATAACTTCTTGCTTGTAACCAATGTGATTGATATCGAATTGCTCATCCTTTATAATTCTTTCCACCTTCAAATACTGGATATGCGGTTTATATAAATTTAATCTTTTATTGTAGGGCTGTACCCAGTTTAATTCATCTTTACCAATTCTTATCTTCATATGTTGCGCATCGATAATCAATTTTAATTGCTTAATCAAATCCATTCCGATTATTAACTCCATTTTAAATTGTTAGTTATAAACCATTGTGTTTTAAAAATCTGTTCCCTACCTTAGCTTCAGTATGTAGCATCCTATTTATAGTGCTAAGCTTCTTATCCGTTGCTGCCATAACTTCTATTTTGTTTATTCTAATGATCTCATCTTTAAATAAATCGTTATTCTCTACGATGATCTTTTCCTGTATTAATGAAATTTCTGATCCGGTATCAACTAATCCTAATAAATTTAAATTCTTAATTCTAATGTTAACGAAAGGTAATAAAATGTTTGCAGTTTCTGGTTCTGAATTTTGTTCAATTTCTAAAATTCCGTAGGATGTTGGTAGTTTGTCTTTACATTGTTGACAAGGAAGCTCGTATTTAAAAATTTTGAACGGTGATCTTGTCAAAGTCCTTTTGTGTTCTTTTCTTCATCTTGGGATGCATGTACGATGGCATTGACCCAACTAATCCTTCCACAACTCGGTTCCTCCTTCTCTTCTCGTACCTGGATGTTATTCACCCTCCTATTCTGATCATCCACGATCTCTTGGTATGGCCTTCTATTTTCTTTTTGCATATCATTTCTACGATGATCCTTTCCTTCATTCTCTCTATTATTCTGATGTTCCGTTCATTATCCTTGGCTTGATTGTTGTAATTAAATCTGTTCCTATCGTAGCCATTATTATATCCTCCTCGTCTTTGTTGGAAGTTGTTCTCTCTCTTCCCGATCTATAATTGCTTTCCCTATTGTTGCCATTTTGGAAATACTCTCTACGATTATCAGCACGATGATATTGATTTTGATAATCTCTCCTGTCATTTCCATAATTCTTATTATAATTGTCTCTCCTATTGTCTCTCTTTCGTGCCTGTAATTATATTCCCTTCTGTCATTTCCATAATTCCTAGGGTTAAATTCTCTCTTTTCGTAACTGTTCTGATGCTGTTCTATGCATCGTATCTTCTTAAAATTGTAGTAGTGATGTTATATTATCTATATTTTGCAGAATAATGTTTTCTGCCACATTATTCTCCAGTTGCCTTGCTAAATATTGAACTATTTCTTGTTCATTCATCGGTGGTGTGAAGTATTTTGCTATTTGGTATTTCTTCATTACATAAATCTCCCTTGAAGTGCCATAGTTTTGTCATACTTCGCCCTTGAAAATTCTTCCTTATTACATTTTGTTGGACATCACTCCAATATTGTTTGGTAAATAATTCCTTGAAGTGCTTATAATCGGTACATTGCTCTTGTACTAAATTGTACCATAGTTCGGCATTCCCTTTAAGCATCTTTCTTACCAAACGCATTCTTTGTTTATTGTCCTTAATGTCATTAAAATATTCTTCTATATTTTTCAAAAATAGCATTGGCGATTCTTGCTTCTTGCCTTCAAATTTATATGGCATCTCTTGATTTCCCATGCAATTTTCCCAGCCTATTTGAAAATTTCGAGGTGTTTCTCGTTCTTTCAACTCTTCCAGGTCATGATCGTGTATTCTTAGTTTATTGCAAATTTCCCCTATCTGTTTCTTGTTCTCATCCTTATTCTTATCCACCTGAAAACATATTTGTTCGTGGATGTCATGTATCCTTCCTACTCTATCATTTATTTCGTTAGAAGCCTCTTCTCTTAGACGGGTTTCAGTTCTAATATTCTTGTCCAACTTTCCTATCTTGTCATCTACCTCTTCCTTATTGTCAATAATCGTTCCCCATAACTTATCATTTTCTCGGTGCATGCTATTACTTAATTCTTCCTTCGTTTTGTCCATTTTATGCACTAATTTCTCCTTATCGTCCTCCCACTTACTCAGTTGTCTATCGATACTTTCTTGTAGCCGTCTCATATCCTCCTTCCTTTCTTCCTCTGCTTTTATTCTATTTTCTTCTAGCTTGTTGAATTTTCTATCAATATTTTCCTCGGCTTTTATCCTATTTTCTTCCGCTTCTTTCCTATTTTCTTCCGCTTCTTTCTTATCTTGCTTTCTACTTTCTTCGGCTCTCATTAGCATGGCGATTATCATGTCCACGTCTAAGCTTTTGCTTTCCCTAACTGGATTTCCCCCTTCTTGTTGTGTTTCAACATCCTTTTCAATATCCTCCATCTTTGTAACTAGATCCTGTTTTTCTCTTTTACCTCAATATCTTTAGGTCCGTAAACTTTACCTGATCTAGTTACCCTACGATCTTGCATTAACTAGTTGTATTAACTAAATTTGCCCTTTTATAAAAATCCTAACACTAATAAGACGATAAACAATAAACAATAACTAATAACAAATAACAATGAACAATGAACGAAAATGAAAAAACTAAATATCTATAAAATTTTTTGTACTTTTATATAACAAAATCTTCAAACTAAATCGTGCCCACACGTTGCGGTGCCAATAAATTGAAATGTTAATTATTATTAATTTATTAAATTATTAAATTATGATTAGGGATCTCAATGGGGAAAGGGTTCAAGGATTTAGTTGAAGATAATATATTTTTGTATAAGAAATATCCTATACTAAATTGAATTTGACGTATAAAATTTGTTCTGAATAAGTTTTGCTTTCTAACGCATGCGTTACTGACTTTAAGTGTAAAATAATTAAAACTGTCAAAAAATGTCAAATAATTAAGAAATTTTAATGTTTGGATCAAAATGTGAAAATTTAGAAAAGAAAAGGAAATGATTTGCTTCTCAGGTGTTTACACAGGTAAATAATTGAAATTCTTAATTAATAACATATAACAAATATAATTGCAGGAAATACCAATAACAGGGTTATAAAAATTTTAAAACTCACAGATACAATCCTTCCTGTCGATTGAATGATGTCTTCAAACTTCAGCTGGAGGCAGGCAATGTTCACTCGGATGTTGTTGTTACGAATATCCAACTGCTATCTCGTTCTCGAAGACACCAACCTCCAAACTTCAAGATGTTTTCTTCCAAAACGGCAACCTCCAAACACTTATTTACTATGGTAACTTTTATTAAAAATGGTTTTAAATCTTTATGACTGATATCGTTTAAAATGTATTATTAGTATCCAAGATTTTTGTTAACACAATTTTATTTTAGTTACCGAAAATATAATATTTATTTAAGAGGAATTGTCCGGATAAATAAAACAACTTTTCACCAAATAAATATGGAATTTAATTTGGTATATCAGAATTATTTTAAATCGGAAAACATGAAAACAAATTTTACACAAAATCGTGACATCAATTAATCGTACAGCAATAATTTATTAACAACGACAGGTATCGGTGACCGAACTATTTAATTTTGACCGAAGTTATAAAAACAAGTGCTCTCGAAATTATTCGTACCGTAAACTTTCTCGACGAAAATAAATTAGGTTATGTAAACACTAAATTAGCAACACTGTTTTAATCTTTTCACTTTTGAACAAAAACTGGAGAGAATGACTTCCTGAGCTCTTGCTTTTATAGGTTTCTGGTTGCTACAGAAATTTCAATTTTTTACAGCCATATTGCAAAATTTACAATGAATGTGATTGGCTAATCAAAATTAAGAATTGTACAAAATGGAATTTTGGCCGTAACTTTCTTATACATGGTCGGAAATGAAATTTAAAAACAGAAATGAAAACTATGTGAAATTTCGAATAAAAGGACACCGAATAAGCAATAAATCCTACCACTAATAAACGAAACAACTTAATCTAATCAAAATAAGCTACTAACTATACACACTTACAAGCTACACTAAAATTACTTGCGAAAATGGAATTCTGAGGACAATTTACATAAGAAAACATATCTTTTAAATTCGAAACATTTAATTTAATGAAAATTTTAAGTTTTGTAAATTTGTCTAGAAATCAACTTAGATTTAGCAAATTTTGCGGATAAAACGCTGTATCCTTATAAAAACTTATTTATATTGTGAAAGAACATCTATTATTTGCTTTAAGAGCAAAACTAAATCTAATAATATGGAAAAAGTATAAAATTATGTGAAAAATCTAAAATTTACAACGTAACCATACTTAAATTTTAAATATGAAATAAATTCATATTAAAAATGTTTTTAGCACATAAAATGTTATGTTTAAGGTTTGTACAACTTGTCTTTATTGTTCACACTACTTATTTGCAATGCATAATGTTATTTAGTCTTGCATTGAAAATGTCTCATCGTCTAACACTGTTTTGGGATTTTACACTATAAATTGTACGGCACTATAAATGTTTGTATGCCAAAATGTTCTAAATGTCTTTCTTGTTGTGAATCATTTATTATAAGTTTTGTCACTAATTCACTAACAAAATGTGTGCGAAAATTGTCTATACTATCCATATTATAACCCTTTTAACTAAATTTTGTATTTCCTGCTTTTAAAACTAAACATACCTTATCCCTAACATAATCCTAACTACATAGTCCATGTTTAAACACCTGTGAAATGTCTACTTGCCAAATTAACTTTGAAAAATTGAATTTTATTGTAAAAATTGCACTACTAAAATGACTCTACGAAAATGGTGATATTTAACATCTTTGACAATTTTGGTAGCAACAAATTGCTTTTATGATGAAACCAAACTTAGCAAATGATATTCAGATCAATTTATACCAAATAAATTTATTTTAAACACATCGTGAACCATATTTATGTAAAATTGTGTCTCGCACTTGTCTCGAGCTAGAAATTACCCCTTTTTATGACCCAAATGTCATGTAAGCTGTCCGATACTTCTATTAACTCTCTCTAAACATCTCAAAATATATATATATATATATATATATATATATATATATGGACTTTTCTAAGGCCTTCGGCAGAGTTAACCTGGACTTGCCAGTAGCATTATGGTATTCATGGTAAATTATTGGATTGGTTCCATAGCTTTCTTACCGGTCAGTGGGTTAAGATCGGAAATCATGTTTCTAATATTATACAAGTCCACTTTGGTGTTCCTCGAGGCTCCCATTGTGGGCCTCTGTTGTTCAATTTGTTTATAAATGATATAGCCCTTGTGCTTGAGACCCCCCCAATTTCTTCTTTTTGCTTTTTTAAAGATATTTAAAAACATTGATACCGTACAGGATTGTCTTGAGTTGCAAACTGATTTAGATAATGTATTTCAGTGGTGTACCACTAACTTGATAGAACTCAACCTAAACAAATGCTTCTTCATTGACTTCAATAGGCGTCAAAATGCTGTTGATTTTGCATATTCCATAAATGCACTGGTTCTTAAAAAGGTCGCTCAAATGGATGATCTTGGTGTTCTGTTTGATGAAAAACT